>CM021109.1:331670575-332080259 GCA_007115665.2 Sequoiadendron giganteum | reverse complement strand
AAATCTGTGTAGATTGTCTTTTGTTATGCTAAGATGGAAGAAAGACATTAGAATCAACAAAGATGAATGATGAATAAATTATCTGGGATTACTTAAGGATATTTTGATTTCAATAAGATAAGTATTGCATGGTTGAATAATGTTCATGAATTTGTTATGTAGTTATGAATTCATGCTATAACATTGAGATATCAATCATGTATGCTTCTAGCATTGATATTTCTCTTTGAGATAGTTGAGTTCCATGAACTATTAGTAATTTCTCCTTAATGCTTTCAGGATGGACCAAGAAGCGTAAGAGATTGCTTTCAAGAGAAGAAGAGCTTGATGCATCCTGTAGGTTGAAGAATGGAGACACAACTTGCAGCCATGGGACTGAAGACATCTCTCGAAGAGGAAGAACCTATTCAGGTTGTTACTATAATCAGTTTCTTCGAAGAGGAGGAATTAACCTTCAGAGGGAGTCTGTCAAACCACAGAGGCAACCTTGGACGAAGAGGTCAGGAGGTTGATGCAAGAAAACCTGAGATTTAGAGGGATGCTACTGATCCTAAGGAAGATGATGATCCAGTTGAGCCTTTGGAACCTACTGATGGGCCTACAGACATTGTGATTGGTCGTAAGAGACCTCTTTGGGCTAGGCAAACAATGTAGGAGGCAGAAAGAATTGCAGCCCCAAGAAGAACTTTCAGAGAAATCAAGAGACCTAATAAGTTTTCAAGCTATGTTGCTTTGATGAGTCAAATCATCGAGTCAGAACCTTCTAGTGTTGAGGAAGCTACTAGTCTGCAAGTATGGAAAGATGCTATGGTTGAGGAGTATCAATCCATCCTCAAGAATGATGTTTGAGTCATCGTACCTAGACTTGAAGGCAAATCAGTTGTATCTTCTAAGTGGCTCTTCAAGATCAAGCATGCGGTTGATGGGAGCATCGAGAAGTACAAGGCTAGATTTGTGGCTAGAGGATTCTCTCAGAAAGAGGGAGTAGACTATAAGGAAACCTTTGCTCCAGTTGCTCTTTATACATCCGTCAGGACCATCATTGCTATTGCAGCATCTAGAAGATGGAAGATACACCAGACGAACGTGAAGACAACATTTTTGAATGGTGTGATTGAGGAAGAGGTATACATTGAGCAACCTGAGGGCTTTGAGGTTCATGGGAAGGAGTCTCATGTTTGTAGACTGAAGAAGGCTTTATATGGTCTTAAGTAGGCTCCACGTGCTTGGTATGAGAGAATTGATCGATACTTGATGGGCTTGGGCTTCTCCAAGAATGATGCTAATTCATACCTGTACTTCAAGGTAATTGATGGCGAAACATTGATCTTGGTTCTATATGTTGATGATCTAATTCTTATTGGAGAAGATCACCTCATTATCAAATGTAAGAAGGAGCTAGCTTCTGAATTTGAAATGAAGGATCTTGGTCTCATGCACTACTTCTTTGGTTTAGAAGCTTGGCAGAAGCCGGATGGGATTATTCTGAGTCAGGGGAAGTATACTATTGAAATCTTGAAGAGATTTGGTATGATGGATTGCAAATCCATGTCTACACCTATGGAAACTAAGTTTCAGAAGCTTAAGGAGGCTGTAGCTAGTTCAGATCTGGTGGATCCTACTATGCACAGGTAGTTGATTGGATCTTTGATGTATCTAGTCAATACTAGACTAGATATTTGCTATGCAGTAAGTGCACTTAGTCAGTTCATGTGTGAACTAAGGCAACTACATCTAGTTGTAGGAAAGCATATCCTAAGATACTTACGTGGCACAGTTGGATATGGCTTGAGATATTCTTCTGGTGTAGACTTGAAGTTGCATGGAAATACTGATTCCGATTGGGGAGGGTGTGTCACTGATCGGAAGAGCACCTCTGGATTTTGTTTTAGTTTAGGGTCTGTGATGATCTCCTGGTGTAGCAGGAAGCAGTCTTCAGTGGCACTAAGCATCGCAGAGGCTGAGTATATTGCAGCTTGTGTGGCAGCTAGAGAAGCAGTGTGGATTCGAAAGCTCCTTGCAGGATTGTTTGGACAATCATTGGAGCCAACTGTCATTCATTGTGATAATCAAAGTTGTGTGAAGCTTTTTGTCAATCCAGTGTTTCATGACAAAACCAAACATGTTGAGATCAAATACTACTATATCAAAGATATGGTATTGAGGAAAGCAATCCAATTGAAGTATATCAGCACAGATGAGTAGACGACATACATTCTCACCAAGTCTCTTGCCAAAGTAAAGTTTGTGTACTTTCGAGACAAGCTTGGTATTGTGGAGAATGAAACCCTAGCTGAGAAGGAGTCTCAGCATCAGTGAACTTCAGATTTTCTTTAATGCATTTCTCTCTGTTAGAGAGATTTGAGGTGCAAGCCCTTGTTAATACATTTCTCTCTCTATGAGAGAATTTCAAGGTGAAAGCCCTTGTTTCCACCCTCTGGGAGAGCCATGGTGGATGTCATGTGTGTGACGCCATGACAACATCACGTGAGAGAGTCCATGATGATTTTCTTGTACTTGTGCTTTTCACTCTCTGGGAGTAGCCATGGTGAATATCACGATGAGGTGACGATATCACGATTGAGTGATGGGCACTTATGTACAATTGCCATACATGGGAGAGCCATGATGGTTAATATCACAATGAGGTGATATGTTCCTTTGCCATACATGGGAGAGCCATGATGGTTAATATCACGATGAGGTGATATGATACTTTTCCACATATGGGAGTTGCCATAGTGGTTGACATCACTATGAGGTGATGTGTCTTGTACTGCTGGAAGTATTCCTCCCTAGCTGAGAGGGAGTGTTGAAGCTATTGCAGCTTCAGGTTCATTCTTCCAGCCTAATTGAAGACATGAAATTGCATATAGCCTTTGGCTATTTATTTCATTGTGATAATTAAGTGAAGGGGCACGTCACTTGGAAATTATAATATAACATTTAATTATTGTGAATAATTAAATGGGGCCAACCTAAATAATATTTATTATTTATTATGGCCGACTTCCTTAATGTGGCAAACTCATTTAATTATTATTATTAATCCTTAAGGAGGCTGACCTACATGAAGAGACACTTTGTTTTGTATAAATACAAGGTGACGATCTCTCATTTGATCATCAAGTTCATTCACCATATTTACACTCCTTGGAGAAGTTCGCACTTGAGCAGTAGATCTTGAGCAGCAGATCATTCTGTAGCAGCAAATTATCATTCTATAGCAGCGGACCATCATTCTATAGCAGCAGATCAATCTCAAGGAGAAACATATTCTGTATCTTCGCATCTAGGAGAGGTGCTATTATTCATTGTATCAAATTTGGCCTTGTGCTGGGCCTGAGTTGTAAGCAGATTTCTGCTCTTACTCCTAAAATATATAAGCGATATATTTGCTGGGTTTTTCCCCTCATGTTGGAGGGTTTTCCCAGGGTATCTTGTGGTGTTCATTGTCTTATATGTTGCATTTTCTGATTGCTTTCATGTCTGATCATAAAAACTAACACTTGCCACCCCTCCTATTAGTCTAGGTGAACTACCCTTTATGAGGTTTAACATACCATAGATCTACGTCCTTGAGAAAGGAGATGAAGTTCTCAGTGTTCTTGATATTTAAGGTACCATGCTTTTTTAAGATAAATCTAATCGAGCATTGAAGTCTCTTTCTATGATCCATGTAGGTTCTGCCAACCTTTGCATTAGATCTTGAATTTGGAACCAACATCTTTGTTGTTCTTGGTTGCCTCGAGGACCATAAACATTGATAAGAAGGAAGATGAGATTAGAAGTAAGACTACTAACCTAGTAAGCTATCTAAGAGTTTGAGGCTAGATCTCAAACACTTCCATCTCATGACAATTTCAAAGGATAGCTAGATCTGTAGGTGAGCCTATGACCTTCTTGCGAATCATATCCATCTTTCCTTGAAGGCAAGGGAGTGAAAGAAAATCTTGAACATTTTCCAATTTAGTTTCTTGAAGGAAAATACCATTTGAATTATATTTCTCCAAGAGTCTCTAGAGCAGCTCTCTTGTGTAGGGGGAATTTAATCCTCTAATATTCTAGGATAAAAGTTTCAATGAGAAATCTTGGATCTCTTGATCCTTGCCAAGCTTTCCTCCATATTAGTTTGATGACTGGCCACTACATCTGCCATAGCATCTGTAATGTCCCCATATTAAAGACATAAAATGCACAGATTAAAATTTTGGTTTTAAAGATTGTTTGATAAAGAGCAATGAAAGATTGATGGAATAAGATAAATGAAATGCATTATTATCAACTAGTGCATAACTAACATAATCTGATATGACTTATTACTCTTGATTGGAATAGATCTTCGCCTTGTTTCCTCTTTCCTAACCTCTTTGGATGGTAGATTTACTGTGCAAGGGGCGCATGAACGATCTCAAATTGGACTCCCTCAAGGTGTCCCGCCTGTCTTGGGACCGTCGATCAATGGATTGATTTACCAGCCTTTCTCTCCACAAACTCCCTATCCTTGTTGAGTGCTAGCGAAAGAGAATTTTGGCCCGAAGTCTATTCTTCAAGGTAAAGTCATAAAAGCTCAATGAGACGCAATAATTGCTGTAAGCAATATTATTGTGGCTAGACAAATAACATCCATTTATTTTTGTATGTGAAATTCACTTATGTTGTAGAGATGAACTAAATATATATAGACAGATATATCTATTGATTGCAGCATGTCATTTAATCACTCTATGCATTCACTTATCCTATTGAAGTCACAAATCATCACAGATTAGAACATTCACCGATCTGGATTCTAATAAGATATGAGTTAGGCATTACACTATAACCCATTGTCACTGGAATTTGATTATATAAACCTCAATGGTATATCAGTTGGTTAAGGGTACTTACCCCCGATAGTTGGACTAACTGGACTTCTTCTAGACTTATTTCCCTCAGTCCGATCCATCTTCTCTTTGATGTGATGATGTATCTTCCTAAGATGCAATTGTTCTAGTTTCTTTGCACTCAAAAGATATCGTTAGTGTAACTCAACAGATAAGAATCTATTATCCGTAATTATATTAAGCATCATAACTATTTATAAGGCTCAATAATTGCTACAAGCATCATTATTGGATAATCAAACATAATAGATACATTGTATTTGCCAATCACTTATGATGTATTTTTGAATCATAATATATATATTTAGATATATCTATAATTATCAACTGTCATTTAAATTCTTAATGTATTTGTCCATCATTTAAATTTATTCTCTATTTAACCATTATCATTTTCTAAATATATTACTGCTGATTTAAGATTCTGAAATTACTTACCTCCTAATACTCATTACCTGATCTGCAGCAGATCGTTCTACTCCAGCCAGCCTTATTTTTTCCTTTACTTTATTCCCAGCCAACGATCTTTACTTTATTGTCTTCTTCTCCTATCTCTCCCTTTTCCTTTCTTGTTTTGGATTATATATTTGATCA
Organism: Sequoiadendron giganteum; assembly: GCA_007115665.2. NCBI lineage: Eukaryota > Viridiplantae > Streptophyta > Pinopsida > Cupressales > Cupressaceae > Sequoiadendron > Sequoiadendron giganteum. The sequence goes on along the minus strand of CM021109.1, from coordinate 332,074,779 downwards.
GTTCTTCTCCCAAGGGCATGAATTTTCAAGACCAGTACCTCTTAATTGTGCCTTTTCATTAATAAAGACCACTTGTATATTGGTTGGTTACTAGTTATTAAAAGATCGCTGCCTTACTTCTATCGGTGCTTTTATAAAACAGGCCTCTATCCTTTTATTGAGCCATTGCTGCCCTTAATTTCCTTTTCATATGGTTATATTTTTAAATATTTTATTTAATAAAGTTATGTTCATTACATTAGTTTTTATATATATATTTTTACATTTGTTTATATTATAATGATTATAAAATATTGGAATGGTTAATATTTATATCTATGTCTATTTTTAATATTTGTATTATTTATTTATTTGTAATTACTTGTGAATATTTATTTATCTATAAAACATGATATTTATTTATTTATAAAACATAGGTATGATCAGGTATTAAATATCAATGTAATCTATTTGATAATTGTATTATCATTATAATATTATTTATAGCAATATTCAGATTTACATGTCATATATTTTTTGATATTTATTTTATTTATTAATATTTTATTATTATAATAATTTTTTAATAATATCAATTGTTTGTATTGTTTAATACTTATATTATTATTATAATATTACCTGATGATAATTATAATAATAGTATTTAAATTGCTAATATTGGTATTTATATTTTAGCATTCAGATATTCATTTTATTTATTTATTAGTATTTGAATATTTCATATTTGGGTGTTACAATTTCGGGGGACATGATAGCATCATTCTAGATAAGTCATGTTTGTTGGGCCTTCCTATTGTAGAGTTCTTGAAGTCACCCTTCCTCTTGTCATTTCACTTGCGTCTTGAAGTGAAACTCTTTCCTCTTTTTTCTAAACTTGAGTCCTCCATGGGCTCTACTATCTTTTTGTAGAAAGCCTTAGTTTTGCCCACATGAAGGATGAAATTGGAATTCTTCTTGGATTTATTTTCTTCTTGTCTCCTTTTGAGTTTGGATTGGGTTCTTCTACCAATTTTTGTAGACAATCTTTGAATTTGTATCCCCTTCTAGAAGATCTTAAATTTGCCATCTAGTTGCTTCTCCTAGAATTAGGTTTCTAGCACAATATCTATGTCCTTTGTTACTCCTACTATATTCTAATTATCCTTCCTATTGTCTTTGCTTGCTCTTGATCCTTCTAATTTGATGTTCTTGTTCTTGATAGTGTTCTTCCTTTTGGGTTTGATGAATCCATCATTGTACCTTTCTTTTGCATGTTGTTCCTTCATTTGCATGTTGGAATTTTGCAATGCTAGGTATTCCTTGATTAGTTGGCTATATTCATGGCAACCTCTACATCTGAAAAAAAATACTCTCATTGTCCATTGGTTGATCCTATTCCATCTCCCTAACTTTCAGAGTGATGCTTTTCAAAGGTGGCTTGATTAGATCCAATTCTACATAGACTCTTACGTAGCTAAATTCACATTTTCCATAAAAAAGGTCTTGAAGTGTTGATTTCCATCCCTAAGAAATTGGCAATAGATTCAAAAATTATGACTTAAATTCCCATGGCAAGGCATATAACTTGTTCCAAATTGGAGCTGAGGTCGGAATCTCCTGTGATGGTCGAAAACCTAGGTGCCAATGTTTTGTGAAGATACCTGAATTTTATTGGCCTCCCTAAAAAATTGTCCCTATTTGATTCATTAGCAAAAACTACAAAGAAGTAAACTTTTGCACAAGATCTGATTTCATATTCACCATTCATTTTCCAAGAGTGTTTGGTCTATGCATGTAGATCTTCTATGGGAATCTTAGCTCCCCAAAACCTACAAATCTAACTTCGACCATGTAGAGAAGACATGTTCTTTGTAACTTCTAAGATCTAGGTTGATGATCATATTTTCATCTATGTTGACATACAATGATTGGAAGTTTTCTAGGGATCTCAACTTATTCTTACCTACAACTGCTATGGCCGCCTCCACCTTCTTCTCTGAATTCAAGGATTCGGATTTTGCTGGCATTTTGTAATGTCCCTATTTTTACGCCATGGTGTTTTGTGAATTTTGGCTAGATTTTGAGGTTTCTTTGTAAGCTCAAGGTGAGTTGGGGGAACTCCAAAGTTCTTGGAGGAGTCACAGTTCATGGTTTCTATTTATGGCAATGGCCTCAATAGGTGATTTTGGTTTGAATGACACTCTTTGTAGTGTTTTTCATTTTGGGGTGTTCTCCAAACTTTTTGGATAGCACTTCTATTTTTAGTAAGTCATCAAAATGGCTTCATTCATTCATTCAGTGCCTTAGTATCACATTGGTGTAGTCAAAATCGGATTCCGAGGTGTTTCGGGATTTTGTGTAATTTTAATATTTCACTTAAGCTATAATGTTTTATTAATATTTTTTATATAACTTAAGTGTAATGATTTTTCAGAAAGGTAAAGTGGTCTCCAAGTTGGACGCCTAGGAGAAATAAGGGTGTTGCACATGAAAATAAGGAATTTGTGGGGAAAAGTAAATTAATTAATTATTTTAATTAGAGTTTTCCCTCTCAAAAACCTATATAAGGAGGCATTTGGGCTCATTGTTGGGGATGTTGAGTTTTTGATAACGAAGTGCTGCCGGTTTGAGACTGGATTCTTCAAGGCTTTGAGGACGAAAACCCTCAAGGTTCATTCTAGTTTCGGAGTTGAAAGATACTCCCTAACTGGACTGGTGTGGCTCTATTCCAAGGGTCACCATTGGAGCTATTGGTGATGTTTTCATTTAGCTTTCTTTGATGGAGTATTTTGACGTATTCTAGTTTCATTTTGTATGTGGTTGAGGTTGTTTCAAGTGCAGATTTTGGAGTTATGATTTTCAGACTTCCCTTTGCTGCTGGGCCATACCAATCCTAGTACTAGGCCGTACCATGTATATGTTTGTGCAGCTCTAAGGAAGAGCTTTCTAATTTTGAGTTTTTGCTAGAAGGTTTGCACAAGATAGGTGACCACGATGGAGGTGCTTTGCAACAACATAACCAAACACTGATTTTTCCTTGTGCAAATCACCCTAGGTCAGAGCCGTACCACTTGTTGGGGGACATGAGGTTTGGGCAAAGTGAATCGCCCTCTTTTCTCTGCTGTTTGAGGTTCCTAAGGGGGTGTCTAGGTCCTGAGATACTTGGTTTCAGTTGGGAGGAGTACTTCAGCTGTGGTGAGGTGTTGTGGATGATGTTCATGGCTGCCTAGTGAGTTTTCTGAGCATATCAGACCTGATACAGTCTTCATGGGGTCATATTTGTGAGGTATACTTGATACCACATTGCTAGGCATCTTATCTTCAAAGTTGGGTTTCATGTGGGGTTGCTTATTTCATAATCTTGTTATATTTTGTAGCTATACAATAGAGTTGTAATTGTTATTAGCATATTTTATGAGCTCATATAGTAACACTGTTTGGTAGTACCATCGGTGACTTAGTTCTTGTGCTTATTTGCTACTTACTCCACTAAACAAGTGGTATCTTTCTTACCCCACTGAATAAGTGGCATCATTTTCTTATCCCACTGAATAAGTGGTTCTTGGTTTGCACTCACTGCTGAAAAGTAGAAGAGTTGTTACTTTCATTTTACCCATTGCATAGGTTGAAGCATACTACTCACCCCACTGAACAAGCGGTTATTTTAGTAGCATTGCAATGTAAACCTTGTCACCGTATGCTCTTGCCTTGCCCATACCGGGATGTGGGTGATCAGAAAGTGGAAGGTGTTGTGACCTTTTCACACATCGCCCCATTGCAAATGGGGACCCTAGTAGTTTCCCTCTGATGGTTTTGCTTCTGAGTTTTGGTCTTCCTGGTGGGGTACTTAAAATTTGAAAATTTGAAAGTCATCTGAGTCAAGAAATGATTGTGAACCCAAATCAATGATAGAACGATGCCAAAGTGCTTAGAAGACCTTGTGGACGAAGATCGACTGTCTGTTCAGGAATTCTGACACTTCCTAAATTTTAGGGTTTCAACCCCGGGCCCCTATTTTTTAGGGACTTTTTTTTGGCATTTTTAGCACATTCTGGTATCCCTATTTTTTAGGGATTAATTTTAGAAAGTTTCCATTTTTGGAAAATTTCTATTCTTAGAAAGTTTCTATTTCGGGAAAGTATGCAGGTCATGGCTTCATAAACGTCGGCTTCAGAAGGTTGCAAAGGAAAATGGGTGAAAAAGTTTGAAAAACCAGAAAATACGCCTAAGGCATGGACTTGCATGGAGAAGATGAAAATGGTGAAGTGCAAATGAAAATTGCAAAGAAGTCTCAAAGTCCACCCAGCAATGGAGAAAATTGCAAAAACATCTCAAAGTCTGCCATAGGCAAACATGCAAAAGGGTTGGCAAGTCCGCCATATGCAAAAGAAAAAGATGCTAAGTGAGGATGAAGTCCGCCAGATGCAAATGGCACTTGCAAAGCGCAAATGAAGTCCGCCCTAGGGGAGATTGCAAAAAGGTTGGCAAGTCCGCCATAAGCAAGTTGCAAAACATTGACAAAGTCCGCTCCAAGGGTATGGGAAATGAAAATTGCAAAGTGGAGTCAAAGTCCGCCCATGCACTTGCAAAAACTATGTGAAGTCCGCCCAACAGCTTTCAAAGAAAAAAATGCTAAATCATGACAAAGTCCGCCCCAAGATAACTTGCAAAGAAGTTAGCAAGTCCGCCCAGTAAGGAAAAGAGATGGTAAAAAAGTGTCAAAGTCCGCCCCAAGAGTTTGGAAATCGCTAAGACAAGTCAAAGTCCGCCCAGCCTAGAAGAAATTGCAAAATACTCATAAAGTCCGCTCCAAGAAGGCTGGAAAGGGGTGAAATGCTAAGGGGTGCGCTCCAAGATGATTGGAGATGGTGAAAATACAAGGAAAATTCGCCATTTTGTGAAATTAAATGACAATTACTAGTGAAAATTCGCCCAAGCATGGATAAAGTAAAAAAATTGCACAAGGCAAATATGCTGGAGTCATGTATGGCATTAAAAATACTTGGAAGAGCAAGGATTTAATTGTTTGCCTAGAAAAATCGAAAGATTTAAAAAAATAAATAAAATTTTTGCCTAAGTCCAGACGATTAGAAATTTAATTAAAAAAATCAAATGGTATGTCTGGCAAAGTTGAAATTCGCCTAAGTAAAAAAAAAAATCTCTTGGCAAGATTAAAATTCACAAAGGCACAGAGGGATTTGAAAAATTCGAAATTGTCTTTGGATGAAAAAATAATTAAATATTATTATTTAATTATTTTAACGAACGGGTTGGAAACAACACATAAAATATTATTTTAATATTTTATTTTCCAAAACCCATTTAAAAATTCGAATTTCTCTAGACAAATTGCTGAGAAAAGAATGAAGAAAAATAAACTTCACTCGACTGGCGACGAAATTAGAAACTTTCTTTAAGGACTTATGCTGGAGACGGAAATTGCCATTCGAAAGACAAGTGCCAGCCGAGTTCAAACTGAATTAATTGGAAACAATTAATTTTTGCTAAATGGGTCGATTTTCTCAGCCTTAAATTGGCTTTGCATTTCATTTTTATTCATTCTTTCGAAAGCGAAGTTGAGAAAATTTGTTAAGGCAAAGAAGTTTGTGAAGTTTTATATTTTTTTTGCGAAGTAAAAGGCTGAAAGTGCGAATTTACTTCAGCAGCAACACAGTTTTCATTGGATAGGCAGACTTTACTTCCTCTATTTTCGACAAAGTTTTCTCTTCGCGAGCGATTTAATTCTTTCATTTCTAGCAACGGTTGTTTTCTTGAATTAACTCATCGAGTTTGCTGGAATATATTTATGCGTAAATAATTTCTGATTATTAAATTTTTTTTTTTTGCAAATTTATGCTAAACGCCGGAGAATCATCAAAGAAGAAAATGAAGTTTGCAAGCAAAGGTGCGTAGCTGGAGTCTAAAATTATTTCCAAATGGAAGAATGTTGCGGACACTGATCTCGACCATCTTGACTTGGAGGAATTTCGAAAAAGAATGTACGGAAGTGACACACGCATGCCGACTCCAATTGCGCAAAGGATGATGCGAAATGGTATAGTTCAAGCTGCAGGATTTCCGCCAGCAGTCGAGTGTCCGGAGTTGATGGTAGAATGCGCCTTGCACTATAACGCTGAAGAAAGACAAATTGAGGCGCCTAATGGTAGAGTATTGGCATACTTGGGCGAGTTGGCTATACAAGAAACATTTGGCATTTCGGCTTACCACCGAACGTACTACCGGTCGAAGGAGGATGCGCAGAAATTGTACGAAGATAAACAGACTCTTTGCATGGCCAACATGAACAAGAACTGGCTCGAAAAACCTAGATGCTCATCCAAGAGATTGCCCAAGAAATTACTCAGGCCATTTTTTAAGGAAGAATACGGAGACATAGTCTTGTTGCTGAACAGACTAGTAGGCAGTCCTCAAGGAGCGCCTTTTGAAAGTTGGATGTATTACTTCATTGATGAAGTATCTGCTGGGACAAAAATGATCAACTGGTCAAGGATGATCAGTGATAGTATTCATGAACAATTGGTCAACCTGGAGAAAACTGAATCCTTTCATATGGGTTCTTATATTTTGTATTCACTCGCTCGTACGTACCGATATACTGGTCTGATATGCAAAGGTGTAGTCGGCAACAACGAAGGAGAGCTCAAAGTTTATAACTGCTATCCTCAATTGCAATTGAGTGAGAAGTCACATTGGAGCAGGGCACATAACGCTTTCCTCATGTACATCACTCGGGTGCTGCAGGGAGGAACGCATCAGAGACTTACACCCGAAGCAAAAAGTTTAATCAGTAAATACGGATCCTGGTTCATCCAGTTTCCAAGATTTACGTACATCCGAATACAGGGATTCACGGAATCTCCTTACAGGTTGCCAATCTATCCTACTGACAAGATGATTTTACTAGAAGTAATCAGGCAACTGGAAACATTCCAGAGTATCCAGAGACCGAAGCAGAAAGCAGCTGTCACGTTTCCCTTGTTCATAGGAGACATGGTAGAATCCTGTCCGTCATCGCAGGTAGCAGACAATGCCAGGATAGAAATACAGTTAAATTCGTTCACCTCGTACAAGTCCAGAGGGGATTTTGATCCACTCAATCACATGGGAATGGTAAACGGAAGGAAATACAGGCACAGAGTTGACCTTGAAGATTTTTGGGCAAATGCTGCTGACGAGTATGAAGTAAGGAGAAGACTTTGGTCAAGGTTATCCTTGAGCATGATTAGGACAACAGAACTTTTCCGTGTGCCTGACTAGCTAGATGACGATGAAATGTACATACAGCCAGGATATGATGAAGGATTGCCGCTCCCTCCTATCAAATGGTCAGAGCCTGAGTTAAGTGATTTGACAACTCTTATGAGACCAGTGGTCAAATACTCACAATGGTGGGTAGATCAGCGGGTACAAACATTGAAGCAACGAGGTGTGCCATTTACCTACGATTTAATGGGCGACGCTGAATCTTGTTCTTCAAATATTGGCGCTTCTCAGGAAAATGAACGGATTGAGCCTATCAACCCGAAGAAGAGGAAAGATAAAGAAGTGGCAACAAGCGAGAAGCCGATCTTGAAGAAGCCTAAGGCCCTTCACTCAGCCGCATCTGGGAATATCAAGCAGCTACTGATTATGGAAGAAGAATCATGGGGAAATATAAGAATTCCTTCACCAATGCTTGAAGGAAACACGGAGCCTATGCAGATTGAGCAGGACTTTCACCATTCTCCAACCGGCATAGAGATTTGTGAATCAGATGAGGACCTGAATGACAGGGAAGGCGACTTCCAAGAAGGGATGATTTCAGCCCTAAGGGGGATTCATGAGGACCCGCCGACACAAGAAATCCAAGAGATTCAGGATATTCCGGACTGCGAAGACAATGGAGTCGAGTAGCCTACAATACCAAACTGGCTTAAGGAAAGAATTAAGGTTAAGGTACCAGTTGCAGCACCAGAAGCAGATGATATTGACGATTTCTTGGCAAGGTTAGAGCAAGTAAATATGAAAAAACCGGCCAAGAAATTCTCTACTATTCAAAGAGATGAGACTGGTAACCGCACAGTGCAAATTGCAGTCCCGACAATTGAGAAACCGTAGGATGAAATTACTCCTGCCGATTATGCCATTACTGTGATTGATATTGGTCCATCTACCAAAGGGCAAGAAGTAGAAGATCTGGACAATTTCGTTTCCACCATTAAGTCCAGATTAGAAAAGGAGACTCAAAAGAAAAGGGAATATAAGATGGAGGTTGAGCGCCCGAAGGAGTATATCCGGCATTTGACAAGGCCACTCAACCAAGGCAACCAATCAAACCTTCTGCTCTCAAATGCATCACAAGAGCCGGTAGAAAGTCTTGAGAAAGAACTAACTACTGCCAGGGAAACACAAGAATGGATGGCAAGAAAAGAGGGAGAAGTAATGGCATTTGTGGAGAAGTTAGTACATGCTCATGGGCAAACTTCTTCCTTGCTCACAAGGATTGCAAATTTGACTGAGGCATGGGACGGATTGCAAGACTTGCAAGACAGAATCATTCCCTGCCTTAGTGATATAAGGAAAATTCCTAAGCAAAGGCTGATTGACGAGAAGATTATTGCAGCTGGGGCGGCTTACGACTTCAGCAACTGGTATTGTGCATTGGTCTCCCGTAGGGAAGTGCTTGAAAAGGTTAAGACAGAAAGTATCAAGGTCGATGAGCAAGTAAAGAGCATCCAAAATGGCATCTTTCATATGGTTGCGGATATATTGAACAAGGATATTGTTCGAGAAAATGACTTGTGGCTGGATAATATGTAAAGGGAAGTGCAAAAGATTTTCTCCATCATGCCAATTTTGGGCGAAAATCTGACTAAAGCATTTGACCTGCTGTATCCGTAGTACTTTCTTGCAGCACGAATCAGAATGGGCAGTTGTCTTTGCTGATTGTGCAGATAGTTTGGATTTGCTGGAATACAATGTCAGCACCTTGCCAGACATTACCATCGAGGAGATTGGCGCCATTGTCTCTAGGTTCGTCGAACGAGGTATTGCATGAGTGGATAGGGATACAACCGCCAGTGGGTGACTCATCTTTCAGTTAAATGATCGATGTTTTGGGCAACCCTAATTAGGGTTTTCGTGTTTAAATCTGGGCCCTTGATTTTGTTTCAATCTCGGCCATTCATTGTATCGGGGAATTCTATAAGTACCCTTTCTTTTTCATTTCAAACGATCGGAAGAAATCAGAAAAATTGTTATTAGAGGATTAGAGATTAGATTTTTGAGTTATAATTAGTTTCTTTTAGAAGTAAGAGAAGAGTTGTATGAAATTGTTGTGAAAACCATTGAGATAATAAAATTCATAATTGCATGAGTTGCTTTGAAACCTTTATTGTCAAATGGGTGCATGGTTGCATATTTGCTCTTTCTCGTAGGATTGTTATAGATAAAAATTTATTTGTTAGTGGAGCGAGAGATTGATGGTGAGGATTGAAAGTAACTTAGCTCATACTTTTTTCAAATGGATGCTTTTCATTTGATGTGCAAAGTTAGACTGAGCTCTTGATATAAATGCTTTTAAAACGTTTACTTGAATAATATTGTTCGAATTGATGGTGTTATTTATAGTGAAAAATCTCAAGCATAAATCCCAGAAGATTGCACCTGCTTTCGTGTAGTTGTCGTTTTTCGAGACGAAGCAAAGCATGGTTTCCTTTAAGTTGCATTTGATCGTTACCGTCTCCTAGTTCCTTAGGATTAGCATAAGATTTCTCACCCCTTTCCTTTTTTTTTATTTTTATCCAAAATCAGAAAATCCAAAAGGATACAACACTGCATTCAAACCCTTGCTTTCAAAGTAAACTACTGAAGTACTATGCCCCCTTGGGTTACCAGCAAACCTCATACTACCACAGAGCCTATCCGCACCCCAACTTAGAAACATTGGAATTACCTTGTGATCTATCTAGCAATCTTAGCACGAAAGGTGATTTTTATCAAGAGAGGATAGAGCATCTCCGGACACTTTATTCTAGTGTGTTCGTGTGTGTCACAAAACACGCATCAACAGAAGGTAGTTGATTTTAGGTGATTACCATTGTTCATGTTTTGATGCTAATGATATTAAAATTAAAAAAATTTGGAGTGGATATTACACATTTGTTTGAAAGATGGAGCTTTGGAGGGGAGTAATATTTCCTGAACAATGCTCATTTCTATGAAATTCAGAACATCTGTGAACAAAGATCCAAAAGCTCAGCTCAAGGAAGAAACCCTAGCAGAGCACATCTTTCTTTGTATGATTCTCATTTCTTAAAGAAAACATGTAAGGCTCAATTGAAGACCACTGTTTAAAGTCAAAGTAAACTACTTAATATTATAAATAAGCTCACTAGGAAATGTGTAACAAACTTAATGCAAAGTGAGACATAAGGCATAAAATTGGGCAAGCCAGTGAGTAGTTGGCAATGCACCCAATTAGTTTTTGGAAGTTTTCTACTGTCTTCCAAATTATATACTTTGTAGTCAAAGTATGAGATATATAAAGTTTTCTGAACTTGCTACTAGGCTGGTGCTTTGTGGCTATTGCCAGCTTTCAAGATGCTATCTCTTGAACCATGAAAAATCAATACTCTCTCAAAAGTGTTGAAGCATTTCGTAACATTTCTATCGTAGAAACCCCTCTTCTCCCCAAGTGGTGGTGGCCTCTGAGCAACTGTCTAGCTTTGGTGTGGGAGATTCTCTATTGGGCTGCGGTAACAGTCTTAGTCATAGAGTAACTAGCAACAACATTTGGCCCAGGCTAGCTTCTAGGGATGAACATGCCACATTCCTGGACATGCTACTACATTCTCGTGTCCATGGAATTGTGGCTCACCTTGTTGTGGTATGGAGATTTGAACTAAAGTTATTCTGTTTGCAAATGCACCACTTTACATTTAGTCTACAATCCCTTTGACAGGCCTTCAGTAATAGTTAGACCTTGACAAACATTCTTAATTCATCACAGGCCAAAGAAAGAACAATGCACTCTGTATACTCCATGAATTTTCATTTAGATTTGTATGTGAAGGAGAAAATGTTTTTTTGACTTTCAATGCTGAGCTATTTTTCCAGTTGTATATCAAACATGTAATTGCTCTATGTCTTGTTCTAAATGTTGTTTAAGATGCTATAGATCTTTTCTCTGCTTTATATTGTGCTTTATTGCAAGTAACAGATGCAGCCTTTTCCTAAGAAGGTCTTGATTTGCATTTTTTTCAATGTGCCTTTCATGCTGTATGTTTGAGAACTCTCCATTTTGAATGGACGTGCTTGTTAATGTGGAGGATGAATTACTTCCATGTCCTGTCTCCTTTTCATGAAATCCTACTGATGCATCGAGTCTTGTGTTCCAGAAATAATCTCTTGATTAAACTTTTCATTGAACATATCTCTTTCAGGTTAATTACGCAGAAATAGTAATTGAAAAAGTTGATTTGGGATATCTTCCATGTTTTTGTTGTATCTGTATGTAATCCAAGGCTTTCTGTTATCGGTATTCAGATTTGTTTTGAGTCAGTGGCCAATGTTAATGGTGCTCTGCTTGATTTCTTTCTTAAGTGGTAAAGATGCCGATTCTGGCATGAACCTAATCCACGATTAGAGGACATTGCTCTATTAATCCCTATTGTAAGTTATGCCGCATGTTTGTTTTCTTTCGTTGTTTAATACCACATATTCTGCATACAACAAAGTTGCATGTTTTTGCATTTGTGCAACGAAGATTGGAATTTCTGGTTTACAAAGTACTTGGTTTTGCATTTTATCTTGTAAATTGTGATGTGTTCCTAGGATTCAGTAGATTGCATTTTTTATTTTTGTTTATTGATAAATCTCAATGGCAGGCCAACATCAGAGAACTTGCTTCCTATTCGCCTTGACATTGAAATTGATGGACAACGTTTAAAGGATGCATTTACATGGAACGTAAATGGTATGCCTGTGTATGAAAGTCCTACTTTATCAAAGTTTATTCCCTTTGTATTCAATCATTTATTATGATCATGAAATTTTTATTTTAATGTGGCAGCATTTTAACTTGATATTGTTTTCCTTCCATTTTCTTATTTTTGAATTTTAATGGTTATTGTGAAACATGAGGGGATTTCAAATGATATTTTTCCGGAGGTAAAATTAACAAATACAAGCCTTCCATCGTCAAATCTTGTAATAAATGAATGGCTATTTGAATAGGCTGCTTACATACAACCTAGTTGTGGGCATTGCAATTTGTAAATTTAGTACCTATAAGTAAGTAGATACATATTATTTTTCAAACATAGAAGCAAATAAGGAATGCTACAATGCAAGATTACCAAACTCATTACCAACATAAGGATGCATTTGGAAAGACTGGAGATGGAACGACAATAAACCCCGTTTGTGCTACAAGAAAAAGTCTATGAAAGGATTAGAGCACACCCTCGGGTAGCCAAACTATAAAATAAGAGGTATGGAGTTTAGAATACTGAAGACATACAAAAGATTCCAAGCTATATAGAAAGAAAAATCCTTTCTAAAGTCTCGAGTCTTGGTTTGTGGTCTTTAGTCATATGTTAGCTGTGGAAGCAGGTATACATATTTTTGCCCTGTCACTGTTGTATTGGAATTCAGGATGGTGTATAACAATCCGCTACATCCAATAAAGAGAAGGGAAATCCCAAATCAGATATAGACAATACACTTGTACCAAGATATCTAGAACATATTGGAGGTTCTAGTGTGGATGAGGTAGCACGAAGACCAGTAGTGTAATGCCCCCATTTTACGACGTCCTCTTTCGGTGGGTTTGATTTTGATACATTTACTATTTTTAGTAAGTGCTATTTTTAGCAGGGGCTCTGGTGCTGTGCTTTTGTCCTCAATGAGCCCTTTCGAGCTCCTCAGTTTCTCTCCGACTTGAGTTTTAGGGCACTACTTACTATTTTTAGGACTTTATAAAAATAGTAAGTCATCCAGGGTAGGCGAGACCCGGTCAGGGTTATCTCTCAACGACATTTTTCATTGGAGGCATTAGTTTATAAGGTTGACACATTTTAATATTTTATTTCTCCTTCAAAATGGGATTTAATAAAGTAATTTTATATTTATTGGTTGAGGGTCATGAAGGGGACATTTTTGTACCTTGAGGCCTAGTGCAATGACTTTAAGTTGTTTTTAAAAGAGCTTTAAAAGTATTTTATATTGCACATTAGGGGGGTGGACGCCTATGAAGGGAAATGAGTTAAGTTTTAAATAAAGAGCTAATGTTGAAGTAAAAAGGTTTTAAGTTATATCTTTTTAATGAGGCTAATACTTTGGGCACCCAAGCTATTGAAGAAAGAATTAAAAGATAAATTAAAATCAAATGCTTGAAGATTGGTGTGAGTTTTAGGGTTCTCATAAAAAAGGTTGCAAGGCTTTCATTTTGGTTATGTTTTGGGATTATTAAACTTGCCGCACATTTTTCTTGAAGCTTGGCTTTGGAGGAAAATAAGGGTTTGTAGGGACGGAAACCTCTGTAGATCACACTCTCTTCGTGTTTGGAAGACAACATCAGGAGGGTTTTGGGAGGTCTCATTCAGAGGCTTCATTTTGTGCTTCAAAGTTGCAGATTCAGACTTTTGGAATGGAGTTTTTGGTCATATTTTGAAGTGGGATTGAGAGTATTTTGGCTTGTGATCACATTGCATCGATGTGGTGAAGTTTAGTGGCATTTTGGTGAAATTTAATAGATTGCTGGGCACTCTATTTATGCTCCTGAAACCCATATTTTGGCTCATAACTTTGAGAAGGAGTTTTATATCATTATGGGTATTGCAGCAAAGAAGAACCTCTTCAGTGGCGATTCTAATGAGTATTGATCTGCATTTTTTAAGTGAGTTTATGAATTTTAAGAGAAGGTCGAACTTCTCTAGGTTGGACAGCTTGACTGGTGGAGAATTCACAGCTCCTTACTTGTTGGTAATTTGCTACTTCTGGGCGCCTTCTTGGTGTGGACTTAAGACTCCTACCTGTAGCTGTGTGTGGTTATTTGAAGACCCCTTTGCTGTTGTTATGACTCCTTCCCAGGTCTGAAAGCTCTTGAAATTTCTGCTATAGACTTGTAATCCGCTCTTAAATGTTCTATGTTAAATCTGATTATGGAAGTGACTGAAAATTATTTCCAGCTAGCTCCCTTTGTTTGCATTTGTTTGTTATTTGTATCGTTTGGTATCATTGCACAATGAATGGAAATTATTTCCAGCTAGCTCCCTTTGTTTGCAATTGTTTGTTATTTGTATCGTTTGGTATCAATGCACAATGAATGGCATGCAAACAATCATTCAAACCTGAAAACAACTCACAAAAAACTACATACAGTAGTTGGTAGTAATATGGAAACAAAATATATATATATTTGGGGTTGATCATTATAGTGGTATCAGAGCTAAAACAGTCCTACCAATCAGTGGGTTTAATTTTCTATGAGCTAGAGTGATAGGGAAAGAAGGTATTTAGAAAGGAGTAGGAGAAAAGAAGAAAGTTTTTGGGAACATTGTTCATTTTTTGAAGAAGGGCAGCAAACATAATCATCATCTAGTGGGTCTTCTAACACCGGAAACATGGAGGATAGGGGTGGTGATGATGATAGGAATGATAGGAATGCAAGGAATGAGCGGAACGAGAGGAATGAGGCACCTCCAAACAGAATGGCAATCTTACTTGAGACCTTGGTTAGCGGACAGCTGAGGGCAGCCCAACAAGTTCAGGAGACTAATGATAGGATAGCAGATTTGATACAAAGGATGGATCAATGGTTCAAGGAAATAGGGCAGGACAGCAAGGAGTTGGTAACCAGGGAATTTTGGCAAGATCACTTATGCCAAACTTTCCACCGAGGGTAGAAGCACCTAGGAATCCTGAGCTTACCTTGTTGGAACAATAGGATCAGTTTAGGCAAGATTGGCTCGATGCAGGGCCTGGTTTTCAGATGGACATATCTCTCAAGTATTACATTGACTTGAGGATGAGACACAATAACCACAGGGGAAATAGGGACGAGCAAAATGAGTTATGGAGGAAGGTTGGGAAGCTCACACTTCCTTATTTTGATGGGTCTAGAAAGATGACAGCAAGGGCGTGGGTACAAAAATTAGATAGCTACTTCACATTAAATCCTATGTCGGAGCTAGAGTCCATTTAGTATGCATCAATACACTTAGATGGCATTGCTCACGAGTGGTGGTATAATGGAATGTTAACCTTGGGGCATGCACAAATCACGTCTTACAGGGTGTTCGTTGAGAGGTTAATTGAAAGGTTTGATAGAAAGGATCCTAAGCCGCACTTTAAGGAGTTAGCGCAACTTAAACAATGGGGTTCTGTAGACTCATACATTGCAGATTTTCAAAAGCTTTTCGTGTTAGTGATTGATATTTTTGAGAGGAGATTGATCGTGTTGTTCATCGATGGATTATCAGATCCTTTAAGAGGATGGATAAAGGATTTTAACCTTTCTAGCCTTCAAGAAGCCATTAAAAAGGCTAGGGACATGGAGACATCAACCTTCAGGAACAAATTTCAGTTCAAGGACCCGCAACCCAAGAAGGTAAAGGACAAGAAAATTGACATCAAAGAGTAGGAGCAGCCTAAGAAAAACAACACAAGGATAGACAGTGAGACTTTGAATGAACTCAGGAAGAAAGGATTGTGTTTTACATGCAAGGAACCTTACACTAAGGATCACAAATGCTCAACGAAGGCTAAAGTATTGCTAATAGAATACCAATTAGATGAAGATAGTGGATCAAAAAATCAGACCAGCAAGCTGATTCCGGGGAAAATGAAGGTTAAAAGACAACAAAAGAAAGTGGTAAGGTGTTGGACCATGATGGGATATTTGCCCAACTCCATAGCTTTAATGAGAATCAGTCTTTGCGAATTAGAGGTGTGATACATGGGCAGTGCATTTTGGCCTTGATTGATACGGGTGCTACCCATAACTTCATCGATGACGGTTTAGTGGCACAGAGAGGTCTTTAGACACAGGAGGTTGACAGCTTCAAAGTTATGGTAGCCGATGGATTTACGATCCAGTGTACCAGGATGGTTCCCTAGTTGTGTGATCAGTTGGGAGGACATGAAATTAAGGAGGACTTTTATGTGGTGAAAATAGGAGACACTGATGTAGCTATGGGTATTCAGTGGCTACGCTCTTTGGGGGAGTTTACTTTGAACTTTCAGACATTAGAGCTAAAATTTAAATCTGAAGGTAAGAATGTGGTTTTGAGAGGATTGTCACATGGTGGACCACATGGGGAGTCTAGCAAAGGAAAGGGAAAAGACAAGGCAACAACCTTTAATGCATCTTTAGAGCTGTCTAGGGTGCCTACAAACACTAGTATTTGTTTGGGTAACGCTGAAAATGGTGACACACTATTGGGAGATTGTATGGTTGGAGGCAATGAGGATGAAGCCTACAAAACAACAAACAAAGATGATTGCAGTGATGTTGGCAAAGGTGATTTGAGTTCGATTTCACAGGGTGAATTTCCTTTTGATAACGGAGCTATTCCAATTTCCACACCGCAATTAAGCATGGCTGACGGTATTGATAATGATATTGGTCTTGATCTTGTTTCTGAGAACAAACCAGATTTTACTTTGCATACAGTTGAACATGAGCAAGGTCCTAGAATCTTTGCTGATTTGGATTCACAATCAGCTCTTGAGTGTGGTCAAGAGTTTCTGTTTGATAACCCCTTGTTCGAGATAGGAGCTAATAGGGTTTATGACAACCCACTTTTTGAGCTGGAAGATGAAATTAATCCTAGTTGCAACACTACATTGGATGAAAATAGCAAGGTTTGGGACCCAGGTGCAGCTTCTAGTAGTGAAGTGTTGACTCAAGAATGGACTAGTGGGACTACTTCCAGCCTTGGGGTCCGAGCAAATTTTCCGACCAGCTTACATTCGATTTCCGATTTGGGATCAACAACTGAGTTGTACCAGGTTGAGCTTGGGTGTTAGTTATAATTTGGTGCTAGGGGAGGATTCTTCAACTTATATCTTGTTTACTTCTCCTACGTATCCAGTGGAAACATGGATTAATTATTGCTGCCAGCGCTTTCTTGGGTTGGTTATACAGACTTGGCTCGATGAGTTGATTGATTTTGAGTTGGGGCAGCCGATTGTGAGTATCTTTTCGAATTCAGTACCTGCATCATCTGCTTCCATTTGGGTGAGTGATGCCGACTACAGTTACTTCATGACGTGGGCATACTTTGCTCCAGTTGATGGTTTACTGATTGCTGTAGTTTGGGATAGGAGAGTTCAGTCTGAGCACATGGGGTTGACAATGATATTCAGTGTGACACGGCCTCAACGTGATGGTCTTTCTCTAAGATTCACATGGAATCCAAGATTCACACTGGGTTTTAGAGCAGCTACCATTTGGGATGAGAGGGCCAGTGTGGGATTTCTTGAGCTTACTCATGTGGCACCTTTTTATGGTACTCTTGAGGGACTTATTTTTGAGGAGTGGATTGAGTTTTGGTTGTATTTCATCACTCTTCTTGCAGGTGATTTACGGGAGGCCTCATGTGTTGGTACCTCCAGGATACGGACTTAAGCAGTTGGAGCTACAAACCTCCTAGAATTATTTGGGAACCTGGGATTTTTTCTTGTTTTAGTGTGATTCTGATGGTGGATTGCAGGGCTTTACAGGTATTGCTTGAGGACAAGCAATCTTTGGGAAGGGTGGACTGTAATGTCCCCATTTTACGACGTCCTCTTTCGGTGGGGTTGATTCTGATACACTTACTATTTTTAGTAAGTGCTATTTTTAGCAGGGGGTTTGGTGTTGTGCTTTTGTCCTCAGTGAGCCCTTTCGAGCTCCCCAGTTTCTCTCCGGCTTGAGTTTTAGGGCACTACTTACTATTTTTTAGGACTTTCTAAAAATAGTAAGTCATCCAGGGCAGGTGGGACCCGGTTAGGGTTATCTCTCAGCGGCTTTTTTCATTGGAGGCATCAGTTTCTAAGGTTGAGACATTTTAATATTTTATTTCTCCTTCGAAATTGGATTTAATAAAGTAATTTTATATTTATTGGTAAAGGGTCATGAAGGGGACATTTTTGTACCTTGAGGCTTAGTGCAATGACTTTTACTCATTTTTAAAAGAGCTTTAAAGTATTTTATATTGCACATTAGGGGGGTGGACGCCTAAGAAGGGAAGTGAGTTAAATTTTAAATAAAGAGCTAATGTTGAAGTAAAAAGGTTTTAAGTTATATCTTTTTAATGAGGCTAATACTTTGGGCGCCCAAGTTATTGAAGAAAGAATTAAAAGATAAATTAAAATCAAATGCTTGAAGATTGGCATGAGGTTTAGGGTTCTCATAAAAAAGGTTGCAAGGCTTTCATTTTGGTTATGTTTTGGGATTATGAAACTTTCCGTACATTTCTCTTGAAGCTTGGCTTTGGAGGGAAACAAGGGTTTGCAGGGACGGAAATCTCTGTAGATCACACTCTCTTCGTGTTTGGAAGACAACATCAAGAGGGTTTTGGGAGGTCTCATTCAGAGGCTTCATTTTGTGCTTCAAAGTTATAGATTCAGACTTTTGGAATGAAGTTTTTGGTCATATTTTGAAGTGGGATTGAGAGTATTTTGGCTTGTGATGACATTGCATCGATGTGGTGAAGTTTAGTGGCATTTTGGTAAAATTTTATAGATTCTTGGGCACTTTGTTTATGCTCCTGAAACCCATATTTTGGCTCATAACTCTGAGAAGGATTTTTATATCATTATGGGTATTGCAGCAAAGAAGAACCCCTTCAATGGCAATTCTAATGAGTATTGATTTGCATTTTTTAAGTGAGTTTTTGAATTTTAAGAGAAGGTCGAACTTCTCTAGGTTGGACGGCTTGACTGGTGGAGAAATCACAGCTCCTTACTTGCTGGTAATTTGCTACTTCTGGGCGCCTTCTTGGTGTGGAATTAAGACTCCTACCTATAGCTGTGCGTGGTTATTTGAAGACCCCTTTGCTGCTGTTATGACTCCCTCCCAGGTCTGAAAGCTCTTGAAATTTCTGCTATAGACTTGTAATCCGCTCTTAAATGTTCTATGTTAAATCTGATTATGGAAGTGACTGAAAATTATTTCCAGCTAGTTCCCTTTGTTTGCATTTGTTTGTTATTTGTATCATTTGGTATCAATGCACAATGAATGTCATGTAAACAATCATTCAAACCTGAAACAACTCAGAAAAAACTACATACAGCAGTTGGTAGTAACAGGGAAAGAAAAAAAATTAAAATTGGGGTTGATCATTACAAGCAGTGCCATAGCAAAAGTACACAAATAAGATAAAGAAGATGGCTTACCAGAGAAAGATAAATAACACCATATCCAAGGCATACAGAATCTAAAGTGTAAAATAAAGAATTGTGATGGCAAAAATTCAGTTTGTGTCATGTAATTTATTTTCAGTGTGGAGGTAATGCAAACTGGGAACACAATGCACTGAATAGGATTAAAAAAAATGATAAACATTCTTTGGAATTAATGCACATTCAAAGGCTCAATATATAATTAAACACCCTTATTATTGGACAAAGGTGATTGTGTTGGTTTCACATGTTATGTGACTTTTTCCCCAAGAGAAAAGAAAGTTATGAAATAATCTTTTAAAATTAGAGGGAGAATAAATGATATTATGCTCCTTTGATTAAAAGATATATTAATAAAACATGTTTAAAAATTCTCTTAAGAAGGTGGAAGCATAATCATTTATTTAAATAATTATTAAATGCAGCCTTTGTGAAAGGGTGTGATGGTTTAAAAACCACCCCTTAAGGCTTATATAAGCATTCATGTGAGACTTGGAAAGTAATAGAGAGAGACAAAGGACAATAATAAGGAATTACACATTGCGGGAATAGGATTCCAAGTTAGCAGGCTGTGAGCAAGGCAGAGAAGGGGCACATCTATAGTGTGTCCAAGTTGGGGTACAATAGGGTGCACTCAGGATGGTCCTGGCCAAGGCATGGTTTGCCACAAGTGTTAAGCATTGTTCCCGAGGAACCAACACATCGTGAAGAGTGGCAAAGTACACTTTTTTCCTCTGGTTGCTCACAGATGTAAGAGGCTGAACCAGGATCTATTCGAGCAATCATTGGGACTTTTCTGCACATTTCAAAAGATAAGTATTAATGCTTGATAAATTATTTGAGCAATAAATTGTTTATATCTTTTAAGTTTAGTGAATTAATAATTTATTTACAGCATGATTGAATGTAGTTGACTGCAATTATTGATCAATTTATTATATACAATTTAATTTCAAAGTCCTTACTTGAGCCTTAAATATTATATTAAAATTTGTGTGTAGAAGTTTTGGAATTAATCTGTGGAATCAATTTAAACCATTGCATTTTAAATTTGGGAACTAGTTTCATTTCATCACATCTCACAATAACTAAATTTTTTTCGTTGATGCTTGCTGTTTGTTGGTACCCTTGCATTCATGTCCCTACTTTAGCCAGGTCGGCTAACAAATATTTAAAGGTGTTTTTTAACACCAATTATTAGTATACATTTAAATAGTAAAAAATAATTAAAAAATATTTGAAATTAAATTTGGGCGTCTACTTTTGGGCCAACCCATATTTTTTAAAGATGAAAATAAATAAAAAATATGTTACTTTTGCTGGTCGGCCTAGTTTGGGCCCTTGGCACTAGCATTCAAATAGGTATAAATAAGTGCTTTTTTTGCTGGGTGAGATCAAAATTGATATGATTTCGGGAATAAAATCCTAAGGCTATGTTGCTGGGACGAAAATCCTAGCAGCAATTGAGTGTTGGAATGTCTAATTCCAATGGTGTTGAAGGAAGTCACTCCACCAATAATGGGGTAGTCAATCCTCCAACCAAGACATTAAAAGTCAAATTCTTGCAAAAAGAGGGAGAAGATCCACTTGAAGAAGAGCAACAAGTACCACCATATTTCGATGATGAGATGGCAAGGTATCATGCTGATTATTGTGCTCTAAGTCTTGCCATCCGTCTAGACATGACATTCACAGAGTATTATGGCATGAAGACAAGAAATGTACATAGGAGGGGAAGGCATGAAGAGCAACCCTGTAGAGACATACAAGATGTGTGGGAATGATTACAATACCTACTTTTGATGGATCAGGTAGTTGTTCAAGTAGAGCTTGTTTGCAAAAATTGGACACATATTTCTTCTTAAACCCCATGTTTGAAGAAGAAGCCATTAAGTTTTCCGCTTTACACCTAGAGGGTGTAGCTCATGAGTGGTGGTACCATGGCATGGTTCCATTACCACCTTGGAGGAGTTTAGTGAGAGATTGATGGAGAGGTTTGACAGGTAAGATCTAGAGATTTACTTTAGAGAGTTAGCGTAATTGAAACAGGAGGGATCAGTTGAGCATTATGTAGTAGAGTTTTAGAGACTTTTAGTGATGGTTTCTAATGTGATGGAGAGGAGACTTCTAGCGCTTCTTTGTAGGACTTGGTGACTCACTTAGGGGGTTGGTGAGAGCATTCAAGCCAAGTTCTTTGCAAGAGGGCATCAGGGGGGCTTTGAGCTTGGATGATTTAGTGGTTAGAGGTAAAGTCAACCGCAAACCTTCTTCAATAGTGCAGGATAAGAAAACTATCCAAAAAGATACCCCAAAACCTATGGCATTACCATCAAAACCCAACAAGATTGAAGAAACAAAGACTTGAATCTCAAACCCTACCCTTCCCCACACCAAGACCAACAACTTAGTCTTAGAGTCAAGGTTTTGTTGAATAATGATAATATTCAATTAGTCACAAATTGTAAAGAGATGAGTGTTGCAATTTCCACCACAACCTATCTTCTCTTGATCTACCAATTGGTTAGATCAAATCTCATTTATTCTTCAAACTCTTGACTTTGCAAGTTTTCTTCAGAGCCCTTGAATGATAACTTTGTCGCGCTTTTGGGATTTGTGATATGCACCTACACTTCTCAAGGCCTTGAGGGGTTAACCCCCCTTTGCTTTGGTACCATGTAGGTTCCTGTATACTTCTTCTCTCAAGGTAAAAGATCCACAACTACTTTACTATGTTACCATTCAATAGCATTCACTGTACATGCATACACAAAACCATGCTTGTACGAGAGAGTGAAAGGAAGGGAGAGGGTGGGAGGCCTATATTCAATCTATCAAACCATAATGTTGAACCAATAAACTTTGGATCCCATGGTACATTAAGGAGGCATAAAATACAATCCTCATCAAAGTTTGACAAAGTGGGTTTAAAAAATCACACAAATCTCCTCTAGAGAGGTGAAAGCAATAAGGTTGTGGGAAGGAGAGGCTCCTAGATCTCCCCTAAACTCCACTTGACATTGTTGGTTGTCTAGGGAAATTAAGTTCCATGAAGAACTTCTCAAGGTCCCAAGGACACTCTTTAAACTTCTTCACACCTAGAGCTCCAAATATTTTTGAAAAATAAGGGCAAGGCAAGCAAGAATGAACAAAAGAATGACAGAAAAGGTATTTAATATGGGATAATTTGAAATACCCACATGCTTTTCTTCCAAAACCTGCTATATTACCTTTTCTTCCATGGCATCACATGCTGTAGCATTGGTCACCTTTCACATGAAAGGAAGATGCCTGGCTTGCTTGTGTGAGGTCACTTATCCTACATACCATGGAAGTCCGCAAAAGAAACTTTTATATTTTTTGCTACCATCGTATGCTCGAATTGTTGAGTTTAGGAGACATCATTTCTCCTGTTTAAAGCCTCCTCATCCCCAAATTTGCATATAAACTGTACATAATATATTATTAAAAGTCCTATTCTTTAGAGAAGTGACAACAAATCCTCTCTAATATCACATATGAGATCTTGAGAAATACCAGATATCAGATCTTGAGAAGGAAAAGTGATTAGATTGTGTTCAAATTCTTCATTTATTTCTATTTCTCCATCAATATGTACTCCCTTTGCTGTATTATTTTCGGTAAGAGCTTCTTTACTTGGATAATTTCCCATGTATGTGAATTTTTTTAGTGAGCACATCTTTAATTGCATTCCTCAACTAGGCATCGATGCCTATCATCCTCATCCATTAAAGAGTCTTCATTTTTAGGCTCATTTGTATTTGTCTAGACAAAGCTGCTTGGACTAAAGTAAACCTTGAAATCATCATCATCTTTTGCAACTTTCATTACACGTTCATTGTCATTGAACACTAGTAAGTTGGTGGAGTTGTCAAGAGGTGTCAATTAGTATTGTGCTCCAAGGGTATGCACTGAACCATGAAAGTCTTGACGAGGCTGGAAAATTGAAGTAGAAATCGCTACAAATTTGGCATAGTTGTTTTGATCTCTAGATATTGTTGTGATCGAGAACATTTTGAATGATCATGCAGTCTTGCACTTTGTTCTTTTAATACAACAGACAATTAGTCTTCATTTGAACTTGCTTCTTAACTTGTTTCACCTTCAACTCAACATCAATGAAAGCTGTCTCTTCATATCACAACCTTCAATCTGAGTATTAGAGCCTCACAGTTAGTGGTGTTCTTTGTGCATTTCAATTCTGGTCTATAGGAAAATGGATGAAATTATTGCTTTCGAGATTGGAATACCATACCTACACAACAACCACGTATAGAAAATACATGTTCCATACCTGATTATTCATATCATCTGATGTTTCTTTATTCTTAGCGGAGACATCTTCTATGTCATCTTCACAAGATGACATAAGCATTCACATCTTTGGTTACATTTCTTCATCCAAAAGTTCAGTTTGTGAGTTCTTGGACCATTCATTCCATCTTTTATTTTGATTGAAGGAGAAGCATGTCCTAACCAATTGATATCATGGACTCATGAAACATTTTGTAAAAACCTTTTTAATGAATCTAAAGACACATCTTTCTGAATTGCTGTTCTGTATTATTCTCGTATCTATTTTACTGTGCACTATAATAATCAATCAAGTAGAGTTAGCAGTGAACATTTGATGCCATTGCTTATAAGAACTTTGGTCGAATAGGAAAATAGGAAAAAATGGCAATCTAAATGGGACAACCGGTCAAGGAACCTGTAGAAACTAATGAAGAAAGAGAAGATGAACTCACACAAGATCTAGTAAATTTGTGGGACATATTGATCAAGGAGCACGTTCAAAGGGAAGCCGTCAGAAGACAAATCCCTTAGAACATGATTTGGAATAATTTGCAAGTAAACGATGAAATAGACCACCTTTCAAATTGACTACCAAGACTACTTGCACAACACTTCATCATTCTACAAGACCTTTGGGTTGAGAAGGAACAAGAACAAGGTAGACAATAGATACTATAACGGTTACAAAGAGAGGAACAAAAGGGAGGAAGAGTAACGTGATACTAGCCAAAGATGTACTCCTGAGAATTAATGCCTTTATAGCCTAATAAAGACGAGAAATGATTTCCAAGTGGTCACGAATCAACAAAGGAGAGAATTAGGAGGTCATTACGGATAAGAGAACAAAGACAGTGATGGAGAAGATTGGAGGGAATTGCCAAAGACATTGAAGGGTTCTTGACAAAAAGCTTGAGCCCATTAAGGAGTAAGAGTCAAAGCTTCAATTGAAGCCATAGTTGAGGGGAGAGGAAAATCTGTACAACTGAAGAACATATGAAGAGAGATTGGGAGGAAATAGCAAGACATCTACCACTCCTTGACGAAGTGTACAAAGAACTTGCCGACCAAGTGGGACGATTGACCATATCGTCAACGTCGGATGAAGAAGAGGGAAAAGGAGAGCATAGAGAAGAATTGACTGAAACATATGAAAGTAATATACGTCGTATTAAAGAACTATTATTCTTAGAAGAACCGAGAATTGGGGGAACTAAGGCGAAGACCCCAAGATATAGGGAGTATAGAAACGATCCCAAGGGCAACTCAAGTGCAAGGAATGTTGAAGCAGGACGAGTAAAGGACTCTTACATGGCTGAGGGTGCAAATGAGGCACCAAAGTGTAGAGATCAAGATTGTCCAACCAAGTTTGAGGTACAAAGGGTGCATTAGGAAGAAGGATGGTAACTCCCCTAGCAAGTCCTAGCGTGGAAAGGGAAAAACTCCCCAAGTTCACATGGAATGGACCAGAGGATCTCGTAAGTCATTGCAAGACATGTGAAACAATATGGATAGCAAGCAGTCAAGAGGATAAAGACTA
Organism: Sequoiadendron giganteum; assembly: GCA_007115665.2. Lineage (NCBI taxonomy): Eukaryota > Viridiplantae > Streptophyta > Pinopsida > Cupressales > Cupressaceae > Sequoiadendron > Sequoiadendron giganteum. The sequence goes on along the minus strand of CM021109.1, from coordinate 332,049,557 downwards.
TTGGCTAAGAGCACTTCTAGCAACCCTATGGGGCATATCAATAGATTAGTTCATAAAACGCGAGGCAAACTCTACAGTCTCATGGGATGCATTGAAAAAAGCGTTTGAGGTAGAATTTAAACTTCTTGAGGATGGTAATGAGATCGTAGCAGAAATCTATAACGCAAAATATGGAAAGCATAAAAACGTGAGAGCCTATAATCGTGGGCTCAAGGATATTTTGGTAAAATTAAAAATCAACTTGTTGATGGATTAAAGAAGAGATGGTTCATGAAGGATTGATTCCTTCACTGCAAAAGAAAATGAAAGCGGTGCCTTTGTCCTCTTATGTCGACACCTATAATCGGGCTATGGACATAGAAAGTGAAGATAAAACATCCTCTTGAGGAAAGTGGAGGACATAAGAATACGATAGCACAAAAGACAACAGTGATACTGAATCAAAGACGGTTCAAGCCCTATAAAGAGACATTATGAGGATGATGAAAGAACTAAAAGCAGAGAAAGAAATTACCAAAGAAAACAAAGAATTATGGTGTATTGAATGCGAAGTTGAAGGTCATACTAAGGTAAATTGTCCTAAAAAGTTGTTTTGTGACATCTATCAAGTTATGGGACATTCCATCAAGTAATGCCCATATAACCTCAAGACAAGAAGCACACAAGTTCTCTTCATGCAAGGGGAACATTTGAGCCCACCAAGCACACCACCGAAACTACAGAACAACACTAATGCATCTCCTGGCAGATACTACAATAGGCGAGGAAATAACAATTGGTTTAATAATTGTGGATTGAGAAGTAGAATTCAATATGATGCCAAATGAAGACCTATGATTCAATGCCATAGATGCAACAAATGGGGACATTTCACTAGGGAGTGTCAAAGTAGTCAAAACAAGATCGAGATGTTATGTAAGTGGTGTGGACTAGGCGATACCAGGCAATCACAAAGATATTGATTGTCCCAAATAGAAAGGTAGCATTAATATGCTAGAGATAGAACAAAACGAGGTAGTATTAGCCATCACCCGAGCACAAATGAAGAAGGCCACATACCCAAACCCTCGTACGAAGAAAGAATGACTCCAAGAAGCAAAAGCAGAAATGAAGCAAGCTATGGCAAAGGAACAAAGGACTTCCAATGAAAGTGTAGTAACCTCCACACGATCGAAGCTTGAAAAAATATTATATGGAAGATGTTGCAAACAACCACACCTATAAGGATAATAGAACTTCTACAAGGTATGCCACAATTGAGAGTGGCAATTGTTGGAAATATTGTCATTGATGTCAAAGTAAAAGAATGAAGTCATTGGCCAGATGTTACATACAATGATATTGGCAAATACAAAGAACAGAAGTGTCAAGCAACATGAAATCAGAACATCAGTAAAGGATGTGATAATGACATTAATAAGTCAAGACTATGATTTAGAAACTCATGTTGGTCGATCATAGGAAATCGTGGAACAAACTTATGATGAGTTCAACATAAAGGTGGGACGTAGTTAATAAAAGCAACGTATTTATGAAAAGAGCCTTTGTCGAACTTGTAGGTTGACTGCCACCGTTGATATCCTGGATCCGTGCTTTCACTTGTGAGGGGATATTACTCTCATATGAAATTATTATCGAATATATTTAGTGGCTGAATATTCAAGGACAAATCATGGAGCCTGAGAATTTATGGAGTCGCTCATAATGGACGAAGCAATCAGAATTAATTGCAATGTTATTATTTGTTTTAGAGAGCAACGAGTCTTAACTAAAGGAAGCAACAGATATATTCATTCCAGCGCTCAGATATAATACAAGTTTAGTCTTATTCAAAGTTGCATTGTAAAGTATGATTAAGAAAAAGGCACGATACCGAAGAGATGATTTTTTTTGAAAGAACGATTTTTATTCATTAAAGAGTAATCATGATAAAGGTGTGATTATTGAAAAAATACATTTTTTTGTTAAGTATGAAGGATGCGACTTCAGAAAAGAAGCGCTTCAACACTAAATGGTGCAATCTCATCAAAAGACGTGTTTAATCACTAAAAGAAGTTTTGTGAGAGACGTGTTTTTTTTTCCACTTAAACATTTTCGAATCTCTCCTTGAAAAGGCGTGCTTCTATGAAGAAGTGACTTATCATTAAAAAGACTTCACAAAAAGGACGTGTTTCATCACTAAGAGATGCATCTAAATTCCAAAGGAAAAGAACAGATTTAATAATTAAACATATGGTAAAAGGGGAGGTAAGCAAAACAAAGAGATTCGATTAATATCAAACTAACTCAGATTTACTTTATGAAGGGACAGTTTTGAATGGATGCAAGTATAGTTATGTTCTTTCATCTAAAGGTTGCAATGTTTGAGTGACATACATAAATAACATCCAAATCAAGGTTGCAAGTGTGGTTGTGTGAATTAAGAGAGCAGTCCAGTCAGATTTCCATCTCCTTGTGTGGGCTGAAGGTGATATTATTTATCACATAGAGCAGATATGAGAGTTGGGTTTGTGCAGATCAGATTGAAGGCAGTCTCACTTCCATCAAGTCAAGGATTGGTGCCTTGCATTAGGGGTTGGTGCTCCTTGTAGGCATGTGTCTACTAAATTTGTAAAGGTCTAGGTGTTCCTTGTAGGCTACATTCTACTAAATCATCTTGGTGTAGATCTGTAGGTTGGTGCCTACTTTAAAAATAGTATTTCAATAAAGTTGTATCAATTTGGGGAAAGTGGTTCATATCAAAAATTGATTGTAAAAAGTTTGAAAAGATTAAAAAATAAAAGTTTGTGATTGATTTACTGATTCACCCCCCCCCTCTCAGTAAATCTTTGTGCTCTTCAGCAATCACCAATTCGATAGGCAATGCAAAAATCAAAAGCAAGAAAATAAGAGTTTAGACATATAATAGAACCGCCATCGTAGGGAAAGCAAGTCATTGACCTGATGCTGTTGACAGTAAACATAAGCAAGAAAAACCAACTATTGTGGAGATGGAGATCTTGGGAAAAACCCTCACAAATACAATTATCAACGGAGGATCGAGAGTAAACGTATTGCCTAAAGATAAATGGACATTTCTTAGGAAACCAACCCTTTGTCCACTGACCTTCCAACTGGTAGGAGCAGATCAACATGGAATCAAATTGTTGGGAACGTTAATGACACAAAAGGTAACAATCGAAACCCAATAGTTTTTACTAAATTTTATGGTTATTCCGCTAGAAAAGAAAGCATATGATGCACTGTTGGGAAGAGGATGGCTCGTAGCAGCCAAGGCAGACTGTAATTGGAAAAGGAACACCGTCTCGATAGAAAACAAGGGAAAGAAGTACATCATTAACTTGAGAAACCCGATAGTGAGTGAGGAAATTGCTTCTTCCGATTGGGAGTCGGAGGGAGGAGAAATCGGAGAAGAAGAAGAAAGAGGGTTCATGGAACCTAATGATGAGAGGGTACTCGATCTTCAACATTGCTTTGAGGATGAAACAAATTCTCTAAATGGACTTTTTCATTGGCAATTGGAAGACTATGAAATCTTCCAAGCAAAGTGAAATATGTTGCAAATTGGGGAAACAAAAGAAGAAAATGATCAAACAATAACAAGCCGGTTGTTTTCTCTAGAATATGAGGAATACAAAGGAGTTGCCCAATTAGATGATACGCTGACTCACAACTTCGAATGGGATAAAACGATCAAGTATGAGGAACCCTCAACGAACAAATCAAATCTGGGAGATATAGGAGACCCTCAAGTGATTATGGTGGGAGATGACTGGGACCTAGTACTCAAAGCGGTGGCATTAAAGATTTTCATGAAATATAAAGATGCCTTCGCTTGGATGTATAAGGATCTGGAGGGAGTGCCACTAGAGTTGTGTACATAGGATACCTTTAGTATTAGGAGAACAACCAATATGAAAATAACTGTATAGAATGATTAAAAACTATGTAGCGAAGGTACAAGAAGAAATAGAGAAGATGTTGGAGGTTGGAATAATCTTCAAGGTGGAGACTAGTGATTGGGTCTCCCCAATTGTCATATAACTCAAAAAAGAGTTCGAACAAATATGGGTGTGTGTAGATTTCAGAAGTCTAAAAATTTAGTCACCATTAAAGACTCGTTTCCAATCCCCTTTACCCATTCAATCTTAGAAGAAGCCGTCGTTCACGAGATCTACTCTTTCGTGGACGACTTCTCAAGATATAACCAAATCAAAATTGTTGAAGATAAATTAAAAACTATATCTGTAGTAGAAGAGGGAGTATATGCATACAATCGAATGTCGTTTGGACTATGTAACACTCCGGCTACATTTCAGAGGATAAGCCTCCACATCTTTGATAAGATGTTGGTAAGAAATTTTAAAGCATTCTTGGACGATTGGTCAATATATAGTGACCAAGAAACACACCTAAAGGATATAGCAAAATGTATGGAACGATGTAGATCTACACGGTTGGCCCTAAATCCAAAGAAGTGCTGATTCATGGTACCCTAGGACAAGTTATTGGGACACATTGTTTGCAAAGCAGGATTAAAAACAAACCTATATAAAATAAGGGTGATCATGTAGATGGAAGCACCAAGGGATGTAATGGGAGTGGAATCCTTCTTGGGGCACGTCGGCTACTATTGACACTTCATAAAGAATTTTGCCTAGATATCTTACCCTTTGGATATGCTTACATGGAAGGGTCAAGAATTTACATGGATTGAAGACCAAGAGAAGGCATTCAATGAACTAAAAGTATGCATAATTAGTTCTCCTATTCTAGCGTACCTAGATTGGGACAAAGAGTTCCACGTATATGTGGATGCATCGAACTTCGCCATCGACACAACACTAGCACAAGTGGGACCACAAGGTTTGGATCATCCTGTCTTCTTTATTAGCTGATTAGTATCGAAGGAAAAATGTAACCACTACACAACCAAAAGAGAGGTACTAGGAATGGTATACTCTATGTAGAAGTTTCAACAGTATCTCTAGCAACACCCTTTACATTTTATGTGGACTTGTAATGTGCCTGCTTAGAAATGCAATACAAAATGCTTCCCAAGACACTGTAATATGCTTATTCAAAAAATGTAACACAAAATTGCTTTCTAATCCACACTGAAATGTATGTGTTAGAATTATAAAGAGGTAAACAGATCATTAGATAGAATAGTTAAAAACTTAAAACATATACTGCAAACACCAATTTCTGGGAAACTGAGATCCTTTCGTATAATGATGGATACATAATAGACTATAAGATGCCCAAACTAAGTGAACATAAAATAATAACTGTAAATTCGATTTCTGGCAGACACAACGATTAAATCTTAGTCATTGAACATGGAAATAACAACTGGAAACAAGTGGGAAGAGAAATGCAACACAGTAATGAAAATTTGGAAACTAGTCTATACGGCCAGACAATAATAATATATATCAAAAAATACAGACTCCCCTGATAACAAGAATTGGCAAGTAGAATGGATATTCACAAATTCTCACTCCCGAGGGGTCTCACGAGTTGTATTGCTACCATATCACTGACGGATTACTCATCAGAGAGTGTTGACTACAGAAAGCTGCTTGCAACGACCAATATGAGGCTGCGCCAGAGACTCCCGTTGGATGTGAACTTTCGACACCAAGAATGATCACGTAGGTAATACATAGAATTGCCCAGGTAATACACGGGTGCAGTTTATCGGGAATGGCTTGTGTCTTGATGATCAAGTCTGCCGAAACTCTTTATCGTGCAAATCCCTGAGATGCTGCCTAGTCAATATCTTCCTTACTCTTGTGAAGGCTTGTGTCGCTATCCCCCTAAATGATGAATAAGCGATGCACTCAACCCAGATTGCGGTCCCGTGCCAAGAGAATAATAGTTTGTGGCTGGAGTTGAAGGCTCAACCACATGCACGTAATGAAATCACACTCCTCCAATGGACCTGTAAAGTGAATAATACGAACTCAAATGCTGATATATGATGTGAACAGTAAATTCACGAATCCACCAGGTAGATGGTCGTCTCACTTGAGCGTAGATTACATAGAGGGCTACGTCCCTGTAAATCCCTTTGAGATTCAACTCCAGATTTGTGATGATCATCAATGGCAAAAGAACAATCTTAAATAGGAAATTATTTGCCTTCCTCAATTGAGGTTGGCCTCCTCAGATAATTCGCCTTCCAAGGGGTCGACTTCCAGCATTAAATAAATTTAAATATTATTATTAATAATTTAAATTTCTATTATTTATTTTTTAATATTATAAATGTTATTATTATTTTAATATTTTTATTAAATATTAAATCCAGACCTAGTGTTTAAAAGCACTTTTGCATTTTCCCTCCAAAATCCGATCAAGTAATATTGGTGACATGACAGTCCTCCTTGCCCGAATGTTGCTTACCCTCGAGCAACTTCGATTTTGGATGCTTGGCGAGGTTTGCTACTTGTTCTGGTTTCTCCGTCTTCCTGGTTGAAGCTTCCTGAGGAATTTCTTTGGAGAGACCTTGCAGAATGACCTCTTTCTCGTTAGATTTGAATTTCAATTCCAAAGTCTGGTAGTTTGTCATGTACTCCCCAAGCGAGTGTAACCATTGTACTCCTAGGACCACATCTGCCTCGCCAATGCCAACTATGTAAAAATCATCCTGTATTTTGTGTCCTCCATTAGTCAACTCCATCTGTTAGATTTGGTGGGTGCACGGAATAGAATAACCATTTGCAACCTTCACATTGGGTCCTTCGAAAATTTTTGGCCTTTAGACCCATCTTAGCCATTAGCCCTTCATCAATGAAATTATGGGTGGATCCACTATCTATTAATATCGTCACCCTTCATCCTTGTAAGTCTCCTTTAATACGAAGCGAATGATACCTTGGTGCTCCTGAAAGTGCTGCAAGAGTGCCCTCGGAATATCCTTCTTCCCATGTCATACCATGCTCATCCTCCTTGGTACTGCCTTGAGGTTCATCTTCTTCTTCATCATTAGGAGCTACCTCAATGTAGTAGATGTGTCCCTTTCCCATACACCTGTGACCCTTTGTCCAATGTTCCTTACAAGTGTAGCATAACCCTTTCTTTCGGAGCTCGTCCTTAGACACTTCCATCTTGTTGGACCTTGGTGGTAAGGTTGTTTGATGATGAGTAATTTCATGAGGAGGCTTCTTGGTCATAATGGGAAGCACCTTGTTGGGGTATGGTCTCCCCTTAGTTGATGAATCTTCTAGGTTCAAGGCTCTCTTAGTGGCGTCTTGTAGTGAACTCGGATCCAAAGCTTTCACCAAACCTCTGAGGGGTTCAGATAGGCCTTCAATGAAGAGGATTGTTAACCTTCTTTATGACACATCTAGGACCATAACCGCCAATCTCTCAAACTCAACAACATAGTTCTCCACATTACCTTCTTGCTTCAGCTGTGCTAGTTCTCGGAAGCGAATTTCTAGATCCTTCTTGTTGAATCTCTCTGTCAATCTTTGATTGAATTCTTCCAATGTTTTGATGGAGTTGTGGCCTTGTGTCACCATGCTGTGATACCACCATTCGTGGGCCAAACCTTTGTTGTACCCCAAAATTAAAATTTTTGCTACACTTAGGCATTTTGAAGAATTGAGTCAAGATATTGTTAAATCTGTCAGAAAAGGTCAAAATGGGGGTTTGCATGTCTTGCATGGGGGTGAAAACCTTGAAATTTTCAAAATCTGACAATCTGGGTCGGTTCAAAATGATCAAACCTACCATACCCAGATTTTAGTTTTTCAACCCTAAAATTTAGGAAAATTTCTATTTTTAGCAGTTTTCTAAAAATAGAAACTTTTTTTGGGTTTTTCTGAGTTTCTTTCGAAATGGATACTTGCAAAATTTTCTAAAAATAGAAAGTTTTGTTTCTAGGGTTGAGACTGATTTTGATTGGTGTAAAATACTTCCTCATCAGGCTGGTGTAGTCAGAATCACAAAAAGATCAGTTTTGCCCTAGTGGGTCTATTCTGCTTTTTCAGAAGCTTCTTCTGGAGAATCAAGGTTATCAATGGAGGTCAGTCGGCTGCCAGGTATTAGAATCAGATGTTCAAGCATCAAGCAGAAGTTGTAAAAAATCAACGTGCAGGAAAAACAGAGAAAGGAGAGAAGAATTTGAAAAGTTGAAAAATGCAAAAATTTGGCTAACTCTAGTGAATCCAGGCGCCTCCAGTCAAGAAGGGCGCCCAAACCTGCATGCCTTAGAAAATTTTCCGTTCCGACAGTCGAAGACAAAGAAGGCACGTCAAACGAGGAAGGATTTTGAAATTTGCATAAAAGTTTCTAAGTCTGCTCAGCATGGGCGCCCCTAAGGAGAATAGGCGCCCATCTTTTTAAAGCATCAGATGATAAAACCAGAAGTGCAGCTCCCAGGCAATGTTGGTCAGATCTATCTCAGCTCGGCAGGGAGCCCGACAGCGCAGCCATACGATCACTCAGCTGTCGGCAAAGTCAGATTAAACAGGGGCCATGATGAGAGGTGTTTAGAACTCTGAAGTGAAAAAGGATGAAAATATTCTAACACTGGTAGACATGGGCGCCCCTGGAGAAGAAGGGCGCCCAAGATTTTGAGAAGTCAAATGATAGAATTTGCAGAAGACTTCTCCAACATGACTTCGTCAAACTGGATCCAACTGTCCAACGCAACCATCAGCACGTCTGTCGGAGGAGGTAGTCATCAAATATCGCTAGGCGAACAGAGGAGGAAAAGTGAGAGAAAAGAGAGAGTTGGAAGCAACAGTGAAAAACTCGAATTAAAAATTATCTCTGGAAGCCATGGGCGCCATACTTCAAGAAGGGCGCCTAGGGTTTTGAGCCACCAGAGGTCAATTTCCAGAGACGAGGTATCCAGAGGACCCCTTCCAAAATCATCCTAGCTATCCAGTGGACCTATCAGCCAATCAGTTTGATCAATATGTTGGTGTAAAAACTAACACCTCTGGAGTGTAAGTTTGTACGGACAGCTATGCACACTACGTAGTGAGTGCTCTTCAAATTAGGAGGGGAAGCTCCCTCGTTGTGCTGGAATGCATGAAATAGAAAACTAAACTAATGTCCTATCTTTTTGTTCTCAGCTGGTAGAGGCACAAGGTTAAGAAAACCTAGAACGTTGCAGCTAAGTATTTTCTGGTTTCACAGATCATGTAACTACAACTAAGCTAACTTCTTTAAATCTATCCAGTTTCCTCAAGAAACAGAGCATGAGGAAATGGAGCAGGAATGTATTGTACGATAAACTCCAGGTGCAGGCTCACAACATGAAGGCAAGGTAGGCGCAACAATTTGCTAATTCGGGAAGAAGTTTATTAAAACAAACAAATGAACGGTAAACCTGGTACAGCTTCACAACATGAAGGCAAGGTAGGCCCAACTATCTGCTTGGCTGAATGAGTCTACTATCACACACATGAAACGATAAGCTTTAAGTACAGTTTCGCAACATGAAGGCAAGGTAGGCGCAACTATTTGCTCTTCTGAATAGGCTTATAATAAACAAAACAAAAGGTAAGCAACTGGGATAGTAGATTGTATAAACACGACACGCATGCAATAACGATCAAACCAACAACCCCATTTAACTAAGATTGAATAAACACCATGACAATAACATGAAGGTAAGGTAGGCGCAACAATTTATTATAACAGCAATCACTCTTTGAACAGATACAATAATAGCAATACTACTGGCAAGGTAGGCGCAACATGTATGCTATCAAGCAAAAGTTCTAATTTACAAGGGTGAACCAATCTTGAGAATAGGCATGTTGCCGACAGCGCAGCAATTCTCTATCACCAGGAAAAGCTCATTACAAATGAGCTAAAAGCTCTAATTTATAGACTTCAAGGTGTAGGCAACCCTAAAATCACCTTGAGTCAACTACAGTCTTGCAAGACATGCAAGATCTTATTCTTAAACCCTAATTGAATGAAACTATACAGTTAACTGGGAAACTATCATCAGTTAACTGAAACATCTAATCTAAATGGACAATGTGCAAGCATGCACGTCCTTATTGAAAGCAAGTTAACTGGAATGCTATCATCAGTTAACTGAAATATCTAATCTAAGATCCAAGTGTTTGTAGATGTTTCCAAGAAAGACATGGCATGCAATGTGTAACAACCAGTTAACTCGGAAAGAAGCCTCGAGTTTAACTCCTGTGTCTAATGTCTATCTTGGAAAAGGTGGGACGCCTTGAACTGAAGTTCACTGACCCTGATCTCGAGCAAGTAACCCCTCCACGAGGTTAGTGCCTGCATCACCATCTAGAGGTCGTCACATGTCTCAACTGTCAATTCACTGCTTCTCAGCAACTCAAGCAAAACTGAAAATCTCTGCATACTTAAACTGGCCCTTCACTCGCTGGTAACTTTGGCGGCTCTGTAACTGAAGTGATGGCCACTGTTTTCCTCTGCAGCTTGATGTTTCTCACGTTTTTCATGCTTATCAACCCTCTAAATTGGCCTTGGAAGACAATCAGCTATACGAGGCACAAAACCATGTGGACTTGAGTGACTACGCTTGTCAACCTTTCCGATGCGCTTGATACAAATCAATGTCAGCTTTTATGATGAAATCATGAATTAAGACCGACATGGTCTTGAATTTGATCTACGTGAACTGCATCCGGAAAAACTTGCCTGTTGATTGTGAACATGGCTACGTTCTGACAACTTCTTTGGAAAACCAAAAATCACTCCAGATAAGGCTAAAAATACCCTGTCGAAGGGCAATTTTCACAAAATATTCTGAGACGTGGGTTTTGTGCATAATCAAATTCTAAGATGACCCACAACGTCAGAAATTCAAAAAAATGTGATTTAGGCCCGCATGCAAAAGGTTTTCAGTTGAGATCTGAACTGGCAGTTAGGGGCATTAGGGGCAATTTTTCTCGTGAAAATCTAGAACATGGGTTTTGCGTAGAAATGAATCCTGAAACAACCTAGATTTGTGAAAAAATGTGATTTAGGCCCACATGCAAAGAGAATTCTGGAAAAAAACACAGTGCTTCTAGAAAAGAGGGAGCGGGGCAATTTTCGCAAAATAATCTAAGACATGGGTATTGTTGTTGATGCTAAAATACTCGAACCCAGATGATGCTTTTTTGAAAAATCTGTCGTTTTCTTTGACATGCGAAGAAAATCTAAGACGAGAATAGAGGAAAATAAGACAGAAGAATAGAAGTTTTTTATTTGTTTGTTTTCTTTCTTCTTCTGTAGAAATTCGCCTATGCTTGAAGTAGAACTGATGAAACCTGCATGCAAATGGAAAACGAAGTCTGAAATAATCTTTTCTTGAACAATCTGAATCTGTAGCTACGAAGAACACTGAAATCTGACACCTGTAGCACCTGCAGATCAATTCTATGCTCAAGAAAAGATGTTTCATGTCAACTCTAATGAAGAATAATGGACGCCATTAATAAAAATGTAGAAAAATATCTTCTAAGGTGTGTGAAATGCATGCTAAGCATTGGAAATGGTGCTTGAAGTACAACTGGTGCTTCAAAACTCACACATGGCCTATATTTGGCTTCAAACTCAATTAACTGGATGTAGAACCAACCCAAGTTAGGGCGCCACCTTGAAGATTCAATTAACTAGTGCATGCAAACTAAGTTTAGCCAGTTATGACTAAAAATAGGTTCAATAGAAGTCGACTTGAAAAAGAGTTTAACTGAAGATCCAAATTTAGTAAATTGAAAACTCCTCCCATGCATATTTCTAGTTTTTGAATTTTGAAAAGTCAACCTTTGACTTTAGGCGTTCTTCCATACTTAGATATTTTTCTGAAAATTTGAATCCAGAAACCTCAAATGAAGCTCACGTTCGATCATTGATTTTGATTGACTGCCGCATCATATCAACTGGCTGATAGGCTCGATGAAGAGCAGGACCAAATCTGACAAGAAGATTCCTTGAGGTGGCAATTCAAAATTCAAACATCTGAGGCTTCAAAAAGATGGGCGCCCCTGGCCTCCAGGGGCGCTTTTGTGCTCAGTGTTGGAATATTTTCAGGCATTTTCATCATTTTCACTGATAACTTGACCATATTTCACTTGACGTTTCCCGGTATTTGACAAAACTTCAGAACATGCTGACTGGCTCATTGCGGAGCAGACTGAATTCTGAGCAAAGGCTCCTGATGAACACTTTGTATAAAAACATCTTTAAACCTTCCTAAATCATGGGCCAGGGGCGCTTTTCCCAACCAATGTCATCCCTTACTGCAACTGGCAAAAATTACTCAACTTCCGACTGCGGATTGCCAAGACATCTTCTGAACCGGTTGAGACAGGCAACGGAAAGTTGAAGCTGACACGAACGAGACGAACATCTGAAATCATCAAACATATTTCATTAAAGGTCTTAAAACCTTGGGCGCCCCTGGCCTCCAGGGGCGCTTTTGTCCTTTTTGAACAATCTCTGATCTAGTCTAAAACCTCAAATTTGACCACTGATGGCGGCAACTCGGCAACTCAGATTCACTTGCTGACAGATGCATCGCAGAGCTGGACCAAAAATAGAAACAAACTTCCTGGGTGTCACTTGATCAAAAGACTTCATCTGAATCTTCAAAAGATGGGCACCCCTGGCCTCCAGGGGCGCTTTTTCTCTTCAAAGTTATGTACTTTGCATTTCCCTCGTTCTGTATTGAATTTCCGTTTTCAGGCGTTTTACTCCTCCGTCGGGCTAGATGGCTAGCTCATTGCGAAGCTATCAGGAAACTGGAGAAGTCATCTTGGTAGAAAATCTCACAAAAAGTTGAATACAACTTCCATAATGATGGGTGCCCCTAGCTGAGAGTGGCGCTTTTTCAATCCAGACTTAGCCAAATTTACAATTTTTTTTACCTCGTTGAAAATCTCCTCCGTCAAAAAGCATAATTTTCAACATCTTTCATCGTAGAGCGTTCTTCTTTGAGTTTCAGGCTTAGATATTAACACCTGGTACTGGCCAACTGCCATTAATGACCTCAGAGGTCCTAACTTTTTTCCTGAAAAAGTTATAACTACCCACCAGCCTTAAACTGACTTTTAACTGAAACTAACTTCACCGCTATGATCGTGATGTGAAATAAGCCAATCAAAATTAATTTCAGCCAATTCTGACAAGTTCTTATTTTTTAGGGTTTCGGGCTAAAAATAGATTTCAGAAACCCTAATTTTCAAAATTTTCAAATTTTGCCAGTATCTCCGTGGCATGACATTGACTCAAAGCCCATACTTTATTTGCCCAAAAACTGAGTTTTGACCTCACTTTTACAAGGTTTAGACCATTTTAAGCAAAATGCCTTAATGAAGCAAAAAATTTGGTTTGGGTACAACATTGGGCGCCATACTTCAAGAAGGGCGCCTAGGGTTTTGAGCCACTAGAGGTCAATTTCCAGAGACGAGGTATCCAGAGGACCCCTTCCAAAATCATCCTAGCTATCCAGTGGACCTATCAGCCAATCAGTCTAATTAGTACAACGCTCAAAATCGTGGATTCATCTGAAGGTCAGAAGACGAGCATAAAATTGAAGATCATGAAATTGACTAACTCTAGAGAAAATGGGCGCCCTTTTCAAGGATAGGCACCTGACATTTCAAAGGGTCAAATGAAGTTTTTAGCAGATGATGTCTCAAGAACCATATTGTCAGATTCGATTAGGCTCCGTAATGGAACGTTCAACTCGTTCGTCGGATCAATCTGGAAGCCGAAAATTAGAGTCAAACCAAGGTTGAAAATTGAACAGAAGTTGAAAACGGTGAAAAATTGGCTAATTTTGGGAAAAAGGATGGCATATCTCAAAAAAGGCGCCCAACTTCTCATGCCTTAGTCAAATTTTTGGAAATTTCAAAAATTGAAGTTGAAGACCAAAGTCTAAGTTCATTACACAATCTTGAATTAGGGTTTTGAGGAATTAGGGCAAAAGAAAGTTGTTTTCTCAAGACAGAGCTTATTTAAAGCACTTTTGTGTTTTATTATTCATTATTTTTGCAGATGGCCTTTCAAGGAGAAACAGAGCAGCAACTTCAAACCCTTATTTTCAAGATTCAAGAGCTTAACTTGCTAGTTTTTCATAATATTTTCAGATCAGCACTCAAGAAGGCTTGCTTTTTCACACTTTTTCATCCAGAACATCAAATCTTTGAAGAAGGAGGCCATTGCTTTCGATTTTCAGCGAGCTGGTTTATACTGGTTCTATCTTCTGGATAATTTTTGGAGAATTTTCTCGAGGTTGCAGCAGCTGCTTTTTATCTTGCATGTTAGAGAAAACTTCAAATTTAACAATTTCTAATCTTCTGGGTCTATTTCAAATATTCTTCTGGACAAAATCCACATCACAACTTTTTCAGTGAAACTTCAAATGGCTACTTTTTCAGTGAAACTTCAAGGTTTTCAGAATCTAACCAAATGGGTTCATCCAAAATGTGCTCATGAACAATACCCAGATGCCAGCTTTTTCTGCTTTTTTCGGGGAATTAGGGTTTGCTGTTTTTTCAGTCTTCACTCAAAATTTTCAAAAACGGATGATCTGGGTTTGCTTGTAACTAGATTCTAAACAAAACCCACGTCTCAGAAAAAATTCCAAAAATTCATCCGTTTGATGGAGAAAATCAGCAAGTTATTTTTAGGGTTTGTGTTGAGCTTGTCCGAGCATAGTCAAGTTTACAATCAATCTTCATGTTTTTCAGCATAGAGTACTCTCCCATCGAATTCAGAGCCAAAAAAGTGTTGTATCATAATTATCTGAACGGATGATGTTGGTAAATGCTTTTCAATACCATCGTGGACAAAAAATGTCATCATCTCAGTTGAAGAACGTGCAGAGGGAGTGGTATGAGCGAAAGGACAAGTGTCACAAAAAGTTGTGCAAAACTCTTCCGTGGGAGAATTAAGAGAAGTGTCAGAATGCAAAAAAGTTGCAAAGCCGCCAAGTTATCAATGAGTGAGTTATTTTTTGAGGCAGCGATGTTTTTCAAGAACAAAACTCATAAAGAAGCTGATGATGTCAAAGATTCTCTAAGTTTGATTGCAAAAGAGGAGAAGATTCTAGAAAAGCGGAATACAGCTAAAGATAGTATCAACACTCCTGATAAAGAGGCAGTGTCCTGTTTTTTGGCAGATGGGAGAGAGATTTAAAGCGGCAATCTTCTAGAAGCTTTCCAAAGCTTTCTTTCCATTCTTATCTCATGCTTTCTTTCTATTTTTGTCTCATTTCTTATCCATTCTTTGAAGGAGGAAAACAAATGTAATGAGTTGGCATTTCCTATTTTACATGCTTTCTTAGGGTTTAGATGTTTATCTTTTCTAGATTTAGAAATAAAACTTGCATGTTGGCAAGCAGTAGTTGTAAAAGCAAGGAGATTTTAGGGTTCCCTACTCCTCTGCTTAGTTATAAATAAGAGCAATGTTTGCTCATTTTAGTTTAACCGTTCTTGTGATAACAAGACATAAGTGTCATAGTACCTTCTCTTTGTTATTCAGTATTGTTCACTTTGTGTAAGGAGCAAGTTTACATGCCTCTTTAGCTGCAAATACTTGTTTAGTGCATGTGTTGTGTTGATTATAATTAGGTTGATCGCATGTTGCAAGCGTGTTGCTACAACTTGCTGTCCTGAAATTGTAATCCTTGTTCCAAAAACTTGAGTAAATAAAATCTTGAGCGTGCTTTGTCTACCTTGATATAAATATCTCAAATTTCCGTCTATTTGTTTTGTGTTAGAAGTATGAGTAAATAAAATCTTGAGCGTGCGTTGTCTGCCTTGAAATAAAAGTCTCATATTTCCGTAATACTTTTATGATCTCTTTTTCAGCTTGCCATAAAACGTATGTTGAAGAATAGTTTATTTAAGTATATTTGTCAGAAATCAATCTCGTCCATTTCCAAACTCTCTTGCTCTGCGTTTACTTGAGAGGGTGGAAATGTTTTAAGCGTAGGTTAAGTTGTAGCTATCTAGTTTCATTAAAGGGAAAATCTCAGCCGCAACATCTAGTGTTCTATAACCTTGTGTTCTCGCAGCTGAACCAAAAAGATAGGCATAATTAAGTCTAGATTACTTTTCTTTATGCAACTCAGCAAAAGAGGGAGCTTCCCCTCCTAATTCGAAGAGCAGTGTACTGCACATAGCTGTCCGTTTCCAGAACGCATTCCAGAGGTGCGATTTGAAACGCCAACAACCTTCAAGATGTAAGGTTGCAAACTTGATGGCCTCTTCTTCGAACATGGGATTCAAGGAGAAGTATGTGTCTAATTTTTGCAAGCAAGCCCTTGCTGATGAACCTCCCAAACCATCGAAAATTGGAATAGTGATTTTTCCCAAACGTTATTGGATGTCTTTCGTTTCTTCATACCTTCTCCTCCTATGCCCCCTTCTGGTTTTCATATCATGGAATTCTGAAAATGTTACATCTCTACAAAAGGCTGGAATTTGAGCATGATACTCATTATATAATTGGGCCATGTCCTCCTCTCCTTCAGGTGGTGTCTCTGCTTCATTTTCTGCCCCTTGATCCAAGAATTTGGCTTTGAAAAATTTGGTGGGGGTTGCTGGTCTTTGCACCCCTGAACTGCTGCTCTCCATGCCATTTTGTATTGTTTTACCAACACCTAGTTGCTGTTTCAATCCCCTCAAGAGTTGAACCATCTCCATCATAGTGTTGGCATATGGCTTATAGTGTTGTCATTGATGGCAACCTAAGTCATTGATCCGGTCCACACTTCAGTATTTATCCATACCAAGAGATAGAGTGAAGAACAGGGTATCCGACTGAAGATGAATCTATCCGCATTACCAGTTTATCAGTTCGAGTTGTGGATCTCAGGGAAAGTTGTTGGGCATTTGGAATATCTTATTCTCGACTTTTGTGTCATTGTATCAATCGGTGTACGAGTTAGGCGATCCGGTTTATTAATTTTTTGTTTATCAGTGCAGAGAGACGACTTGGTGAATATAATATGTTGCGGATGTTTAAGGAGTAATTATTTAAATGTTTTTGTGTTCGAACATGTTGATTTGGGTCCTCACTATGCTATGGCCGACTTTGGATGGTGCGCATTGAAAATCATTTGTGGATTAAGTCGACGGTTGTAAAATACCTTATGTTTTATTGAAGCCGACATATGGTTGAGTAAATCTCTTGTTGCAGATATATATAAGAAATCGGTTATATCATTTTGATATCGGTGTGCGAAGTGTGTTAGTGTGTGATGCGAAATTCAGAAGGATAGTAGTGCGAATTCACTTGTGCATGAATGGATCTATGATGCGAATGGAAGCAAAGCAGAGTAGAAGAGCAGAATCAGACAGAAGATCAAGAGATCGACCATTGTGCTTAACCAGAACTATCCTCAGGCATTTGTAGATGCTAATTCATAGTTCACCACTTTCGTTGTCTTTTGACACTGATTGTAAGGCAGTGAGCCTTTCTGTTTTTGAGCAGTGAGCCTGAATGCAAGTGCATTCCCATTTTGTAAAACTTATATTTGAGTACTCAAATTGTGGATTGACCTCCACTATGGTTTTTCCCCTAACAGGGTTTCCACGTAAAAATCCTTGTGTTATGGTGTTGTGGATGATTGCTTTGTGTGTTTGCATCTTTCTTTTGATTCAATGCTGAAGTAGTTTAAATTTCAGATTAATAAAGTTAAGATTTGCAGAACACTGATTCACCCCCCCCCTCTCAGTGTTCCCTGATTCGAACACAGTGCTCCTCATACCACTAAAATGATCCTTCATAGTGGATTGAAATTCTTTGGACTCCTTGAGGAACTGCTATCCATCATCCTCCTTATCACCCATTGCCTTCTTCCTCTCTCTGAGATGATATCTTAGATCTTTGTCACTCATGTACAGCTGCTGCATAGGCTAGCAGGTTGAGTGGCTTTGATACCATTGTAATGTGCCTGCTTAGAAATGCAATACAAAATGCTTCCCAAGACACACTGTAATATGCTTATTCAGAAAATGTAACACAAAATTGCTTTCCAATCCACACTGAAATGAATGTGCCAAAATCATAAAGAGGTAAACAGATCATCAGATAGAATAGTTAAAACATATATTGCAAACACCTATTTCTGGGAAATTGAGATCCTTTCGTATAATGATGGATACATAATAGACTGTAAGATGCCCAAACTAAGTGAACAAAAAATAATAACTGTAAATTCGATTTCTGGCAGACACAATGATCATAAAATAAAAAACGAGGCCTAGAATTAGCATGATTTCTTTAACACAAAAAATCTTAAAGCAAAACCTATCTTTTTGGTCTCAAACCAGGGCACAAGGCTATTCAACACTTTGTCATGTCCCCGATTGCGACCTATCTCCAGTTGGACAGAAGAAAACATTTTTAAATGCTAATTTGAAAATAATATTAATAATCTTTAAATTAAATAAATAATAATATTTAAAATAATATTTTAAATAATTAAATAAATTTAAATAATTAATTAATAATATTTAATTTTTTAAATTTATTATAACTCTCTGGGCGACTCTTTTTGAGGAGGCGCTAAAATAATATTGGAACTTCATTTTTTTGTTTGGCCGACATGTTGGAGACTTGCATATATATGCTGGTTTGTTGGATTGAGAAGTCATCATGTAAAAGGAGTTGCGAATTGTGACTTGCAGGGACATAGCCCTCTGTTAGTCGCCCCAGGTGGGACGTAGCCCTCACCTAGCACCGTTGCTCTGCGCATAAGCTTTCTGGGTTGAAGTTCCTACTGTTGTTGGCGTGTTCACTTTTGAAAGTTACTCCCAACATCATACCTGATGACTGGCCATTGTCTAATTGCTACTTGTGCCACAATGAATACCAGATCATACTCATATAGCATATGTGATTCACATTGGCTGTCCTCCTTATCTCATCGACATCATTTGGGAACCATCGCCATTGCACCAACATGAGTTTGGAAGCGACGAGAATCTTAGCCGAACATCCTATCAGCGTTGAGACAAGTCTGAGCAGTTTCCGAATGGGGATCTAAGGTGCTGCACATACACAGGATCAACACAAGCCGGGATGGGAACCAACGTGATTAGAGGCATAGCATACATTTGCTAGCATTGCCAGATAATATGAGGTCTCCTAAGTCTTCATTCATTTCTGTGCACATTTATTAATATCTGATCTGTATTATTCTATTGCCATCGCTGCTTCTTGAGTGCTATATTCCTTTGCCATGTGACTCAAAGCCTTCTATATTACTTGAGTGCGTCCATCTTTGATTTCATTGTGAACATTGCGATTGATAGTATTGTTTACCTCTGCCGATACAAGACTTTGTTTTGTCATTATGCAAATCTTCTGTATTAAGCGAATCAATTGGTGACCAATCCTTGAGTATTGTTCGCTTAATTTTCTACAGGTGATTATTACTGGGCTCGCCTTGTTTGGATCCCTTCCTTATTAGATTTGTGTAGTATAATCCACTTTGTGGAGTTTGCCTCTTTTCTGTGTCCGGGTACAAAGAAGTATATTTCCGTTCTTGATCAAGGACGTGGCACCTTACACACTTCTGCACAAGACAAGAGGTTTTATGTCTTTTTGCCTAATATGGAAAACCTAAATGACTAGCGAATGCTCACACTTTCAGCTAAAGACATAAGTTAAAAAGCGTGAATAGAACATGAATATAGCATGAATAGAACATGAATATACACAAGGGTTGAATTGATTAAATGACACACTTCGGTAAATGAATCAAGGAATTGCATAGAAAGCCACAATCACAAACTTTAAGGAAACCTGCAATACAAATCCTTTAAACCCAATAAAGTGATTCAGGTTTACTTAAGCATACACAAAATTCACATGTAAACTTTGAAATCCAATTTAAGCTGCAAGTAGGCATACCAAATTCTATTAGAAACCTAAGTGCCAATAGCGATTGCAATTTTTTTTTGCATGTGATTTATTCAAGATAAATAATAAGCACAATGTAGTTTCTACACTAAAGATAGTACTTGCTATCAAAGAAAGCACAAACAATACAATTAACCTTAAACACATTAACTAAAATCAGAAATCTTAAAATAAATTTCTGTCAAAAATCTGAAGTATTTAGGAATAGATCTTCTAGAAGATCTTCTAAAAATAGGACATTTCTGAATAGATGTTCTGGAAGATCATCTCAAAAATGGCTGATCCAAGATAAGTGCAATCAAGATTCATGTTGATCCAAAAATAGAGAGCTAAAAATAGCTACTCTAGAACACCAACTGATGGGCTTTGTATAGCAGCAATAGTAACAACATCCTTTGTATCTTGTACCCTCTGGAATTTGTCAATGAAGTTTTGTACTTGTGATCTGTCAAACAGTTGCACTTAATCCATCTAAACTATTTGAACATCAAATGTGAAGCTGCTCTCTATGACCAATGTGTCTATCATTATCAACTTATCACCTCCTCACCCTCCTGAACATTTCTGCAATGGTGGGCAACTAGTCTATGTTTTCATCATGCTGAGTTTTTCCAAGTGTGTCCTTCACCATCCTATGAAATTTAGCCTGTGCCTCGTCATGCTCAATCTGAATGCCATACACATTGGCAAAGCTACAATGGAGAGATATTGTGAAGGAACCAACCTGCCATCCGAATTCATCCTACCTAGTCTTTTGTTCTCCTAATATTGTGACAATCTCATCAAAAAGATGAACTAGAAACTGATATTGCTGCAACCGAGTGAATGTTCGTTCCTCTTTGATGCTTGCCACTGCACCCATCTCTTCTAATTTCAAGGGTCCAAGAGTAAGAGCAGGTTTCAATTTTTCTATGAAGCCCTCAAAGGTGGAAACCCAACTCATCATGCAACACTCTAGTCCTGAAATCTCTTCTTTTACAAGCTTTGCTTTGGCCAATAAAATATAAACTTGTCAAGCATATTCGACCCTTTTTGACAGATTTTTCCAATCCATTTTTCAACACTTTTTCCATGTATGACTACCTGGTCCAATCACTTTTGCTGATCTGTGGAGTGTAAAATCTGCAGTATAGAACTTGTAGAGCTTAGTGTAGGCTAAATGAAAGAAGCTATGAATTCCGTCAGCTATTTTCATCCTTTAGGGAAGCTTTATCCTCACCATCCTTGAGACTCTTTCCTTAAGATGTTTAGTGACTACTTCCAAAATATTAACGTCAGTTGTTGTGTTCTTTGCCCTTGAATCAGTGTTGGTTATCAGAAAATCTGTTGGCTCAATATCTTGTACTGCTTTTGCCTCAAAGGAATAGCCATCCTTAAAATCAAATGACCATTTGAATTCTTCTTTACTCTAGATTGCCTCTTTGTCCTCTTAGGCTCCAACTTATAAATAATCGACGTAAATGCTTGAAAATCAGACTGATAGGAAGAGACAAGCTTCCTCTTTCTAGTTACCTTGGACCTCACCCATTTTAGTGCTTCTCTTTTTTTCCCATGTCTTCTT
This sequence comes from Sequoiadendron giganteum, assembly GCA_007115665.2. Lineage (NCBI taxonomy): Eukaryota > Viridiplantae > Streptophyta > Pinopsida > Cupressales > Cupressaceae > Sequoiadendron > Sequoiadendron giganteum. Next base: position 332,028,109 of record CM021109.1, on the reverse strand, counting down.
GGAGGTCTAGGGGAAGGAATAGTGATAATGGGGACGGGAAATACAATAGGTGTAATAATCAACCTTTTTTTTTGTAAAAACTTGTCTCAAAACAGAATGAAATGCCAAGCACTTCCTTTCCACTTTTTGATCACCAAGATCCCAGTGTGGCTGAGGTGAGAGCATACGGTGTATAGGATTACAATTATATTTGAAATTAAACAGCTGAAGGTAATCGACTTATCCAGTGGGGTTAGCTTAGCACTTCCACTTTTTAGTGGGAAAGCCAAACAATGCTAGAAATATAAAGCCAACTCTTCCAATTTTCAGTGGTGAGTGAATACAACAAGAAAGAGCAACGCACCCATTTTCTTGCAGTGAGTGAATACAATAAGCTTAGAGAAACTCTTCCGCTTTTCAACTGTGAGAGAGAACCAATAAGACATTTATTCAATGGGGTAAGTAACAACAAAATATCAAGAGCAGCTCACTGGTGGTATTACCACTTAGTGTTACAATGTTAGCTCATTTGAAAACTTCTAAATTCAAGATATGCATTTGTTGTTACAATTATGTTCATGAAAGAAATTGATAGAACATCCCCACATGTATCACAACATCAAATAACTAAACACTCATCATGGAATTAACAAATATATCTCAAAGATTGGCAAATCGATGATTGGTGCAGGTTTTAAAGAAGTCTGCAACCCTATTGTTATAGTCTGGGCAATGAGATATAAACTCATAAAACTTCACCAAATCACTCCCACACACACCCACAATGAATGCAAACTGTAACCATGTTTCCAAACAATTCTGAATGACTTATCACATCATCAAAGTATTCATATTGAAAAACCAAAATTGAAACTTCAAACCAGCTCCAATGGTGACTCTTGGCTGGAATCACACAACAGTCTAGCTAGGGAATATCTTGCAATTCAGAAACTAGAAATCTGAGGGATTTCATCCTCAAAGATTGAAGAGAACCAAAGCCATTTCGGCAACATAACATTATCATCCTTCAATATATCCAAATGAGCCCTCAAAACCTCCTTTTATAGTTTTTTTGTTGCTTTTTCGAAAAAAAAGCGTTTTTTTTTCATTGTTTTTCGAAAGAACCTTTTCTTTTTTCTTTTTTGCCGCTTTTGAAAAAAAAACACTTTTTTGTTTTTTTTTTCTCTAAAAAATCACTTTTTAAATTTTTTTTTGTTTTTTCACTGACATTTTCTTTAAATAAAATAATTCATTATGTGCAAACATTTAATCACCTTCCCAACGAGCTATTACACTAAGTTGTCCTTCAATTATTTCTCAACATTAGACAACATTAGTGAAATATTAATTAAATAACTTAATAACTCACCCAAGTTGTGGAAAGTATTGCAATGTTATCAAAATCTAATTCTGACCACACAATGATGAAACTTAAGCATTAGGAAGATGCTTGAAACCAATTTAGTGACTTACTATGAATAGATGTGCTCTCCAAGAAGTTTGGAGAACACTCCAAAAGTCAGAAAACACTTCAGAGAGTGTCATTTAGTCAATATTTCCCACAGAGCTCATTGCCAAGAATAGAAACCATGTAACACCGAAACTGCATTCTCCAAGATTTTTGGAGTCCCCTTGCCTTACCAATTAGCCCATGGGAACTTAGGAAATAGGCTAACGATCTTCAAACTGATTAGGCCTGAGAAAGGGACATTACAATAGGTGGAAGATCTTGTAGATGCAGTGGAAAAGAAATGGAAGAAATCAAGTGTTTGGATATTGAGACAACACTCAAAGGTATCGGTGAAAGGGTATGATATGAAGTTATAGAAGGAGAAATAGGAGGAGAGCTAGGAGAAGTAACAACGGGAATAGAGGATGCCATTTAAGAATCTTGATTTAGTTGAAGGTGAGGAGGAGGTTTTGTACTTTTCTGAGCAACATATTTCAATTTGGGAATTTTTTGAGTTTCATCTTTGCTTTATTTTCCCCTTTGGCCCCACCTGCAACCAACAAATTTTGAATCTGGTATTGTATGTGAGGAAGATGAAAAGGGTGCTATTTTCACTTGTAGAGGCCAAGAAGAATGAAGTCGATTTTTGTTCTTTTTCTGCACTTTTTTGGGCCTTTTGGCCTGTGGAACACTCTGTTTGTATCCATCATTGACTTGGTTCTTCTAGTGATAGAATTGTTTTCCTTGACAAACCAATTGACCATAGGCAAAGGTTTATGGTCAACACTTGATGTTATGAACTAAGCAGACAAGACTTCAGATTCCAAATCTGAAATATCCTCAAGCACTTTATGAATGAAGTCACACATCTTTTTTATAGTCATGTGACTATATTGCCTTCTTCTCATCTCATATTCATCTTGGCGTTTTGCCAAAAAATCTTCTATAGTTGAATCATGTTGAAGTCTGCTTATCATCCATTAAAAGGCCTTTGGGATCATTTGATGAGCACACGGTGATACTAAGAGGGGGCGGCAGGGGCTGAATCAGTTTCTAACAATCTTTTACTTTTCAATACTTGATCAATCACAATAAGAACATTCAAGTAAGATCTCGCAATTAAGAACACAATGTGAACATATGATTTATGTGGAAACCCTTTCGGGAGAAAACCACAACACAATATTGCTTATATATTATAGATTAATCTTATTCTTCTTTTAGGCTCCAACCTACTATTAAAGTCTCCAATCTCTACAACTCAGCAAGAGGCTCCAACCTCTATTTGATAGGCTTCAACCCATTTAATTCTTCAATGTTGATATAATAAATTGCACCAAAAACACAAATATGATCCAACTATAAATCTGCTCCACATGAATCTGATACACACTTAAATCTGAATCACAATCACATAACATTATTCCTTTCAAATCTAATCACACACTTCCCTTCAAATGTGGTCCGAATCATGCATAATTCATTTATTCGAAATTGATCATAATCATGGCATTATCTTTACATAAACTTCTGCCTTACAATCTGCTCTAATTCTCTTTACAATCTGCTCTTACTTTTCACATATATTCGTTATATATATTTGCAATTGTCCGTCACACATAGACTGCATATATTCTTTAATATGAATCTGATATACTCTTCATTTCTGCCCCTTTGTTTCTTCTATATCTATTTCTTAAACTCAGAAAATATTCATTTTAAAATCTTGCTATCAAAGTCACCTTTCACTCTCCTTTTATACATTCCTCAAGGGAGATGTCTTTTACAAATAATAGTGTCCTTTCACAAAATTCGTTATATCTCCTTAATGACACCTTTTCATTATCATTTGATTAAAATTTTTTGTCTTGTATTTGGAGCACTGCCTTCATAAGATTTGCTTCTTTTAACTTTGATTGCTTCCTTTAAATAATGCTTCATAATATATCAAATATGGATCACAGCCCTTAACAATATCAATCGCTGCTATTAACTATCTTAATTGCTGCCTTTATTGGAATCGCATGACCTGCATTATATTCATTGATTGGTGCATTATCTGATATATTAATCGCTTCTTGTTAATATATACAATCACTTACTCTAATACACCTTTCTTGGGCGCTAATATTGGTTAAATATGTTGGCTTTTGTCTTGATTAGTGAGAGTAAAGTCAGCCACCTTTGGATATTAATTTAATTCACATTGCAAATGTAGTCGACCACATAAACTTAAGTGTAGTTGCTGTATTATGAAGTTTGCCCAAAATACAAGTTTAAATCTTTAATTTAAACTTCATCTTCTTTGGCACTTAAACCATTTGATATTTGTCTTAGTGCTGTCATACATAATATGAAGTCTTCAAACCACTTATGCACAACCAAACTCTATATTATCTATATCTTATCCTGCATCTTCACAATATACATCCTCAGCCATTTTCTTGTCTAGTTCATATGACTCTGGATGAATTTTAGTATTGTCCAATGGATCCATAAGATGGTTCTCTGAAGCTGCTTGTCCAGTTTGTCAAACATTCTCTTTCTGAACTCAATTACGCTTTGACATCAATGACGACATTTTCAACATCATTTATGCGCTTTTCATAAAAAAGCTTAAAGTTAAATTTTGCCAATTCACCACCTACATCCTTAGCATCAATGGTGCTTTTGTGTTTGTAGATGCCCAACTGGATAGGGAAACTAATCCCTTGCTAGTGATGACGATCCCTGAACAAGCCATGAATCTCAGAAACTTGTCTACAAAACTTCTTCAAAATAATTTGATCACGTAGGGAGCATTTAGGGTTAAGAGGTGAAGGTGAAAAATCTGATGTAGTTGAGAGTAGGAAACTGAATGAACCAATCTGCCCACTTTGATATTGCTGCCTTGGCTTACGCTGAAATCTGAACATGAAGCTACTTATCCATCTTTTTCACAAAATGTATTAAGGAGTCATTCACCTTACTAATCAAAATGGCCTAGTTGGTACTCTTGGCTCACTTCATGTGATTTTATAAAATTGTCTCAAACTAATGCCTAGGGAATAGTTAGGCCAAGTTGGAGACCTCTGCTTAACGGTCCTAGAGTGCTTTCTCCATGGGCATCTGGTATTAGGTAGTTTCAACTTTATTAGATCTGATAATTCATTCACTCTCTCTCCAATGCCCTTACCCACAAAAGTGATATGGGAGTCTGTTGGAAATATTGTTGTCATTGATGTCAAAGGGAAGAAGTACAAATCGCTGCTATCATCTGTGTTGGAAATATTGTCATTTATGTTGTCATTGATGTGAAAGGACGTTTGTTTAATAAAGCATAAATAAATATAAATTCAAATTAATATATCATATTTTCTAGAGGCTGACCCCCCTTGGCTAGATGCCCCTTCTTGGAAATTAAAAATAACAAACTAAATTCTTTTTAAAGGGGCCGACCCCTCCTAGTTTTTGGCGCCCATTTCTAGAAAGGGAATTAAAATAAAATAAAATATATCATGCTGCATGGGCCAACCTGTTTGAGGGGATGCAACTCTGGTTGAAGAGGCATTTGAAGATGTATAAATAAGGATTTGTTGGAGGCTCATTAGACATCAATTTCATTGCATATCTCTCCTACTTCAAAAGCAGAGATCTAGAGCAAAAAAAGGAGCAGATTTATGAGCAGAGATCATACCTTTTAATAGCAGAAATTACATATTTGGAGCAGACCTAATGCAGATTTTGTGAAGATAAGTTTCAGATTTGAGAGTATTTATTAAAGATCTTTTTTCAGATCTAAGTGAGCATTTTGCAGATTTAAGAGAAGAGTTTGAGGCAGATTTTGTTGAAGTCCTTGAAGGGATCTAGAGCAGATTCAACAACAATATTATCACATAGCATTTTGAAGGTTGGTACCTTCTATTTTGCGGGATAAGGAGGTTGGTGCCTTTGACTCAAAGAGATTGGTGTTCAGTGGTGGGGATTGGTGTACCCTGTGGGTTGGTGCTTACGAAGCTTGTAAGAAAATATATATAAAAGCAATATTTTGCCATGGTTTTCTCCCATAAGGGTTTCCATGTAAGATTGTGTGTGCATCATGTGTGTTAAATTGTTAGATCTTATTTGTGTGGATGCTTTGATTATTGCTAAAATTGTAAATTGTAAAATTTGGTCTTATATTGATTTGCCCCCCCTCTCAGTATAAGTGTGTGTGTGTGTGTTTCTTTAGAGTCTGTTGCCACCAGCAGCCTACACGCTTTCTCAAGCTCAACAATCTCAGAGCCCTCTAGTAAATTCAATCACATAGTTTGGTGATAAATCTGGGTTATATTGGCCAAGCTGTGCATCCATCTTTGGCACCTACTATCATATTGGTTGATGTATTGTGTGTATCAAAGTGGAAACCAAACTCATGAAGGAACCTCACAAAACATCAACAACCATTGTAATTAGATCTAATCTCATATTGAAGAACCCCATGATAATAGTGACAAGGTGAGAGTTAGCTTGATCAGCTTGCATGGTTGCTTGATCTCTCTTTTCTTTGTATGGAGCTACTAGGGCTTCTAACTCTTCTCTCATTTGTAAGTCCCCTTGAGCTGACTCGGATAATTTTGCTACATTAGAAGTAGGTACTTGGACAAGAAGAGCTGGAGGGGTTCAATGTATTGAAAAATCAGATTGAAAAATCAAAGTTTGAAATTAAAAAAAAGAAAGAAATGAAAACACAAGCTTTGAGTTTGACATTTGCAAAGGAACCAAAGAAAATAAATCAATGTAGTAATGTACATTCCTGGTTTTGCAAGAATACCTTCATTTTTTCTTTTCCCGTTCCTCTTCTTCTCTATTGGTGATCTTAAAAACAGCAATAAGCATGAGTTTTTAACTTCAATTTATTTATTTATTTTTTTGGTGGGGTTGTTGGGGCCCCTGGTAGGTTCCCCCTTCTAGGATTTAGGTGTTTTGGATTTTTGTTTTTATTTCTATTTTTTTGCTGTTTTTTAGTGAGGACAACATTGGAGATGCCATGACATCCTTGGGATGGTTAAGAGACATCAATGCAACCCTTAGTTGTCTTGTGGTTGCCAAGGCATCCCCATTTGTTGCTAAAAACAAGGGAATGGGTGGTAGTGGGGGATGTTCCTTGGCTGTCTTGATGATGTTAGGGTGTCCACTTTTGTGCTAAAGAAAGAGGATTGAGTTGAATAAAGGGGGAGTTAGAAGACATCCTATCCTCCCCATTTCCCCAAAGTGTTTTGGACATCTAGGATGCGTGTCTAGACCTTGGGGAACACTAGTATACAAGTGATGCTTTCCCTTGGTCATCTTGGGTATGTGTTGGTAAAAAGAGGAGATGGGGAGAGACTTACCTTGGTTGTCTTGGTTTGCTAGGGTGTCACCAGTTGCTGCTAAAGAAAGGGGACGGGGGTTAACGAGATGGGAGCAGTGGGATGTCTCATTCTCTTCTTGTTCTTGAAACGTACTAGACATCTGGGATAGGTGCCTAGACCTTGGGGAACACTGGTATGTAAGTATTCTCCATTTTCAAATTAAGTTTTTACCTTTTGAAATCCAATGGAATTCATCAAAAATATAAAATCTTTTAAAAGAAAACTCTGCTTGAGAAAAATGCTTTGAGAATGCACACTTAAAACCAAAACAGTTTCCATTACCTATCTGTGTTGTTTGCTGCAATCCTAAAAGCTATTCATCCTAACTACACACATTAGTTTACAATTACAATACATGATACAATTACTTATAGGTGGTGCAAGTGGTACAGGTTGTATCTCACAATATAACTTGGTTCATGCCATGTGTTGTTATTGATATGATTAAATATCCTTAATAAATTTCGTATTATGTATTGAAGTCGAGACTTCCTCTGAATTCAAACAAGTCTGAGTATGTATTGGCTGATTCAGACAAGAGGGCACATCTTTTTCTAGATTCTATGGATGATTTAGAATGCTAGTGTTGAGTGATGACAAGGACAAGGATTAATCACATTAAAAAATTCTATATTCTCTAAATGTTTGTTTTTGGGATTTGTGATGTATCCTTAATATCTGATAGATGTAAAAGCATCTCAACATGCTTTAACAATTATGTAATCTGGCTTAAATAGTGAATCTCAATTTAAGTCTTACTTTTGCAGGGGTTTTACTCATCATTCTCTTAGATTTTTGATGTTTAACTGTTCTTTGTAGCTTTATTTCTTCTACTTCTTTGTACTTCATACTGTATGTCTGAAATAATTTGTTTTAAAAGGTTTTAGACAAAGTTTAATGCATGCTTTTTTGGGTTTCCAATATTTCACAGATCCAGATTCCGAGATTGCAGTATTTGCAAGAAGAACTGTCAAAGATCTAAAATATCCTGGAAGTTTTGTTACACATATAGTTCAGTCAATTCAAGTAAGCTATAGATGCCATGGTTAATTTTGAACTGTGCTTGTTATATGCTCTAGGTGCTTTTCTCATTTCAATTTATTGTGAAAATTAATGTTGGTTTGTTTGTTTTATCAAGGGTCTTTTTGAACTTTAACAGTCAATTATCCAGTTTTTTCAATTTGTGAATTCATGTAATGTCAATAGTAAAATGAATTGGGCCAGGGCATAAGAAAAGTAGAATCATTTGAGTTGGCAACCAAGTTGTTTTTGAAGCCTCTACTATTAAATAGATGGATGATAAACAAATCTTTAAGCTGCAGGAAACCTAGAAGAGTTTATAGGAGGCTTATCTTGAATTGAGAATCACAAATGAAACTCTTAATAGAACTATGCCTAATAGATACAAGCATCATGTGTTTTAGTAGGCCATGCATTTTAAATAGGCTTTGATTTTTCAAATGCAATTTGATGTCCAAGGGGTCTGAAATGACCCCTTATAATTTTTCTCAATTTTTTTACAATCAACACTTCAACAATGGCACCCGTCAGTGTTAGCAAATCAGATCAGCTGTTTAAAGTAACCCTACACCAAAAGTGTTCACTCAAGACCCAAGATGGGTGAGGTGATATCACATGGCGTCGAGGATCATTAGTATCCAAAACTGAATGAAGTACAATGTTGGAAAATAAAGTTATGCAACTCAACCACTTATTCAACAGGAGTAGATTGACGGCTCAACCGATCAACATTATGATGATTACAAAGTGCAAGGAAAGTAAAGATTGGGCGGCTTGCCAACCGCTTCCGCTTATCTAGCGGGCAATAGAGTCAAGGAAAGCTAAAAGTAAAGACGATGAGGCCCGTCTCTTCCACAATCGTGGGAATTACAATAAATAATGCATAAATATAAAGAGTTGATCAGTACTACTCATAGTAACGAGACTCAGATTCGGCTCAGACTTGGCTAGGGTGACTCGAGTCGGGACTCGGGGACTCGGGACTCGGACTCGGACTCGGCGCAGACTCGGCAAAATGAAAAAAAGTTGAAAAAAACCTAGAAATTTAGAGATTTTTAAGGATTTAAAACTTGTTTCAAGCACCCTTTATTGAATACAACACAAATAAAAGCAAATTTGATCGCATACACAAGTATACAACGATCACATAAGTATAAAGTACACAAATTGTAGTTGTGTTGCTAAAGGAAATAGCATATTTAGATATATAAATTATAAAACTTGTCAAATGTATACAAAAGTCATGGAATATGAAATTCATAACATCAAATGTTCCATACAAATATGAAATATCAAGATTCAAAACAATAGCTATGACTCTATGACTCTATGGCATAGTGGAGCCAACATCCTTCCTATGAAGGCGTCTAAGGCTCTTGGATGATGTTGCAGCTGCAGCCATAGTCTTTGCCTCTGTCTGAGTCTCCATGCCACTCTCACCAATAGTAGCTATGTCTCCTCGTGCTCTAGTCTCCTCCTCAGCCATGGCTACAACCTCGGCCTCTCTCTCTGCCTGGTCCACCCAATCGAGGTCCTCGTCACTAAAGACTGCATATGTAGCCTCAGTGGTCCACTTAGACTGTGGATCAACCTCATCTAGATTGATCGGGGCATTGTCGTGGTCAAAAAGCTTCTTGTATCTGAGCCGAAGGTTGTAATGAACATAGACCAAGTCATTCATCCTCTCCACTGTCAATCTATTGTGCTTCTTGGAGTGTATGTGCTCAAACATACTCCAATTGCGCTCACAACTAGATGAACTGCATGGCTGGCTCAATAGACAAATGACAATATTTTGCATGTTTTGTGTATCAGAATCAAACAACCTCCACCAGCTATCTGAGATGAGAAAAAGAAACAAAATCAATCTCATTTCAAGTTTCAAGTTCAACATTTAATAATAAAATATAATATAAAAAGATGACAATTATGCCCTTAAATATATTTTTACCTGGTAGTAATGTTGTCCTACTATTTTTGGTCATTTGACGTGCAAAGAAGTCTCCTTGTGCCTTAGTGAAGGCATCTATCTCTTGCACTATCTGTGTAGTAACAGCGGGCAACATCCGCTCTATCGTGGAGTAGAGCCCACTAAGAATTTCTCTATCTCCACGGATATTACGGCGGAATTGGAAGGTCGGATTTAGGAAACATGCAGCTGCATGGATGGGCCTATGAAGTTGGTTTTTCCATCTCCTATCAATGATCTCCCAAATGGGACGATACTTATCCTCAACTCCACCATAGACTGATCTAATGGCCTCTTTGGCCCTATCCATGCCCTCATATATGTAGCCCATTGCGGGCTTCTCCCCATCTGCAACTCGTAGGAGAACTAGCAAGGGCTCAATAAACTGCAAAGTGCAAACATGTTTCACAAATAAGTGTGAATGAAAATAAACAAATAAAAGATATGATTAAAAATTAAAACATAATAAAGAATTAAATTTTACCTTCACAATCTCCTCCACTGGTGTCCAAAACCCTTGCTCATCAAAAATGCAATCAGCCACACCAATCCCTACAGTGCTTGTAGAAAACGATGAGGAAGACCACTCCTCACCAACAAACATGCGCCTTAAAGCTGCTGTTGATCGAATCAAGGATTGCAACGTGATAAAATTAGTTGCAAACCTAGTGATGCCAGGACAAGACAACTACCTCAACCCCGTGTATTGCCTCATAAGGCTAAGCACCCATGTGTGATTGTATATAAATTTGCAAATGTTTCTACCTGCATCCACACATGTTTTGATCCATGGGAGCTTGCCAAGATCCTCCATCATGAGGTCAATGCAATGGGCGGCACATGGAGTCCAGAATATAGTAGGGTGCCTCTCCATCAATAATCTACCAGCAACAACATAGTTTGCTGCATTATTTGTCACCACTTGCACTACATTCTCTTCCCCCACATCAGCTATCACCTCCTCTATAGCCTCACACAGATATGTGGCATTTTTGAATTGGGCAGAAACATCAATGGACTTAATGAAAACGGTGTCACCTGAAAGAATAAGCAAAACCAGTTATTCAATAAATTAAAAAACAAAAGTCAGCCATATTAAATTATTAATCACTAAATCAAATTCAAATTTCAATGCATTGAGGGAAGTACAATTACCTCCGGAGGACACTAGAAAATTAAGTAGCGTCCTATTTCTCCTATCGGTCCAACCATCAGTCATGATGGTGCAACCAATCCTCCTCCACTGCTCACGCTGCTCCTCTAATTGTGCTTTCACATTTGCCACTTTTTGAGTCAAAAGTGGGCCCTTTAATTCATTTTCAGAAGGGGCTTTGAACCCCGGCCCCACATATGGTTATGGCATCAACCATGTTTTGCCAAAAAGGTGACCTAAAACATGTCATAAATAAATTAATAAGTTACTTACATATGTATTGTAAAATGAAAAGTTTTAAGATTTTAACTGCACTAAATTTGAATTCGATAATGAGATACATCTAGATTCTAAAATAATAAATTTTAAAACAATTAAACGAAAAAAATTACCTGGCTACATGGAAGGGAATGGTGCAATAGTACCAAAAGTCTGCAGTTGTCTTTTTTGCTGCATCATGTACGTCCTTGTTCCAACCCATGCTCTCAAGCGACGGTTGGGAACCAAGAGTAGTGCGTAGTACAAAATATGACTCCACCCTAGATTTACGAACTCTAGGGCCAATAATAGCGCCACCAGCAGTAGGAGTATGCACAGGGATAGCTGGTGCAAAAGCAGTACCACTAGCACAAGCACTAGTACTAGGACGGTATGGAGGCATGGAAGAAGCATCTCCAACAACACCAAGTCCATGTCCAACTCCCAAACTCACCAATTCATGCTTTTGTCTTTTTTTCATTTCTTTTTGCAATTCAAAAGTTTCTAATTGCACCTGCACTTCACGGATAGCCTCAGGAGGTGCTATAGGGCAGCCCGCTGCATCATGGATGGGTATGCGTGCAATATGGTATTTTAATCTATTTATGCCTCCATGATATATTGTTTTGCAGTATTTACATTTTGCTTCTCCTTTTTTCATTCCGGGAAAGATTTCAGCATATTTCCAAGTAGGGTCTTTTCTACTTGGGGTTTGAGACATTGTGAAAATAATAATATGTTTTGATTTGCAAATGAATGTGGCTGCAATAACAAGTAGGGTTTCTAAAATTATTTATATTTCAAGTAGGGTTTGTAAAAAAAAAATGCAAACTAAAAAAAACAATGATTTTTCAAATTACAATGAATTATTTGTTAAAAAAACACAAAAAAAACCAATAAAAATCAAACTTACCTCTTATATTTGGCTTCAAATGCAATGCAAACTCCTCCCAATCACTGGTAATGAGCTCTCAATGCACCTCCTTGTTGGTATGAAGCTTCCCAAATGATATGTGGCCCTGTATTTGTCTTCAACAGCTTGCTGGTTGCCCTCTCTTCTCCTCCTCTTTTGCCAAATGAATGAAATGAGGTTGCTTTTAGGGTTGGGGAGATAATATAAGAAAAAAAAAAACAAACTTTAAAGTCAATTTTCTGTTTATTTATTGACTTTTTCTTCTGCTGTTGCCGGCCGCGTCCAAGGCTCGGGACTCTCCGGGAGGCGGCGAGTCCAACTAGTCCGACTAGGACTCGGCTGCGTCCGCGTCCGAGCTCCCAGGACCCGACCAGGTGTGCTCGGCTCGGGACTCGCCGAGTTCGGACGAGTCTCGTAACTATGGACTACTACTGATTCAACGTTACAATATGAGTGCAATATGCGAGAAACCAATAGTTAATACTATCCAAGAAGCTGCAAATGATATCAAATGTTTTTCCAAACTTGGAGAGACAACCAACCATGAAAAACAAACCCAAAACTCCAACTACTACAATCTGATATGACAAATCAGCAAGCTGCAAATGCAAACCAGCAAGACTGAATTCCTCTAAAATGCTCATAACTCCATCTATACTCCTCCAAATGATGTGAGACTAAATACAAATGAAGCCTAGGAGGTAGGCAACCAAATCTATAACATGAAACCATTGCAAATACCCTCCATTATTTTATGCACGCATCCCAAGACAATGTCAGGCAAGATACAACCACCAAAAAGGGGCGACTAGCAAGATAAATTCATAGACTTCATTAAAAATTCTAGAACCTTGCAAAAAGGGATGCCCTAGGCATAGAAACAGAATAAGCAAATACCCAAAACGAACAAAAAATCTTAATACGACTTATGATTGAGAATCACTTTCAACACTTCAAAACCAGCAACTAGAAAAACTGAAAATAAATATCTAAACTCAACAATAATGCTCAATCTGCTATCTCTGGATGAGAAGCAGTTTGAGAAACTCGGCTAGGTGCTATCTTTCAAGCACAAAGATTGAAGAAGAAACTAGGAGGTATGCATCGCTCGAAGTAGCTCTGAAAATATTTCAGCAACATAACAGTACAATAAGCAACAATGGATAATCCCACGAAGAGCCCAACACTCTTATTTATAACCTTTTTCTCCTCAATTTCAAATCTTATTTTCCCTCCAATTAGGATGCCTATCTCAAATTCACATTCATCTTCATTAGTTTGCAATTTCCATTTCATTAGACCCTTCTCCAAGTCGTCCTTTTTCATGAAGGTAATCAACTTATCAAAAATGCAAATAAACCCCTAAATTAGGCGTCCAAACTATTAAAGTGAAATACTTTATTAAAATATCCCTTATTTCTCCCTTAAGGTGTCCATCAAGGCTTTTTAAAATTTCACTTAATAAAATATTTGCAACTTAAATATTTCCCTTATAAAGTCGTCCATATTAGCATAGGAAATATTTTCCACTTAAACAATATCTCCTCAAATATTTAACTTGCCAAATTAAATACCTCAAAAGCTGGAGACCAACTAAATATATTGCCCTGCCAAAAATAGCCATAATACCGAGTTGCTAAAACATTGCCAAAAATGGCACCAAGGGTGTTGGAGACCAAATTGCTCAAACTGACCTGCCAGATATATCCATTGAACTGAATTTTAAAAACCCTGCTTAAAATAGCACTGCTAAAAATAACATACTGCTAAAAATAGTAAGTTGTTCCAAACTCATTTTAACCACAATCCGAGTAGCCTTCGTACTTACTAAAAATAGTGAGTCCAGAAAAGTCTTCCGTTGTAGTTGCATGTCACACCATTGCGAAGCTCTCTAAAAACCCAGAAGGAATCCATAATCCAAACAACAAAATTCCAATATGCAAGCCTCCAAAACTGCCAAGGAACCAACCAAAGATGAAAGTCATTATCTCGTCATGCATGTTACCACATCCCAAAGCTCTCCAAAAACCTAGAAAGCTCCACCAGACATGCACCAGAAAATATCACATGCAAGCCTTCAAAACCTCTTTGAAAAGTGGAAACCCTAATTTTAGCATCTGACTGGCCTACACAGGCTTCCGGAAATAAGCTATCAGACACAAAAGAGCATATGGCTAAAATGGGGACATTACAGTCTGCCCTTCCCAAAATTGCTTGTCCTCAAGCAATTGCACAATACTCCAACTAACGCGAGGTCCCATGTCCATCTTTGAGAAGACCCATCATGCTGATGCTGCTCCACTCTGATCATACAAATGAAACCATTGTACCAGAACTGCACTGACCTTCAATGCAACCTCAAGGAATTAACATGCCTGAAGTTCAAACTGAGAAACAAGGAAGGATTCAAATCAAAATCTAGCATCTCATTCCCAATAAACTTTGAGGAGTTAACATCTGCAAAGTCAATAACTGTCACCATTCTGAACACAAAGAAGAATAATCTAATCAATTCAAAAACATCAGCATAACTTCTCAAAGCATCAAATAGGATCTCAATAGTAAGAGTCTTGAAATGCCGAGCTCAATCGAGCAATGGTTTGTTGCCCCAAACATTTGTACAAGAAAATGTACAAAGATAGCCACTAGAATGAGCACAATTTCTATCCAAAAGCTGATTATGCACTATCCGAACCACCATTTCTCTCATTTGAAGCCATAAACCATCTCTGAAGACAACCTCACTGAAGATTTCATCACAACCAAGAACCATTCGTTGCTCAACTTTTCTTTCCAAAACTCCAATTGAATATCATAAATAATCATCAAATGGCTGATAAAGAAGGTAACAACACTCAGAGAACTGGAAATTTGAGGCTTATTGTTCCAACATACCTTCTTGTCACATCTCAAATGCAAGTTGATATCGGGATCCCAAATCATAAGTAATGAAAAACCATTCCACAGATGGAGGATTACTCTGACTAGAACGCTTTGATCAAAACATTCTATTTGAATCATCACTTCTTGAAACTCCAGAAAGTATTCAACAAATTTGAATTCACTGAGAAAGTTGAATTCAAATTCATGAGACAAGATTTGTTGGAAATATTCAATCTCCCCTTCGTCAAACTCCATTATGAAATTAGTTACTCTTAAAGAAAGTGGTGTAAGCATGAAGTCCGATAGGAATCTGACAAGCATCCGCATCAGATAATGAATAAACTTTTCATCAGAGTGCCAATCAACTCTTTGTTGCCATTCAAGATTAGTGACTCCATTCCTCCTTGATTCTTGATTTTCCATCTCCTGAAGGGTGGATAGGCTAAGAACAGCAGTAAAGTCTTCATGTATCATCATCCCACTGCTGGAAGAAGTGCTATAACTTTCCCCTTCGACATTAGTGTCAAAAGAAATTTCCTCTTGGTTTGATGTCACATCATCCATCGCAAAGAGAGGATTATCATAACTTTTCCCAACACCCACTTCAAAGAGAGGATTGTCAAAAACTTGAAAGTCATTCCTTTCATCTTGCTGCTCCAAATCTGCACATGCAACTTTTGATTTTCTAGAGACGCTTTCAAGATCAAATTCCTCTTGAAGACTATCAAGCTCTCAAAATCACTTGTTCTATTTCTTCAACTCTTTGTGCACCCTCTTGCTCCTTGAAAAGTTTGAAGTCAGCAAACTGGTCTTCAACCTCCGTCAGAGCCAATTGAGTTTTTTCCAACATGTCCTTTGTTGATTTGAGCTCTAGAGTGAGCTCATCAACGTTCCTCTCCTTTTCTTGGAAAGCACAAATGGTTTTCTTTGCAACTTCAATGGCATGATCTCGATCTTCAATCAAGTGCACGTACTTTGACTTCAATGTCTCCAAAGAGTCTCTGATAAGTTGCAAGTTGGGAAGAACAACTTCATCCTTAACTCCTCTTCGCCTCTCTTCAAGTTGAGCCTTCCAGTAAAGCTCTTCAACCAAGCTATGTGTGCGATCAAATTGGGATAGAACTCACACTTCCTTTTCAAAGGACTCTTTGAATTGATTTTCCCTCTCAAGAGTATGCAAAGATGGCGGATTGCTGGTAGGCTGCTTTTCAAAATCAAAACTTTGTTTTGCGACTTTGCTGCCCTTGTAGCTGCTCCAATATTCTTGTCTTCCAACACCCACTAGCTGAGATTGCTCAATACGAATAAGAGAATTATCCTCCACAATTTCTTCAATCCTTTGTTTGCAATCAGCTTCTTGAATAGGTAAATCTTATTTGTGTTCGAGAACCTCTGTAAACTTTCCACCTTCAAGAGCCAAATGATTGTCTAGCTCTTCTTCTACCTCACTGTCTTCTTGATCAAAGGTTATAGCAGCACCCAACTCGATCAATGATTCATTATTGATTGCTGTTCTGAAAGTTTTGGAAGCAACAAACTCCTCCTTAGTGGCTGCAACTAACTCAAAGGAATCATCATGGAGCTTTGCCAAACAATCTTCTTCATCAAAAACAACTTCTCTTTCAATGGCCACCTCAAAGCTTGCAATGCAATTAGAATTTTGGTTTTTGTCAGGATCAAAGGGGAACTTAGCCCACACAGGTTCTTTGTCATAACTTGAGGACAACATACCTGGATCCCCAATGCTAATGGGTTGATTGAGATGGTCAACAGGAAAATGCTTATCATGCTCCTCTTGAAGTGTTGACTCTTTGAATAAGTCAGCTCCCAAATCACTTAAACTGATATCTTCAAAAACATTTCTTTCCAATGGTTTGGTTTGTTGATCAAACCCAAGACCAACAATGTCACCACCGAAATGAAGTGAAGAATCTTCAATGTTTGCTGTTTTGAAAACTTCACCATCATTATCTTCTATGGAACCATGATGAGAAAGTATGTTGCTGATTTCTTCATGTGGAATTTCTTGGGAAGTTGTGACAGCAATAAGAGGAAAATCCTTCGTCACCAAATCTTCAACATAATCTTGCATGAACTTATTGGATTCGTCTCCAAGACCACTAATATTTCCCTCATCTTGCTCTATCTTCTTCAATAGAGGTTTCAATTTCTCCTCACTTTGATTAAACAATTCCTTGATCAGCATAGCAGCCATAGGAGAATCCTTTTCTTCACGTTCATAAGCATCCATGAGAAGAGATTGGATGCTTTCTGGGAGATTATCAACTTCTTTGATGGTAAGAATTAGAACATTCATGACAGCTGCAAGCACCCCCTCTTCTTGCTCACTCCAAGTTGAGGTGAAGAGATGATAAAACAAATGGCAAATCTGATTTTGCATTTCCAATTCTATCAAAAGGATGCAAGCTCTAATTTTTGAAAATGACTTTAATACAACAACCCTTCTTGGAAACAATTTACTTTTAGTTTCATCCAAATCTTAAAAACTCTCCACTATCATATTTAAAATGATCTTCATGGTTTCATCATCATAGGGCAACTGGGGTACCACGATTCTTATCACTTCCATGAAGCAAGAACCAACCGGCAGCTTGGTTTCTTCATCAAGATGTATCAGCCAATAAGGCTGATTCAAAAAGGTCACTACAGGTGCTAATGCCAACTGCATTATCTCACAAGGTGATTGCTTCACCTGTCTCAAACTTTGTTCCAACAAATGAAGGTTGTTCTCTTCATCTTCCCTTGACTGAAATTTCTTTTCAAGTCTTTTTCCTGCCATATAAAGTGTCTCTGCCAGATCCATCTCTTCTTCACTAGCCATGCCTAACTGCCAACTTCAGAAAACCACAAGAGGCTGAACTAAAATCTGTTTTGGCTTTTGGTGTAGTACCGAAGATCGTTGTCTCTCATCTGCCAATACATGAATCACTAATTCAGAGGATGGCAGGATCTTTGATTCTGATACCATTGAAATGACCCTCTTATAATTTTTCTCAATTTTTTTACAATCAACACTTCAACAATGGCACCCGTTAGCGTTAGCAAATCAAATCAGCTGTTTAAAGTAACCCTACACCAAGAGTGTTCACTCAAGACCCAAGATGGGTGAGGTGATATCACATGGCGTCGGTGATCTTTAGTATCCAAAACTGAATGAAGTACAATGCTAGAAAATAAAGTTATGCAACTCAAACCCTTATTCAGCGGGAGTAGATTGACGGCTTAGTTGATCAACATTATGCTGATTACAAAGTGCAAGGAAAGTAAAGATTGGGTGGCTTGTTGGCCCCTTATGCTTATTGAACAGGCAATACAGTAAAGGAAAGCTGAAAGTAAAGACGGCAAGGCCTGTCTCTTCCACAATCGTGGGAATTACAATAGATAATGCAAAAATATAAAGAGTTGATTAGTACTACTGATTCAACGTTACAATTTGAGTGCAATCTGCGAGAAACCAATAGTTAATACTATCCAAGAAGCTGCAAATGATATCAAATGTTTTTCCAAACTCCGAGAGACTCCCAACCATGAAAAACAAACCCAAAACTCCAACTACTACAATCTGATATGACAAATCAGCAAGCTACAAATGCAAACCAACAAGACTGAAACCCTCTAGAATGCTCATAACTCCATCTATACTCTTGCAAATAATGTGAGACTAAATGCAAATAAAGCCTAGGAGGTAGGCGACCAAATCTAGAACATGAAACCATAGCAAATACCCTCCATTATTTTATGCATGCATCCCAAGGCAATGGCGGGCAAGATACAACCACCAAAGAGGGGCGACTAGCAAAATAAATTCATAGACTTCATTAAAAATTCCAGAACCTTGCAAAAAGGGATGCCCTAGGCATAAAAACAAAATAAGCAAATACCTAGAACGAACAAAAAATCTTAATATGACTTATGATTGAGAATCACTTTTAGCACTTCAAAACTAGCAACCAACAAAATTGAAAGTAAATATCTAAACTCAACAATAATGCTCAATTTGCTATCTCTGGATGAGAAGCAGTCTCAAAAACTCAGCTAGGTGCTATCTTTCAAGCATGAAGATTGAAGAAGAAACTAGGAGGTATGCATCCCTTGAAACAGCTCTGAAAATATTTCTATACCATAACAGTAAAATAAGCAACAATGGATAATCCCATGAAGAGCCCAACACTCTTATTTATAACTTTTTTCTCCTCAATTTCAAATCTTCTTTTCCCTCTAATTAGGGCGCCTATCTCAAATTCACATTCATCTTCATTAGTTTGCAATTTGCATTTCATTTAGACCCTTCTCCAAGTCATCCCTTTTCATGAAGGTAATAAACTTATCAAAAATGCAAATAAACCCCTAATTTAGGCGTCCAAACTATTAAAGTAGGGAAACCCTAGGACCCATTCGCCCCCCTAAAATGCCCCGTCCCTGTCCTCGGGACGTCTCAAGTACAGGGGGATGGTTGGGGGACAACAGGGGATCGTCCCCTTTTTTTGCAAAAAGATAGGAAATGTCCCCGAAATGGGGGGACAACGTTGATCAAATGGGGACGGCTGACCGGTCCCAGGGACGGCTAGGGGATGACCAGGGGACGCTTGAGCCGTCCCCCAACCGTCTCCTAGCAATCCCCCATATCAAAGCATGTTTTAAAAATAATATATATTTAGTTTTTTCAATTTTCTGGTTTATGAGTTGTTCATTTAAATTATTTTCATATATTTTTCACAATATTTGGAACACTCACAAGATAAATATTTGATGCTCTATAAGAGATATATAAAAATAACAAAAAATTATTCCAAAAGTGTGTAAACTTGAATTCATTTGCTTGCTGTTCACTAACAGGTTTTAGAGACAATGACTTAGGATTTTGACCTTTTTAAATAGTTCTTCACAATTGGAAATAGGCTGAATATTAAGGCAATTTGATGCCCAAAACTCCTTTAGTGCAGCAATTTGTGAGCTGAAAATAACCTTATGTAATTTGATATAATTTTATAAATTATAACTTGGAGGTTGTATTACGATTCATGTATAATATATATTATGTATGCTTTATCCATGTTTTCATATGAATATTTAAAATTTCCCTATATATTTTAAATTTTCCCTATATTTTATATAGCCATCCCCCATCGTCCCTAAATTTGGCCTCAAAAATCGGAAACTTGGGGACTTGTCCCGTCGTCCCCTACTGTCCCCGTCCCGGAAACTTGGGGTAACACTATATTAAAGTGAAATACTTTATTAAAATATCCCTTATTTCTCCCTTAAGGTGTCCATCAAGCCTTATTAAAATTTCACTTAATAAAATATTTGCAACTTAAATATTTCCCTTATAAAGTCGTCCATATTAGCATAGGAAATATTTTCCACTTAAACATTATCTCCTCAAATATTTAACTTGCCAAATTAAATACCTCAAAAACTAGAGACCAATTGAATATACTGCCCTGCCAGAAATAGCCATAATATTGAGTTGCTGAAACACTGCCAAAAATATCACCAAGGGTGTTGGAGATCAAACTGCTCAAACTAACCTGCTAGATATATTCACTGAACTAAGCTGTAGAAACCCTGCTAAAAATAGAACCTACTAAAAATAACATACTGCTAAAAATAGTAAGTTGTTCCAAACTCATTTTAACCACAATTCGAGCAGCCGTCATACTTACTAAAAATAGTAAGTTCGGAAAAGTCCTCCGTTGCAGTTGCATGTCACACCACTGCGATGTTAGTTTTATGATCATAAATGCAGTTTTATGATAAAAAATGCAATAAGCAGAAAACTCAACACATGAAACAATGAACACAGTGATTACCCTGGGAAAACCCTCCTACTCGAGGGAGAAAAACCTAGCAACAATATTCTCTTATATATTAGAAGAAAAGTGCAAAAAATTGCATACAAAATCATGCCCTAGAATAGGCCGAGTCTCATACAATGAGAAATAATACTTCTCCTTGAAGAGAACCTTAGATGCACTAATGATAACACTTCTTCAAAGTATGATCTGCTGCTAGGAGGCAATCTGTTGTTGAAGATATTCGAATTGGAGTAAATTGATTGCTTGATCAAATGAGAGGACTTCATCCTCTTTATATACAAAGCTGGGCGGCCTCCTCTCTAGGTTGGCCCTTAGAATAATATTATTTATTTATGAAGCAAAGGCCGACCTGCCTTTAATTAAGAGAAAATAGCTCCCAAAGCTATAAAACACTAACATGCGAAGCTCTCTGAAAACCTAGAAGGAATTCAAAATCCAAACAACAAAACTCCAACATGCAAGCCTCCAAAATTGCCAAGGAATCAACCAAAGATGCAAGTCATTATCTTGTCATGCATGTTACCACATCCCAAAGCTCTCCAAAAACCTAGACATGCATCAAAAAATCTTGCATTTAAGCCTTCAAAACCTCCTCGAAAAGTGGAAACCCTAATTTCAGCTTCTGACTGCCCTACGGGCTTCCGGAAATAGGCTATTAGACACGGAAGAGCGTATGGCTAAAATGGGGACATTACAAGGTCATGCTCAATTGGTTAAAGTATTGGGTTCTCATCATGGAGACCCAAGTTCAAAACCCCGAAGGGACATCTATTGTAGAATTCTAAGTTGTGACTCTTGGTCATCCATTGTTGACTGTTAGTGTGATGATATCTAAAGGCGGATTTCTAAGTTATGACTCTCGGTCTTCCATTGTAGGTTTCTAGTGTACTTTCTTGAAAAGAACTTGTATTGGTCTAATAATAGTGCTTGCAAAGAGCTTGTATTGGTCTCTTGTTGGTGCTCGTATGAAAGCAAAATATTTGTAAATGAATTGCAATATAGAAAGAACACAAAGAAAAAGAAAAAGAAAAGAAGGCAATTTGATGACCATATGCAACAGCAGTTTAGTAGATTTATTACAACTTGATACATGGATATGTGTCCCTTTTTTGTAAGATGATGCAATGGAAATCAAATCTTCATATAAGCATGCCTTCTTTTTTAGTCATTGCAGATACTCTTCTACATTTGCAGAAGACTTTTTGCCTAATTTCTTATAATCTAACCAGTAATGGCAATATGCATTGAGATGTTTTCTTATGGCATTGCATACATAACTTGGATATAGTATATTCAAACAAAAAGTAGTTTAAGCCATCTCGATTTATAGGAGGTTTATGTTGAACTGTGAGAATTGTGAATAAAACTCTTAATGGAACAGTGCTAATAGATATGAGGGTCTTTGTGTTTCAACATAGGTGACAGATTTTAAATAGGATATGAATTTTTTAGATGCAATTTGATGGCTACATGCCAGCAGCTATTGTGTATATTTATTAAATCTTGGTATAAAGATGTGTTGCTTTCTCTTAAGATGATGTGATGGAAGTTATATCTTCTTTTAAGTTCATTTCTGCTTTCTAATCATAACAGATAAGCTGCTTTATCTACAGAAGTGTTTGCCCACTTTCTCATATTGTGAACACTGATGGAAATATGTATTGAGATCTTTGCTTATGATACGATATTGAGATCAAGTGGAGTGTTGGCTGAAGAAGAGCCACTCTGCTGGGTTGATGGTGGTGGAGTTCGTTGTTTGCCATGCTAGACTGTGAGCATGGCCAATGTAAGAGAATGATCCATCAAGGCTTGGCTTGGAATGGGAGAGTAAGTACATTGGAGTATAAGGACTGTCTATTTTTGTGCAAGACTCAATGAAGAACATTTTAGCAGATGCAACTGCAATAGTTGGTCCCTTTTATATTACTTGACAATTGAGATCAAAATGTATTTGTTTTGGGGATATGGCCCCCAATGTTTGTGTTAAGAGTATTTTGGATGCCAATAAGACACAAAGATGACCACAACTTTGCCCATACCTTATCAAAGGTGTGAGGGTGTGTCTTTGGACTTCATCACATAGTCGCTGAAATAAGAGGGTTGGAAGGCATCAAGCTGGTTGTTTATGAACTTGCCAACTACACACACTTCTGTGGGTAGGCTCATCAATATAAAGCCTGTATGTTAGCACAGGCATTAATGAAGAATGCACAGAAGCTTCATGAAAATTTAAAAATATTTTTGTCCTATGAGACCTTATATAACCTAGTCACTTTTGGAAGTAGCTATTTGCATCATTCTGTACTTAACTCACATTTTGTTCTATCATTTTTTAATTAGTTTGACAGGTGATAGTCTATAGCTGAATCTATACAACTTTGCAAAGATGATTCTGCTTGAGATACTTTTAGGAACATAATCTCTTAGAAAGTCTGGAGTGTGTGGTTATTTTAGTTTTATTTGTATTTTCTTTATCTTGGTTAGTGGATGATATCTAGTAGCTATATCAGTAACCAAGGATCAGCTGCGAGTTGTTGTCCAGGTTGATAATGGGTAGACCGTAGGAAGCTTGATAATTTGTCATCTTTCTGTCCATTAAGTGGTTTGTGGGAAGATCTTCTGGAGATTTCTGCACATTTGGTCCTCGTTCTCAACATGCACCTTTGGAAATAAATTGAAATGATCAAAGATATACGATTTTCATTTGTTTATCTTTTCAGGAGAAATGGCTAGTGCCATGGTTTACCATTTAAATATTATTACTTTAGCAGATTGTTGGGTGTTTTCATAATATCATTGCCTGTAACCAAGATGGTTGTTAACTTGTTATGCATGGTGATTTTCTTGACATAAATATTTGACTTGAATTTATTTTGTAAGTTTTGTGTATTCTTTCAGGAAGACCCCTTATTCTTTTGTTTACAATGAACATTCCCCTTGATTTAATTAAACAAGTTTTATAACCGAGTATTGTGTCTAGCAGGATCTTGTCTATTCAGCTATATTTATGCACAGGTGTAGGATTAGTTCTAGCATAAAACCATTGTTCATCACTGTGATTTCTTGCTTGCTTAGGGGTAGTGCAGCACCTGTGATGATCCCCTTTTAACTGACATCTTATCTTATTGTCTCTGGTGTTCATATCAGTCACAGTTAGCAGAGTTTCGATCATTTGAAGGACAGGAAATGAATACAGGAGAAAAAGTGCTGCCTTTTAAGGTTTATTTTACAACAAAATTTGGTATTTTCTTATATTTATCTGTATAGAATTTTTATCATTGCAATTTTCTTATTATGTGCGTTGCACGCAATTAGAGAAAGAAAATGTAATGCTATTTACATTCTCAAATTCCCTAATGTAAGACTTTGATTTTAATTGCATGTATGTGGCTATGTTTGACCAAAGCTGGACCTAAGAGTGAACAAGACAGTAATTAAAGATCAGTTTTTATGGGTAAATTTTGTTATAGTTCTTTGAAATTGTTAATTAAACAGACAGAGCAAGTATTTATAGTCGTTACATATCTTGACTTTTATTTGTTTACGGGTTGCTTTCCAGGATGTGAATAACCTTGAGAGTGATCCAGAGGAGTTTGCAAGGGTCTTATGCAAAGATCTTGAAATCGAGGACCCTGAAGTTGGAGTAAGAGAATCTGCATATTGTTGACTGGTCTTCAGTTGTTCTCAGAATAATATGCATTAGAATAGCATTAGTCAATTGTGAATCTCCTAATGCTAATTAACAACCTAAAATGATATGAACTGTCTGATATGTCAGCCACAAACACTGCTTTTCACTAGTTGTCTTTTCTGGTCACCAAAACCTGGTTCATGTGTAAAATTTTAAGACAATACCAGGGAACTACAGATGAGTACATTTTTTCATATTTTATTAAGTTATTTTAAAAAAATAAATTTGGTTCTATGAAAAACGATCAAGCACATGCTAATTAGGGAATATATGAAAAGGGTGTAATTACATATTGGTTGCCCATATGTGTAACCCCATATATTTATTCACTCAGGATGCAAGACATCCATCAGCTAAGTTTCCAAATTGAATTTGTGTATCGGTATGGGTATGGGTATGTGCATATGGTATGGCAAATACTTAATTTGTTTTGAGCTGGGTATCTTTTGGGTACATCCATACAAATAACATATAAAATTTATAAATATATACATATTTTCAGACTAAAACCAAGAATTAAGTTCAAAATACCACATCATACATATGCTAAACAAAACTGCTATAAATATTACAAATTTAAAATACAAATATATCAATTCAATATCAAAATGTCAAACTTCTATGCCATGATATATATTTGTAAATGTAATCAAATCTGTTCACTAAAGGGATCCTAATACAATACTAAGATTGAACTAAAGTCAAGAAAACTGTATGAGAAACTTCCTAAGACAAATAATATTTATCCTCTATGTTCAGATTTTCAATTCTTCAGATTTCGATTTCCAGATATGAATTGCTTTTATTGAATGTGCTGATTGCAGAACATTGTCCAATTTCTATGTTTGCATATCAAATGAGGTACCGCCATAAATAGGTGAGAAGTCCGCCCCCTAAGAGGCGTGCCTCATGAGAGGACGTGTCTCCACGAGTGGAGGCATGTCCACTCATGGGATGCGTCCCTTAGGATGCGGTTTATAACAACTCTTATTACCATTTGCTATGTATATACTCACACATATATAATCTTCTATATGATGGCGGATGACATAAGAGAATTCTGATTTCACATGAATACAGAATATACTATCATGGGAATGATCGAATTTATATGAATGCTCATAATTTCGATTTTAAATGTTTCCTTTAGAAATATCATAACATGAATGATAATTTCGATCACTTATGAATGACAATGATACTTGCATCACTGTCATTCATATCTGACCGAAGCTATCATCCATTAACAATATTTATTATTCAATAATAAAATAATACAATTAGTATTCAGCATCATACGAGTCATCATCAAGACCAATATCATCATCATCATCATCATCATCATCATCACTGACATTAGATGATGTAGGTAGATTGGAAGAACCATATGCAACCCAGCTGCCACTTGCAATCAAAGTATGTTAGCTATCTAACTCCTCAAAAGGTGAAGATTGTGCGGCAGTTGAAACATCTAAGTCAGTTTTCTTTTGGTCTACATCCAATAACTTTGTTGCCCTTTCACTTATTATTTTGTGAGTAAGAACGTGCGAATTGGAATGCATATAAACTATCTTGTTTTCTTTACTTGATGCCAAAAGGTTGCTTTTCAATGGGTGGATGGAGTATGTACTCTAGTTTTGTTTAGATGAAGAAGAACTAGCAACATATTGATGCAAAGTGAGAGAGTTAGAGTTATAAAATTGTCAATCATACTTCAAATTTGAAAATAATAATTTAAAAAAATTCAAATTTAGAGTGTAATGAAAATTAAGAAACTTGCAATAAAATTTTGATTGCAAGAGCTTGGAGGTGTGGTGATTTATGGCCATTGAGGTACCACCAAGGGTGAGCATCTTTCCTATACTTGTTACAAAGAGGAGAAACACTTTGATAATCAGAGAATACAAAATCACTCATAACTACATCCTCCATTTTAGGATTGTGAAAAAGTTTAGTAAGCGCTTTTCTACTCTTTGTTGACTTCATCATTATATGGTAGCACCCTTGTCAACATAGTGAGAATCTCATGATTGTAATATTTGGGAGATAATGCAAAAGGAAGAAGATGTAGTGGGATGGTCATTTTATTCTACTGCTCAACACAATTTCACTATACCTCTTTGAAGAAAGTTTCTATATTTGGTTGATGACCACACCAGAAAGTGCCACTTGTACATTCACAATTTATCTCAAGACAATTTTGTTGGATGCAAATCAAGTCTCAACAACCTATTTGAAAATAAAAAATAAAAAACAAACAAGAAAACATACTAAAAAGAAAAAAAAAAATCACTAAAGTGAAACATAAAATTTTAAAATTGTGTTGTTTCAATTACTTTCAACAGCTCCAATTGCAAGAATGATCTTAAAATGGCTTATGTTATGTGGCTTTTTTCGATGAACATTTGGATCTCATTAACCTTAGCATAGACTTGTTTGATCCAATCTATTTTCTTGCCCAACCTTTGTAGCACGAGGTTGAGCAAGTGGATAGTACAAGGTGTCAAAATATATTTGAAAATTATGTCTCAACTAACATACTACCACTCTAAAGTCCTTTGCATTGTTCATTATGTCTTGGACTACATATTCAAGACTGCTTCTTAAATGCATTGTATAAGGTGTAAGCAATAAATTGTGCATCCTTCACTTGCCCCTCACAATCCATGGCTTTCAAAACATTACCCCTTTAGGGCACATTGCAATCACAATGATTAATGGTTGATTTTTGACATCCTTCCATCCATTGGAAACAATGGGCTTGTTTCTACAAATGTCAAACGAGAGCTAATGAAATGTCTATATTTTTGACCTCCTTTGACAATAAGGTGCTATGCATCTTTTCATAACCTACAAGTATGTACCCTTTTTGAGCATCATTTAATTTTCTCAACATATCTTGCTAATATGGGGATCAAACAACTTTAAAGGACAAACCATTTGCATAGAGGCATCTTGCCATAGTTTGATTGACAATCTCTCTAATGTCTTTTTGAAGGCCCTTTTCTAATGGCCCCCAATTCTTTTCACATTAGTGGGCTTTCTTTGTTTTTGCTAAAAATGGTTGGTTCTCTGCTACAACATTAGGGACGACACTATGAGATGGAGAAGTAGGGGGCCTTTGTGACCCCCTACCTCTCCTTAAATGATGTCTTGTTCTAAGGATAACTCTTACATTTGTTTCTTCTTACTGTTTGATATATTTTTCTATTTTTCTATTTGATATATGTACACCATTCTTCTTTGGATAGGGTTTGATTTCCATGCTAGAAATGGCACAAAAATGGGCCTACCTGATTTTATGAACTTGTATACATTTGACAACACTTGTCACACATCCAAACATGTGTCTCACCACTTGGAATCTACTATATTATTTAAACATGTCTCCACAAAGGTGAAATTGGGTTGATTTTGAAGGTGGGTTGGTCAAGGTTGCCATTATAATCCCTACAAGTAGTTCAGTAAACAAAAAACATTAAACATCAGTTTGAGCATGATTTGTAATTTTTGTTTTTAAAATTTAATATTTATCATTCAATTTTTTTTGTTTAATATTTTAAGTTTTAACGAAATACTTGCTAATCAAATTTTAAGTTTAATGAAAAACTTAACATTTAACTTTGGAACTTGGCTTTGTGCTTGTTTGAACCGTGTAAAATAATAAAATATCTATTGTACATGCTTAAGCTCATGTTAATTTTAGAGTAATCCTTGTGCTATGGTTGAGTGTAGTCAAAGACTCAAATCGAGTTGAAAATAATCAAATATGAAATATCTACTTCATGATTGTTTGTTGAGGCTGGTTTGAACAATAAGAGGGTGGCAATTTGTTGCTAAATGCTATGTTCACCAAGCAACAAATGCACTAGCTTTTTTGTTTGAGACGTTCAAGCTTTTCTTGTAGTGCATTAAATGCACAAGCTTTTTTGTGAAATGATCCATCATTGCAAGTGATTGGAACTCTTTATTGGTTGTTGATTGGGAAAGAGGCAAGTATTGGAATCCTTTCCTTTTTGACTAAGCCAATCCTTTTAGTAGAAAGCATTCTTGCACAATGGTAGGTATTGTAGAAGGGACAAGACAACTTGAGCAATCCATGTTTGTTTTTTCTATGAATGGTGCTATCTTGGATATAGAGGCAGGTAGCATTGATTCATTAGGGCCCCTCTTCAAGCCTAGGTGAACTTTCAAAAGAGATTGATTGATAAGGTGGGTTCCCTAGTGAGGTTGGAAGTAGCAATATTCTTTGGTCGCCTAGTTGAATAATCCTTTTACTGATCGAGTCTGAGCTATAATTCCTCCCGACTTGATCCAACCATTTTAGTATCAATTGTTTGTTGAATTAGACTTGTAATGTTGCTCCACTGCATCTCGAATCAATGGCCTTGTGAGTGGCAGTCTTGTAATCAAAACCTATACTGACTCTCCTTTCTCCCAGTTGCACCATCTAGCTTGATTGAGTGGTTTACCTTGATGTGGGAATCAATCATTGTTCGTATTTGTTCCCATCAAATTAAATTGAGTCATGGGTGGAAGCCGAAAAATTGACTCATCTTATTAAGGAGTCTCATTTATTTGACATACACTAGGATAGGAAATAGCTATATTGTGTACTACCTTTTGAGTTTCATGTAGGAATTGAAGGTGTCATTGAAAATAGCAAAGTCACTGTTGAGATATGTTTTTGGTATAGTGGAGTATGGCTTGTAATATAAACAAAATGATCAATTTGTTTTGAGAGGTTACAAGGACATGGACTTTGCTGGATCTTTGGATGACAAGAAATCCACTTCAAGATTTGTATTCCTTTTGGGATTTGGTTTGATATCATGGGAAAGTAAAAAACAAATAGTTGTTGCTTCCTCTTTTGTGGAAGCAAAATATCATGATATAGGTGGAGCTGTTTGTGAAGCAATATGATTGTGTCACATTTTGACATGAATGTGCATACTTGAAAAACAACCTAGAGTTTTGTTTTGTAACAAAAAAGGTGTTGAAACTTGTTCATAATCAAGTATATAATGAGCACACAAAATACATTGAGGTTCAATGCCACTACATTCAAGAACATGTTTAACAACAAAATATTCAGCTCCAATATTATTCAACTTAGGAGCAACATGGCAATAATTTCACAAGAACATTTACAACAACAAAGTTTGAATCTTTAACACTTTTGATTTGTGTTCTTGAGAAAATGATTTAATAAGGGTGGATTGTTATAATATAATTCTATTACATCATAGACATAGGGATAACTAATTGTTATGTAGTAACAAAAATAATATAATAATATAATTATATAATTATATTTTAATATTGTTATACTTATAACCATCTCATGGTTATAAGTTGGTTGGGTAGTTGGTGGAGTCGGTTGTCACTAGTTGATGTTTTGTATTGTATATATCACTACTTCAATAGTACCTCTTTCACATTCTTAATGTTTGACTGCTATGATTTGGTCTCTAAGATGTTGGCATTAACTCACCACCTTATTTAGTTGCAATTGGGTAATTGGTTGCCATCTTTGTAGGAGACAAAGGAAATTATCGTTCTTAGACATCATCTTAAAAAACAACTTGATTGGGATTGCTTGGAAAATTAGGGCTTTAGGAAAGGAATTGGATAACAATGTGTAGGTTTTTGGGTTTGAGGTGTAGAGTTTTGAGGAGTCTAACTTCAAATTTATTGTTTGGGATTGGTTTAGTAGTTTATTATTTTGGGATTCAAATTTTGGGGTTTTTGATTTGTGAAAAAGTTTTGGGATGTATGACAAAAACAATGTTTTGAGTTATGTGTGACAAAAGATTTAAATTAGTAACCAAAAAGGACAAAAAAATCTATGCCCCTTATAAGGCTAGATTATGGGCTCAATGCGGGGCGGAGGGCCTAGCTCGATTGGCCAAAGCATCCTGTTGCAAGCAAAAGGTCACGAGGTCAAGTCTCCCCTTCGTCCCCATGGTATTGGAGGGCATGTCGTGCCAGTGCCACAGGTCACATGAATTTTTTTACCAGGTGCGCTGCAGTTTATAGGGGGCGCTACTTGGTTACTGTAGTCTAAAAAAAAAAGATATGGGCTCAATGCAAAGGGTGCAGGGTACTATTGAGATATTATTTGGAGAGTTGTGCAATTGAGAAAAAGTCAAAGGGAGTGGAATGCACAATAATTATGATAACTAGGAATTAGGGCAAAATGGGCCCTTGATTTGAAGAAACTCAAAGAGACTATTACAACTACATATAGCTTTCTCACTGTTAGCTAGTGATTGTAAGGTTTTTAAAGGATTTTAACAAATTATCACAATTTTGAAGATATTTCGCCTTGAAGTGTTTGATGGTAGTAGGGTAAAATGGAACTAAAACATAAACAAAATAGGGCAAGATAATTTTAGTTAAAAAGAAAATCAACACAAATTATGGGCAAAACAATAGAGGTGGTGATTGTGTTATTGTTGTTAATGCTTGCTGCTAGCCACATTGTCTGCTTGGAAAATGATTTGATATCATTGTAAGGATATATCATATAGTGGTATAATTAACACAAGTTTTGAAGAATCTAGTTGCATATAGGAGTTATGAGCCTCAACAGACAAAAATATATTAGTATACTAATAAAAGTGCAAGTAACTTTATAATATAATATTGTGTCAAGAGGTCAATCTCCAAGTGTAGCATTTTGTTACTACATGTAATATGTCTAATGGTCTAAAGCATAGTTCACATACTCAGACTCAACTTGGATTTGGTATACCAAAATTTTCAACTCAACAACTTGAAAAAATATGTAGATTTCTTTAAAACATAAATTTTTATGCAAAATTCAGTTACATACTGTACCCAATGAGTTCAAATAACATTGGGGAAATGTTCTCTTTTATATTTGAATACAAATAAAGTACAAAATTGCATCATCACACAGATACAATAGCTAGCTGATAACTATAATGAATTTATGATGATTGTTTTTGAAAATTATCATCAGAAATTGCATATCTAGGCAAGTTACAAATTATAAGATTTTACAATTTCCTCTTCCCCATTTTAATGAAAAATTGGGGAGAGGTTCTAGTCCTTGCATTTGGTTGTGGCTCCTCACTCGACCTAGAAGATTGCACTTGTGGCACCGCTTTGCTACTAGCTGACGATGACTCCTTTGTGACATTGATGTCATCCAATCCGATATCTTCTAGTTTTCTTGCAACCACATCCTCCACAACTTGCCTCTTAAAATCAGCAATCTCATCCTTTGTACACAAGGCCCCTCATTGAAATATACCAAGCCAAATTTTTTGCTTTTTCAATTACAACAAGGATAGCAACAGTACACAATCGTTAGGGTTAGCATTTAAAACCAAAGGATGCTGAAATAACTCGACGTCAAGCATGTGCTTTCCAAACCGAGACGGAGTGGGAGCTACCATATGACGGAGATGTTAAAGATGCTGAATTAACTCGACGTCAAGAATGTGCTTTCCAAACCAAGATGGAATGGGAGCTACCATATGACGGAGATGCTAACTATGCTGAAAGTAAACTCAACACCAAGTATGTGCTACCCAATTCCAGAGTGGAAATGAGGCGACCATATGGCGGAGATATACAGAAATACAATGCAGCTTCAGAATGTAAAGTAAGATTAAGAGAAATGCTGACAGTACTACTGTTCAGCTTACAAAATATCAGAAGATGCCTGCAATAAACAAGATTAGAAGCTCTCCACTGCTGCAGTAATAGATATGATCATTCCAAGGTTAATTATGACCTTCCAGATACAACTCTTCACCAAAATACAGATTACTCAAGACTGATATAACAAAACAGCAACGTAATATGCATAACCAGCAACCCTAGAATCCACTAAAATGCTCACAACTCACTCAATACTTGCCAGAATGACATGAGACCTGATGCAAACGAAAGCTATAATGATGGCAATGAGGACTAGACCAAGAAACAGCTAACAAATCGAAGTATTCTTTTTTCTAAACATTTGCCAGGCAGACCAGAATGGTGCGGCCAATAGAGAGAAGCGATTTTGCTTTTAAAAAATAAACACTCAATATTAA
Organism: Sequoiadendron giganteum; assembly: GCA_007115665.2. NCBI lineage: Eukaryota > Viridiplantae > Streptophyta > Pinopsida > Cupressales > Cupressaceae > Sequoiadendron > Sequoiadendron giganteum. The sequence continues at coordinate 331,995,509 of CM021109.1, read as the reverse complement.
AATCTGAATCTTTGCAAGAAGGGTCGCCCCTATCAAGGAAACTCAATGAATCAATACCCAGAACGACTGTATTTTTATTTTCAGATTTATGAGTGAAACTACAGATTCAGCTTGACTTCAGCAACTTCAAAATGAGACTGAAATGCAAATCTAGAACTCCAAAAATGCAAGATACTCAACTGAAATGCAAGACAAACCTATTACAAACTATCTCTCAACTAGTTGCTATCTTTCAAGCAAGAAGAAGAGCCAAGCTAGGAGGCATTCATTCCTCGAAGCAATCCCAAAGCCATTCCGGCAGCATAACAATATCATAAAACATAAGATAATCCAAAAGAAGAGAAGGAACCTCCTTTATAGAATGAAGAGAAGACTCTGGAGGCTTCTAGAAAGTGTGCCCTAATCCCAAGCTGCTTTTAGGTTTAATCTTTGACCAAAACTCTTTCTTCAAAATGGCGTACCTTCCTTGAGAGATATAAATCACTTCTCTTTTTTTAAATAAAATATAAACTCCTTCAAATAGGCGTCCATTTTCCCTTGAGCAATTATAAACTTTAGGAATATAAAAATATTTCCTTCATGAGAAAATACCCCTCAAAGTCCCCTTCTTTAAAACAACTGTTAAGTTATATCACTAGGCCAAGGGTATTTTTAAAATAAAACATTTTGACTTAAAATAACTTATTTCTCCAAAATGAACCCCTTAAGCCAAAAATGAGAATTGCCCAATGAACTGCCAGAAGAGGAAAGTCGACTGAGCTGATGCTGACTGGATCACTGCTAAAAATAGAATTTACTAAAAATAGTAAATTCTTGAAGGTGCTCAAAATGCCGAATCGAAACCACCAACGCGAAGCTCTCAAAAAACCCAGAAGGAATCCGAAATCCAAGTTCAACATTTCCAAGTGCAAGCTCCGCAAAAAGACGAAAGCATCCTCCAAGAAGTTTGGAAACCCTGATTCGAGCTTCTGCTTAGCCTACGAGTTCCCAGAATTAGGCTAAATCCAAATGAAAAGCATAGGGCTAAATTGGGGACATTACACTCATCTTGCATGGTCCAATCCATAGCAGCAAAAATCGTTTGGGGAAAAATTGTTTGGTATAAGATTTTTTGAAAAAATTGGCAAAAAATAAGGAATAAATCGGAATTAAAAAAAATATAATATAATTATAATATATTAATATAATAATTATATATTAATATTAATATAATAATAATATAATATAGTAATAATAATATATTAATACACTATAATTATATAATAATTATATATTAATATATTATAATTATATTATTATATAAATTATTATAATTATATTATATTAATATATTATAATTATTATATTATAATTATATAACTGTAAAACAATAATATAATAGTTATATTATATTATAAAATTTATTTATAAGATTTTTCTATAAATTAAAAAAAGTGAACAAAAGCAAAAAAACAAATTGAAATTGCAAAAAAAAAGAGGGCACAAGACGTAAACAATGAACACTCATTGCAGGCCCATTCTTTCGATTCACAAGAAGAAGTTTTCCCCGGAGTTGTTCTGGAAGTCGTCCTTGTGTTGTGATCTGACAATTTACCTGTTGTTTGATAAGTTGTAGAAGAAAAAAAGGGCGCAGGAATATACAGTAAACCCTGAAAAATCACAACGATTTTTGGCAGGGAGTTTCGTCATCGTGCATATTTTTTTTTACAGGTCATCACGAGTTAAACCCTCAAAAATCGCAATTAAACTCAAAGAATTCCAACGAAATTCAGAAAAACTAGCACATTTCTAGGGTTTTTTTTGTGGGAGAAGATGCGTGATGTTTTGGGGAAAAAATCGGCAAACCCCCCGATTTTAATAAAATCACGATTTTTTGCAGATTTTTGCTTCTATGGTCCAATCACTGTAGGGATCAATGTCATCCAAATCAATAAGCTCCTTTGGTTTGTCCCCCATTTGTTGTGCAAAGCCAAAGGCTATTGCACAAAAATAGGTCATTGAGGCGCCACCGAGTCTACTTATTGCACATATTCATGTGAATGGTGACAAATGAACTTTGGTTGTACTCACAACTAGAAGGGCTATAAGGTTGAGAAAAAATTTGGAGGGCTAACGTTTGAAGGTTTGCGATATTACCACCCCGATCTTCCCACCAAGCACCTACAAATAAGATATTCAAAAGTTTGTAAGCAAGCAATATTATTTTAATAATTGTAATTTGTAACTTGTAACTTGTAAGATATAAGTTAAGGCTCCATTTTTTTATTTGGTGTTTGGATGGATCTCCCTCAAATAGCTAGTGTCAAAGAAAGGAGCTTTCCCCAACTTATAATTCTGCAACTCTAAAATAATGAGCTCCCTCACCTCAACCTTGGATGTCATCCTCTCAATGCATTTTGAGAGGCCCTTGATAACCTAACCATTAGGATATGTGAAGCTACTAGAGAAAAAAAACTTGGGGTCGAGATAGTACCCCCTTGCATGAATGGGTTGGTGAAGTTGATTGTTACACCTTTGATCAATGATCTCCTAAATGGGATTAAATCTATCTCTATCCCCCTTGTTATGGTTTTGTATGTCCTTTTTGGACCTATCCATGGCCTCATAAATGTACTGCATTGGATTTTGATCCCCATCCACCAAGTGTAACTCTCATCAAGGGCTTTGACATATGCAAGTACAACCAAATTAAATTTCCAAATTCACAATGAAAGTAAATACTTTGAAAATTATAAAAATAAAGGATTCAATTTGAAATTTAAATTGAAGTTTGAGGCTACTAATTTCTGCAACTATCTTTGCAAAGACTTTATCAAAAATTGTTTCTATGGTCCTCTCTCCAACAACCTTCTTTGAATATGGTGAGTCTAACCATGCTTGAATCATAAACATCTACTTCAACAATGCCAATTAACTAGTAATGCTTTGTAACATTAGGAAGTTAGTTGCAAACCTTTTGACACCTAGTTGCACAAGCTCTTTTCACTTGGTGTGATCTCTCATGAAGCTAAGAACTCAAGGATGATTCTAAATATATTTTTTGATGTTCCATGCATCCTCTACAACTGGTCTCAATCAATTTTGCTTGTGTTCTCCAAAAGAAGGTTAAGACAATGTGCCGTGCAAGGGGTACAAGAGAGTGATATATGCCTCTCGTGAAGCAATCTCCTAGCCCTCATGTACATTGCTGCATTGTCACTTACAATTTGCACCACATTCTGGATGCCCACCTCTAAGACAACTTGCTACAACATTAGGCTCAAGGTTTCTACTTTTTTTTTTCACTTTGTCAGAGGCATTAATTGATTTCAAGAAAACAATCTCATCATTTAAAGTTGCCAAAAAATTGATTAGGGTGCAGTTCTTTCCATTTTCCCATCCATCTAAAAGAATAGTGCATCCAAACTTTTGCCACTACCTCTTTTGTTCTTCCAAAATTAACTACCAATCTTCAACAATTTTTTGGAGCAACTTCTCAATTAACTCTTTTGGAGAGAGTGCTTTGTACCCTTTCCTTGCAATTGTCAATGCTATCACTGAATTCTCCCAATATGGATTTTCAGCCACATTGAAAGAAAGGTTGTAAAACCAGAAACTTTCACACACCTTATTTGCTTCCTAATGCATCTCCTTGTTCCAGCTTGTACCTTGCAATGAAGCTTGTGTGCTAGGTATGTTTCTAGGTAGAAAAAATCCTTGTATCTGCACTCTATTCGAACTAGATGAGGTGGATGTGCTTCATTTGTGCGGACCATGACTAGAGATTACAATGCCTACCACATTTTCGTTCGTTTCTGCTTGCATGTCAGGATTAATGGTTGTTGCAATGACTACTTGTGTTCTCATTGTCTCTAGTTTCTTCTCATCCAACAGTTCAAGGAGTGCTTGCATATCTTGTTTTACCTCTTCTTTAGCTTTTTAATATGGCTTGCGTCATGATTAGGAATGCCTGCAATATGGTTTTTGAGGCAATTGATGCTTCCATTAAGCTTCTTTGTGCATAAAGTGCAAACCACAGTCGCTTGCTACCAGTTCCATTATGTTTTTGCATAATGTCCAATTTTTCCACATGTAAAGCATTTGAAGGGTGAATCAGTATAATGCAACTTTTATCAATCACAATAGCAACTATGCAAGAATATAACAATAAGAACAAGTTGACACAAAGATTTTACGTGGAAACCCTTACGGGAGAAAACCATGGTACAAATAATGTACTTTATATTTATATAAGTTTACAATGATTGTAGGCACCAACCTACAAGGAGCACCAACTCCCTAACTTGGTTTAGTAGGCACCAACCTACGAGGAGCACCAACTCCCTCTTCCAAGGCACCAACCTTGGCTAACAAGAGGCACCAACCTCTTATAATAAAGTGAAAATCTGAATTCTTCTTTTTACTTCACTCCAATCCTTTCTTTGTGATGTATGTTGTCACTTCAATGCCCACACAAGAAATATAATCTTCTGTTCTGATTTCACATCACCATTCTCTCACACACTCACTCGCTTTGCAATATCTTTATAAATCTACTCATTAATCTGCTCATGTGTTTGCTCAAATCTACTATGTATGTTTGGTCAAGTATTCCATGTAAATCTGCTTAAATCTACCATAGAAGTCTGCTAAAAAATTATCCATAAATCTGCTCATATAATCTTCAATAAATTTGCTCATAATTCATCACAAAGTCTGCTCATAGATCTCTTTTAAGTCTGCTTATACGTCTCCTTTAAAAGACTTCTCCAATATGCTTCAAAGGTCTTTTCTTATATTCTACATAAGTTTTCCTTATATTTCCTTCATACAATGCTCAGAAATTATTCATTGACTACTTTCAAAACTCCCTCCTTATCTCTCCTTATCTTTATATCCTTATGAAGAGAGACACCCTTTTGAAAGAGTGACATCTTTTAGAAAGGACATGAGCTTTAAGAATTAATCTCTAACTTTCAAAATATATACTTCTTTACAAAAGGAGGCTGCATTCAAAGCATCCAAGAATTCAAAAGGGAGGAAAGTGGAAGATAATAGTGCAACGGATGAGGAAGAAGTTAATTTTGTGAGGAAACTAAAAAGAGGGTCAGGAAAATACAAGGGTAAACTACCCTTCAAATGCTTTACATGTGGAAAAATTGGACATTATGCAAAAACATAATGTCCAACCTACCATATTTCCAACAATTACGACAAGTTTCAAGAAGGGTCTTTGCTTCCAGCAGGATGTGTTCGAATAATTGATGTTGAGCCTAATGCAATCATATGTAACCTACAACATGTTTAAATACCAAAAAAACAATTAAAAATAAAACACTATTTGAATACAAAAAATCAAATAAAATTCATATATAAATCTTACACTACAAAGGTAAAACAATAATTGAATAGCAATGTGGCATGCCATTAATTAATTTATTCAAAAAACCAAGTTTTTGACTAGAAGGTGTAAACTTTTTCATTCAAGGAAAGAAACAGTGTTTTCTTTCAAAAAACTAGTACAAATCAGCAATAGAATTTTCAAAAATTGTATACATTTGAAGTAAATTGTAAATAATGTAACTTTACATGCTTGGAAAAATTGAATTAACATGCTAGAAGTAACTTACATGCTGGGGTAAAAAATAAAATAAAAAAATGCTAACCTGGAAATTTAAATTCTGCAAGTCTGCCCTTCAAATCAACTAAAAAGCCTTTCAAATTGCTCTTGCGGATGCACAACTGCTGTGTGAGGTTAAATAGGAAAAAGTTAGTGTTTAAATCATGTCCATACCATGTTGTGCATCATAATTGCATCCCCATGAGTTTCCCCTTTGGACTCGCCAAATCTTAGTGAGTACTCGCCTATTTTGCTATGCACAGTTGTTGAAATCTTGTCTCATCTAACCCTTGAATTTTGACTATGAGTACTCATTTTGGGAAAAAATCTGTGAGTACTTGGCGAGTTCTCCAACTCTGGTATCTAAAACAATGAGCTCTAAATCCTATTAATAAAAGAACAAAATAGCATTTTGTGTTCTTGAGTCCAACATGAGAATGGGTCCTGTAAATAAAAGTGACTACCTATGTGGAGGAAAGATATAAGAAAGAGAAGATAAATTAGTAAGAGAAAATAATAGTTACTAAAAGAATTAGATTTGGATTGTAGCAACAACCTGCAAGCAAGGTTACCCCAAGTTTCCGGGACGGGGATGGCTGGACGAGTCCCCAAGTTTCCGATTTTTGAGGCCAAATTTAGGGACGGCGGGGGACGGCTATATAAAATATAGGGAAAATTTAAAATATATAGGGAAATTTTAAATATTCATATGAAAACATGGATAAAGCATACATAATATACATTATAGAACCTTAACATATAACATTTGTGTTCAACATTCTTTGTCAATACTCAATACACATTGAAAATTCAGAATTAACATACATGAATCATAATACAACCTCCAAGTTAAAATTTATAAACTTATATCAAATTACATAAGGTTATTTCCAGCTCACAAATTGGGAGAACATCTGTGATTACAATGAAGATTGTTTCACCTAGGTTATTGATTACTTGGCACATAACAATAATGAATAGCTGAGGCGTCTGAAGGCAGAATTATTGTAGTTTGCTGGGAGTGTGGACTACTGGAAGTAAATTCAATGCTGGTGTATTGTCTGATATGGATTTGAGCAGTTAAATGTGGGGACAATTGCTGCACTCAAGGAGTTTTGGGCATCAAATTGCCTTAATATTCAGCCTATTTCCAATTGTGAAGAAGTAAGAACTGTTTAAAAATGTCAAAATCCTAAGTCTTTGTCTCTAAAACCTGTTAGTGAACAGAAAGCAAATAAATTCAAGTTTACACACTTTTGGAATAAATTTTTGTTATTTTTATATATCTCTAATAGAGCATCAAATATTTATCTTGTGAGTGTTCCAAATATTGTGAAAGATATATGAAAATAATTTAAATGAACAACTCATAAACCAAAAAATTGAAAACTATTATATATATATATATTTTATTTTTAAAACATGCTTTGACGTGGGGGACTCCTGGGGGACGGCTCAGGTGTCCCCTAGCCGTCCTTGGGACCGGTCAGCCGTCCCTATTTGGTCAACGGCATCCCCCCGTCCCAGGGACATTTCCTGTGTTTTTTGAAAAAAGAGGGACGGTCCCCTGCTGTTCCCCTGCCGTCCCCCCGTACCCGAGACGTCCTGTGGACCAGGACGGGGCATTTTAGGGGGGGGAACGCGTCCCCGGGTTTCCCTGCCTGCAAGTGATGCTGCTCAATGACCTTACACTGCAGCATTGTAGCGGAATGCTGCCCCTGAACCATGCTGGAGTAATCAAAACAGTAGCTTCTTTTTCGGCACATTTGAGCATTGGACAATGTTCATACGATAAAACTTCCTGTTTCAAACTGCCACATAGATTCATAGATTGGATGATGCTTACTCTTGTCCCCATAATATGCATGTATATATATGCCTTTGACCTAAAACCTGCTAAAAATTCACCATGCAGAAATTTGCTTACTAGTTATTTTTTAGTCTACCAACAAAAAAGTTATTGGCAAGGTTTGCATTGCATTGCCTTATTAACCCATTTTTTAAAGTTTCAGTCTATATCTTAATCTTTTTACATTTTCCATTGATGCCTACCTTCATTTGCTCTTCCTTTATACCCTAAACTACCAGCAAAACATTTATTGGTAAGGCTTGCATTGCTTTTCCTTATTACCCCAGTTTTTAAAGGTTCAGGCAAGAGCTTAATCTTTTTACATTTGCCATTGATGCCAACCTTCATTATCTCTTCCATTATACCTTACAGTTCTTTAATCTATTTAAATTTCTGTCAATTAAAGAAGCTCAACACTTTTGAGAAAATAAGGATTTCTTGTTTACAATTTAACCTATAGTTAAGAAAGTTATATAACAAATTGCAAACTGCTTAATGACTTTGAAAATGTGTACATCATCAAATTACAACAGACAATTAGAGAGATTTCAATTTGTATATTCTTGCCTTTACCTTACTTCAATCATATTACATGCTTGTCAATTGTTAAGCTTATTAAAATCTCGTACTTACCCTGTTATTCACTTAGCATAGTATGAACTGAACTGATAGCTTGTTTCTATTCTCTGCAGCCTGCAATTGCAGTTGCAATTCGAGAGCAACTTTATGAGGTTTGCTGTCCTCTATATTTGGGTCCTATATAATAGATTAGAATAATAATGATTCTTACAATCTGAATTTAGCACTTCTGCTTTTCTTTTTATTTCTCTTCTCAATATCATGTTCTATCTATACTGGTTTATATGTTTTTTCTTGCCGGTTTGCATGTCTTTGGAAGCTCTAACTGAAAGTAAAACCAGAATTCTATAAATGTTGCTTTGTAGTTGCCCTTTTCCAGAAAGTTTATCTTCTAACAGCCTTAGTATGTTGTAGATTGCAATACAAAATGTAACTTCAGGAAGAGAGACAAGAGTGAGCAAGAAATCTCGTCGAGACCGGGGGGTTGATTTCACTTCTACAAGGTTTAACTAAGTCTAGTCCTTTTCAATTGTAGGACAATTTATCAACTGAGCTTTACTTAAGCTTACTAGGAATGCAAAACTACACCTTCACATCAGTTATGCTTCTAATTGTTCAATGTAATTTTGTTCATATGACTATTTATATTCTTCTAGTATGTGTAGAAAACATAAAACAGTTGAAGGTTAGATTTTGTTTGATATCATGAAAAACAAATTTGCTCTCATCGTGACAATTTTTTTCAGTAAAGTTGGTGGGATTGCTTTGGATTATATGAAACGACTTGGTAACAAAATAAGCATTTTGAGGTCAGTTTCTTTTTTACCATTTGCATGCCTTTCAATGGAAGTAAAGTTTCATTCTAGTACATACTTAAACCATGCTTTATAACTGTTAGAATATTATATTCTAAGTATTAATGGTCAATATCAATGTATTTATTTAGTTTAGGTAGATATTTGTTGTCTATAGTATCTGGTAGGTAGATAGTAGGTAGATATTTAATATCTACAGTAAATCTCCAATTCTATATAATGTAACTTTTTTTCATGTTAATAAACTAAGTTAGAATTTCCAGTTCTTTCTCAGAACATGGTATCAGAGCCACAAAACAAAATTTGTTTTTCTCAAAATTTCGAAAGGAATTTTTTCTGGTTTTGAAAGACAAATTTTCTGTTTGTAAACTGTGAAGAGGAAAATCGAAGGCTCTATTTTTTGTGGGTTTGTTTCTGTTTGAAATCAAGGGTGTTTTGCATTAAAAAATTGCAGTTTTTTTAAACCTAGAATTTCGTGGGTTTTTAAAAACCGCAATTTTTCTTTTCACTCTTTCTAGCCACGATTTCTTGCTGGATTCGTTTTTTCTCTTTTGGGCGCGTTTGTTAGAAGAAAAAAAAAAAGCGCTGAGTTTTTTGGCATGCAAATTCGTGCAAAGGGTTTTTTTTTTTGAAAAAAAAAGTTCATGGCTTTCTGGGCATCCGCGTGCGACCTCATACCTGCCCACGCGACTTCTGGTGGATACGTTTTTCGTGTTTTTACTCAGTTTTGTGCTTTTTCGGGCCCTGATCTAGACGCCATTCTTTTGCCCATGATTTGCTTCTGTCTAGGCTCGATTTATCTTCTCCTGGTCGCGTTTTTTTTTTTCCTCAGATCCTTGGCGTGATTTCCTTTTGCTCACGTTTTTTTTTCTGGGCATTTTTTTGCCGTGTTTTTTTAGTGATCTTCCTAGTCACACAATTTCTAAAGTTTCTGGTCTGCTGTGGCGTTTAGATGCATTTTTCAGCACCTTATTTTTCAGATTTTTTCAAAAACGTGACCATTTTCTGCAATTTCTCAAAATTGACTAGGGTTTTGTAAATATCTCCTTCGTTTGAGGTTAGAATTTTTTTTTGATTGTAGAATTTTTGGGTTTTTCGAGATCTCAACTGGGTCACTGTTAGTTTTTTTTGGGTGTCTCGATTTTCGTGCCTCAAAATTTGTGCAACTGGGTGTTGACGAAATTTTCTGGGTCTTTACAAAATTTTCCGGGTTTTCAACATCATTTTTTGGGTACTCTTCAGATCTTTTGGGTTTTGTCTTCAAAGTGCCTCGAAATCCGTGTTAGTGTTTCTGCTTTGAATTTGTGATATCTCTGTTTTCGTTTTGCCTTCACTTGTTTGACCTCAGTGTACGTGATGGCATCTCTGACAAATATCATGCTCGAAAGCAGCCAAAAGTTCAACGGGAAGAATTACAACACCTGGAAGCAGTGCATGCTTACGATCTTCAAATATCGTTGCCTTGATCAGATCATTTTGGGGAACTCACCTCGTCCCACTGTAGTCGGAAAGGACCAGGACAAATGGGATGAACGCAACCGGGAAGCCGTCATGCTCATCAAACTCTCAATCACAGATGAGCAACTACCTTAGGTACCGTCTGACAAAATTGCTCCAGAAATTTGGGATCATTTGAAGGCTCTTCATGAAACCTCCGACAAGAGTAGAGCGTTCTTTCTCAAGAACATGCTTTTTTCCATCATGATGGATGAGAAAATGTCCTTACAGGAACATTTGACGAAGATTAAGGACATTCGTGATCAGTTGGAGGCGATTGGTCGAACAATGGAGGAAGAAGATATGGTCGTCATTACTCTGAAGAGTCTCCCGCGTTCGTATGAGCATTTCATTGAGACACTGAATATCATCTCCACCAATGTTGATCTCAAATTTGAAGATCTTTGCAACAAGCTCTTGCAGTAGGATCGATGGCGACAACAGTTTGGAAGCAGTACCAGTTCCACCTCCACAGAGCAAGCATTCTCTGCCAAATCTTTTGCTAAGAACAAAGGGAAGGCTCAATCTTCTTAGCCGAAAGGCTCTGGTTCTTCTCAAGACAACAAGAAGAAAAAGAACGTTCAGTGCAATTATTGCCATAAATATGGTCACATGAAGGTTGATTGTTGAATTCGGATGGCTTCTGAACAAAAGAAGCAGGGAGGGTCTCAACAAAAGGCAAATGTCGTGGAGCACACTGAGTAGAAAGAGTCTGCATTCTATGCTTTTATGGCCAAGAGAACTGCAGATCCAGTCCAATCTTTTGCCTGGTATATTGATTCAGGGGCTTCTCGGCATTTTACTCATCGTCGAGATTGGTTCACCAAATATGAACCATTCACTGATTCAGTGATCTTTGGAGGCGGCGAAGAGTACACCGTTGCTGGTAAGGGCAATGTTCAGATTCACTCTGGCGGGAGAAATTTACTATTTTTCGATGTCTACTATGTTCTCGGCATGGAACATAATCTTCTCTTCGTTGGCCAGATCATGAAGCATTCTCCCCGGTTGGATGTTATTTTCAGTGCGTCCACCTGCAACATTGTTGATAAGGAGACACGTACTGTGATTGCTATGGGACTTGAGGATCATGGTCTGTATAGACTTGCTGATTCTCAGGAGCACGCTCTGTCAGCCCGGAGTACTTCCATCAACAAACTTTGGCATCAGCGTTATGGGCACTTGAATGTGCACTATCTCTCTCAACTATCTCGGGAGGGTTTGGTTGCTGGTCTACCTGAGATCCAAACTCAAAATCATGGAGTTTGTGGAGCCTGTCAAGCTGGGAAGCAGCATCGGACACCATTCTCGGATGGTGATTCTTGGCGTGCCTCCAAGGTACTTCAATTGGTTCACGCTGATGTATGTGGACCAATGAACACTCCATCTGTTACTAGGTCTAGGTACTTTTTATTATTCGTTGATGATTTCAGTTGAAAAATGTGGGTGTATTTTTTGAAAAATAAATCAGATGTGTTCAGTACATTTCAGCAGCATAAGGCCTTAGTTGAGAAGGAATCAGGTTCTCACATTGTTACTCTAAGGTCAGATAATGGGGGGGAGTTTTGTTCAGTTGACTTCTCCATTTTTTGTGCTCAACACGACATTAAATGCCAGCTCACCACACCATACACCCCTCAGCAGAATGGTGTCGTTGAACGTAGGAATCGCACCATTACTGAAATGGCTCGTTCTATGATGGAGCACAAAAATGTCCCCAAGAAATATTGGGCTGAAGCAGTTTATACTGTAGTCTACCTCCTGAATCGGTCACCTACACAGGCCGTTAAGAAGATGACTCCAGAAGAAGCCTGGCCAAGACGTAAGCCTAAAGTCATCCATCTGAAAGTCTTTGGTTCTATAGCTCATGTATGGATTCCAGAAGCCAAACGTGCCAAGTTGGACTCCAAGAGCCATAAACTTATGTTTACTGGTTACAACGACAATCACAAGGCCTACAGGTTGATTGATGTGGAGACGGATCATCTCATATTCAGTCGTGATGTTGTGATTGATGAGACTACTGGTCCATTTGTTCCTACCACCAGCCCTGAGGATCAGCCTATGAAGGTTCCCGATGATAGTGTTCGTCTTCCTCTTGGTTCTCCTGATGGGAAGGCTTCAGAGCATTCTGACTCTGAAGATGAGGAGTCTACCGGTCATGATATAGCACCACTTGATCTTCCTCAGGATTCATTTCCAGATGACTTTGTTCCAGAAATCCCAGAAGATGCTGTTTCTCCTACTCTAGATGTTGGTACTTCTACTCGTCGGCCTAAGTGGTGGCTCAAGACTATCGGAGATCTTCATAATGATGAACTCATTGAGGGAAGATTAGCTCGCAGAAAGAGCAAGCAACACAAGACAGTCAATTTTGCTCTTATGGCCAACATCCACAGCATCTATGAGCCTCAGACATATTCAGAGGCTAAAGGAATTCCAGAGTGGGAAAAGGCTATGGAGACCGAATGCCATAGTCTTCTGAAGAATCACACTTGGGTTCTTTCTGATCTTCCTCCTGGGAAGAAACCTATCAGCTGCAAATGGGTTTATAAGGTCAAGTATCATGCAGATGGTACTCTGGATAAATACAAGGCAAGGTTAGTTGCTTGGGGATTCACACTGTGGGAGGGCATTGACTACGAGGATACTTTTGCTCCTATTGCCAAGATGAGCACAATTTGTCTTCTTCTCGCTATTGCAGCCCAATTCGGATGGACAGTTCATCAGATGGATGTTAAGAGTGCCTTCCTCAATGGTGATTTGCAGGAAGAAGTCTACATGACGCAGCCTCCTGGTTTCAAGGTTGCCGGCAATGAACATCAGGTATGTAGGCTTGTGAAAGCACTCTATGGACTGAAACAGGATCCTCGTGCATGGTACATCAAGATTGATCAGTACTTGGTTGATCATGGTTTTTAGCGCAATCCTTCTGACAGTAATCTGTATGTCAAATACTTTGGTGATGATATTCTCTTTCTTGTTGTTTATGTTGATGACTTGATCATTACTGGCAGTTCAACACATTTGATTGCAGCAATCAAACAGGACTTGTGTCAGGCTTTTGACACGACAGATTTGGGGCTTCTCCATTATTGTTTGGGTATTGAAGTTTGGCAAACCGCTAGTGGTATCTTTATCTCTCAGTCTAAATACGCTCGGAGTCTGCTTGACAAATTTCGGATGCAAGATTGCAAACTTGCCTCCACACCTATGGAGAAGGGGCTGAAGTTATCAACCAACTCTGATTCACCTCCGGTTGATGAAACAACATTCAGGCAACTAGTGGGTAGTCTCATCTACCTCACTGCCACTAGACCTGACATAAGTTTTGTAGTGAGCTACATTTCTCGCTTCATGACAACTCCGAAAGTTGATCATTGGCTTGTAGCGAAGCGAGTGTTGAGATATGTTAAGGGCACTTCAGATTTTGGCATTCTATATGGCAGATGCAAGGATCCAAAGCTGATTGGTTATACAGATTCAGATTGGGTAGGATCAATGGATATTCGAAAATCTACTTCTGGATATGTATTCAGTTTGGGTATCGGTGCTGTAACATGGACCAGCAAGAAGCAACAGGCAGTGGCTCTTTCCTCGATTGAAGCAGAATATCGAGGAACCGTTAAGGCAACATGTGAGGCAGTTTGGCTCCGCAGGATGCTTTCTGACATGCACATGTCACAAGCAGGTCCTTCTCCCTTGTACACTAATAATCAAGGGGTGCTCAAACTCGCCAAAAATCCAGTCTTCCATGAACGTACTAAGCATGTTGAGCTTCATTGTCATTACATCCGCAAGCCGGTAGAAGACGGATCAGTTCAGCTGCAGTATGTTCCAACAACGGATCAGACTGCAGATATTCTCACCAAGTCTCTGAGCTCGGATAAGTTTGTCAAATTCAAGGGGCAACTTGGTGTTTTTGACAGATTGACCATTAAGGGAGGGTGTTAGAATATTATATTCTAAGTATTAATGGTCAATATCAATGTATTTATTTAGTTTAGGTAGATATTTGTTGTCTACAGTATTTGGTAGGTAGATATTTAATATCTACAGTAAATCTCCAATTCTATACAATGTAACTTTTTTTCATGTTAATAAACTAAGTTAGAATTTCCAGTTCTTTCTCAGAACAATAACAATGCGATCTGAATGGTGAAATTGAATTTTAATTTAACATAACAACATACTACATAGTAACATACAAAGATATGCTGCAAACAAGAGGTAGTGTAATCTAATTCTTGAAGTCTTAAGAATTTATAATTGTTATATTGAACAATGGGATTGGAACCTTAAAACTTTTGGTTCTTGCATTTTCCAGAAGAAAAGTTTGAAAGTTTGCTGTTTGCCCGTGATATATACATTGAAAGTATGGGTTTTGAAGTATCTCTTCCTATCAAATTTGTGATTCATGCTTAATCATAATTTAAGAGGTACAAATGCCCAAGATTAATACTTTGTATCATTACAAAGTATATATTTTATGAGCTAATTCATTATTGTGCAATTGATATTAAATGCCCACAAGGAAGGCTTATAAGGGGTGGGGATACAGTGTAATGAGAAGAAGGCTGAGTTAATGAGTGTCATGTCCCCGAAAATGTGACAATGAAGATAACAAAATACATATTTAAATTATTAATGATCCATATGATTATTTTGATATCTTTATAATTATAATTATATTACCGATATTAAATTAACAAATGCTATAATCAGTATGATATTAATGGATATATATATATATATATATATATATAATTACTTGAATATGGTTATAATTATAATTATATATAATATAATAGATATTCAAATATATAAAATTAAGATTAAACCTAAACATAAGATACTATTATAATTATGATTAAGATAATACTATAAATTGATGTTATTAATCATTATAATAATAAAACCCAAATATGATAATAGATACATAATAAAATAAAAGATATTATGTGTGATTAAAGATATTATAAAATGCAATGTAAAATATCATTCCTGATCACACTCCAAATTGCACACCATTTCCTGTGATCATCCAAGAACTATAGTCAACATTCAGATGATTGATTTGATTGAAGGCATCCTAATTAACTTGGAGGACTCTGGGACATCGTGCTATCACTACTACCACATACAATTTCATTGGTACTATCATGCCTTGTAAAATGCTACCATTCCATGAAAGACTAGGATGTGGGAAGAGTCACATAATTTATCGGGTCTGGCCATTATGTCTGTTGCGTCAACTAACAAGGATATTAAGGAGACTCAGGGCATATAATCCATCTTCTACACAACGAATGATAATTTTTGCAGAGATCTAAGCCCTGTGTCGGTTGGAGACAAACCGTATCACTTATCACCGAGCCAAGGACTATGTATGCGAATCATACTTAGAGTTTGTCACTACTTCCATTATATTCGGTCACTGAGCATTGTATTGACAGGATGCAAAGCCGACGTGGCTTGAGAGAAGTGTAGTTTCTGTTGGGTGACGTGAATAATGGTGATCACTGGAAACTCGTATCCAGAACCCATCGTATATATGGGTGTTAGCAAGTCAATATCTAACTTACGTAACCTTGGCTCTGTTGTTGTTGAATGGGAATCACACAGAAGTGGGTACCTCACTCTATTCAAGTATATTGTAGGAGCCTACGTTTCGTAAGTATGGGTGGTGATGAAATCATTAAGAAGCAGCGAATGTATTCAAGGAAGATGGGCAACTATTTTTAGCAAACAATAACTAATCATAAACTAAAGGACGTGACCAATTGAATAGTCAACCCGATTCAAAGAGATGTGTCCTTTTTGGTGTTAAGGTATAGAATATAAAAGGGGTAATGAGTAATGGAGGAAAAGGGAGGAGGAATACAGGGATATATATTTTATAGTAGTAGATAAAAGGGATGAACAGCTTACAGAGGTATTTACATATTTTAGCAGCAAATCCAGAATACATTTAGGAGCAAGTAGCCTCAATCACAGGCATAATAAAAGAGGGATTGATCAGGAAGGAACAGAATTGAGAATATATCAGTCCAAAATAAAAGCAGATTTACAGCAGTCTAGAATAGATTTTGTATAGAGGAAGACTTCAATAAAGATCTCAATCAGGGAGAAGGCATTTTCTAGTCCATTGTTATTTAATTAGGGCAAATCTATGTCACCCCCAAAATGGGGGACATTACAGTGAGCATGTGATGGGCTGCAAGAAGAGTTGGAGAAATAAAATGAGGGTGTGATGATAATTTGTAGTAGCGGCTGATATCATGTATCTTCACGGAATAAAATCATTAATCATGTGGTGACATGGAGGCTTGACAGTTTTCAAATGTGAATTCCCCTGGTTCATTGGGGTAGGTCTTGATTTTTGGTCAGTCTGCTTGTAATTCAGGTGTGCTTTCAGTTAGCATGGCTGCATCCATGAATTTTGGGAAGGGGAAAAAAAGGTTTATAGAGGAGAGTGGTAGGTTTGGGAAGAAGTATAGAAGGAAGGACAAAGAGTATGGAGAGGATATGCTATTTTTTTTAAATTCTTGGAGAACGATGTAGGGAACCCAGATTTGAGACTGCGGGTAATGAGTCTATGGGAAGTGGCTGAGGAGGTGAATAGCTCTCCAGGTGTAGGGATTAGGGCTGTGATGGTGAAGGTGCTTATAGAGTATGGTAGGCGTAATGCACTTGATGCAATGTAGGCTTTAAGTTGTGCAATGCTGTTATCTTCTTCTGTCAGAATGTATCTTCTTCATGATGATATTAGTGGTGTCGAGAATCAGGCTGAAGTGTATTTCATTTTTCATCTTCGACATTTTCATGGGCTGAGCGAGAATGTGTATCATCTTCATCAGGTAGTTATGGAATCAGCAAAGGGTTTGAATATGAAATTATCCTCAGAGGCCAGCTTCAATGTGCCTGTTTTCTGCTGCGATAAATAGTTTGAGGAGATGCAGGTGGTTGGTTCACACTTGGTTCATGAGGAAGGCTGCTGAAGATGTAAATGTCCTATAATAAATACCTATGTGGTAGAACTTAATGACTAATTATTGAGCTTTAACCAATATTAGTTATTGGGTTTTCATTAGAGCTCATCAAAGTATGTATTTGTGGAATCGACTAATTATG
This sequence comes from Sequoiadendron giganteum, assembly GCA_007115665.2. Lineage (NCBI taxonomy): Eukaryota > Viridiplantae > Streptophyta > Pinopsida > Cupressales > Cupressaceae > Sequoiadendron > Sequoiadendron giganteum. The sequence goes on along the minus strand of CM021109.1, from coordinate 331,978,036 downwards.
CATGTCACTAAAATGTAAGAGTTCACTACTATTGTATATGGTCACAATGAGACATATCTGTTGTTTGTGTGGCCATCAATGTCAACCTACAAAATGTTGTTGTTTCTTGAGTTCAATTATATTTATATTCTTTATAGCTGCAATGAGACAAACCTTAGGGAGATCATTGGGCTGTTTTTTTTTCTTGTGGCCATCAAACCCACCATTTGTTGTACCCATATGATTTTTTTTCATATCGTGTCACATTTTAAGCTAAAATTATGATGTTTCTCAATTGTGAGTCATATTTCCACCATTTTTGTGGTTATCAATTTTGATTTTGTTGTGTCTAGTTAGTGTCTTTGTAGGGCCAAACAAAGGAGCTTTCTAACTCATCTAATGAGGCAAAGACCGAAGCTGAGATAATGGCGAAAAGGAAAAAACTTCACTAAGGCAAGAAAAAAGCGCATGTGTATGTGAAGGGGTGCATAAGAATTTAAATGTGTAATTTTTTGAAGATGCATCCATGTGACGATTTGCAAGGTTTCAAAATACAAAAAAAAATGTTTCCCAATTAGGAGGTGTGCAGCTTTCTAAATGGGTATAAAATCAAAACACAGAAAATGCTGTTCCATGGCCAGGTGCAGGCTTAGTCAAATTTGGACATGTTTTGTTGAAAAAATCAGGCACAGCTCTATACAAGGGTACAAGCTCAAACATAAGACATATTTTGCAAAGGAAATGAAACTAAGCACAGTTATTCAAAGGTGTTCTGAGTCTAAGAGAAACAAATCTTCAAAGGTTGTTTGCCCATAATCAGGCACACACCTCTTTAAAGAGAATAAATCATTTAAAAAAGAATGCCTCTGTTTCATAGCAGAGCGTGCCTCATTGAAGGCTGACCAGACTTCAGGAAAATTCAAAGAAGCTTGGACTACCATGCATAGAAGTGCCTGCTATAAAAGGATGCAAACAAAGACATAAAAAAAAAAATCATTGTTATCTATAGGTGCAACTGGGGTGTGAAAAAGGGGCAGAAACAGATGAATTATTTGTCCATAAATAACCCATTATTGTCCATTGTTCATCATTCCAGGTTTTCAAGCGTTTGCAGGTATTCAGATTGACAATGGAGTGTTTCAGCTAGAGCATGGGTACTTCTGGTTCTTATATGCTATAATCAGGTTTCCAAAACTTTTGCTGAGTGCCTAGGGTTTGGAGTATGTTTTAGACTTTTAGTCATCATCAACATCTAATAAATGGTTGTTCATATTCTTTGAGGTTTCCAGGGTTTGGTGGTATCAAATCCATTGTTTTTGTGACTTTTCAGACTGTTATTGGCGGTTTTTGTCACTGTTTAAAAAGGGTTTTTAGTTGTCTAAAGAAAAAATATCAGGAGTTATATTGGCAGATTTAAAGGGGCATTTTTCTATCTTTATGACTGAATTTTCAAGCATTCAACAGCTGTATTTGTCACAGACATTTTGTGATAACCTTAGGAGGGTTTTTGTTTGACAGTTTGACCATTCCATAAACAAAATAGCAGTCGATCATAAATCCTAGGGTTTTAAACATGCAGTTTCATGTTTAAACTGTGGATATTTTGTTAGTTTTGGTGACTGGATATCCTAAAATCAGAGGAACTGATCTAGGGCATGTCAATGTAGAAGAAAGGATTTGGAAGAAAAGATAAAAAATGGGAGTGAAATGGGTAAACTTTTATAGGATAGTGGTCCCATTGAAGCAAATTCTTTTCCCATCTTTGACCGAAGATTAGTTTGTTCTTGCAGGTGTCAAACAATGTAGAAAGGATTTGGAAGAAAAGATAAAAAATGGGAGTGAAATGAATAAAATTTTATAGGATAGTGCTCCCATTGAAGCGAATTCTTTTCCCATCTTTGACCAAAGATTAGTTTGTTCTTGCAGGTGTCAAACACTATGATCTTGAAAAAAGAGAGATTTGTTCAGTGAGTGATCAAGTACTTTGTGAACTTGATCTATATTTAACAGAAAGTACCTTCTCTTTGCCACTTTATGAGGCAACTCAATAAATTGATCTCGAAGAGTGTCATAAGGTTTGGAATAATAGTGTCCTTGAATGTCAAAAGCACATTAGCAAGTGTTGGTTGGAAGAGAAGAAATCACAAGTGACAAAAACAGTGAAAGGGGTGAATTTAATGATGAATTCTAAGTCATGATCACTTTGCTCGATTGATCAATGGGGGCAAAAGGAGACAAGGGCTTTTAGGCCTTGGCTATTTTACATCATGAGTATACCATATTTGAGGGTGAAGTTTATTTTGATTGGAGCATCCTAATTAGTGAATGCATACATAAGCAAGTATTTGAGTTCGAGCAGACTCATGAGTTCCACATGACATTATTTGGGCTATGCCATGGCTTAGGTAGGATCATTTCTAGGTCTGAACGTAGTTGGACTTTGTGACACCACTTTCATTTTCAAACACTTGCCTTAGGTGGAGTATAGTGAATCCTTGAAACATTATTGAATAGTGAATGATGCACTTAGTGGTGAAGATGGATGAACATATGCATATTTGCATCATGAAGCATGCAAAAGTAATGATTTCGGATTGGGCCAATTGGTAGATTGGTCAAAATGGATGAACATATGCATACTTGCATCACAAAGCATGCGAGAGTAGTGATTTCAGATTGGGCCAATTGGTATATTGGGCAAGACGGATGAGCATATGCATATTTGCATCATAAAGCATGCAAGAGCAGCGATTTCAGACTGGGCCAATTGGTATACTGGGGAAAATGGATGAACATATGCATATTTGTATCATAAAGCATGCGAGAGTAGTGATTTCAGATTGGGCCTGTAATGTCCCATTTTGACGGTAGTAAAAATATTGAAAAGAAGAATTAAACTATCAATTTTCCTCAACCATTACAACATCATCTGCCAAGTGACAAGTCGACTACATCCCTGCTAGTTAAACACCCATTGCAGTCCATATTTGAGTTACATTCTGGATATACTTTGGATTGCCGACCAATATAACCAAATTGGCCACCAAGATGCAAATTTACATTAAAGCACCGTAGCGCATCCACATACCCATAGTTGTGGAGAGTTCAGAAACGGTTGCAACTCTGAAAGAGAAAACTTATTATTTAGAAGGAATTCCACTAGATAGGCAAGAACTGATTGTGGAGCCAAAAAGATTCTAGTATGCCACCAACAGAAAAAGATAGGTCAGATAAAGTCACATTTCTGGAAATATATACATCTTCCGAGAGCGGCCCGATAATAATAAATACTATTGTATAATGTGCAACTATTTATTCATTCGACAGATAATACAAGGAAAAGGTGGCGGCATATGAGTCGAAATACAAACAAACACCTATCTAATGGGTTTGACAGTGTGGCAATGAGTAGATGAATACATGCAAATAAAGGATGGCGGCTTCAAAAGAAATACTCGATCAGCCTTAGCCTATCCACCAATTTGACTTCTCATGGTGGCAATAAAGGAATAGAAGTCTATACAAAATCCTTGAATTAAGATGGCGCTGGAAAGGAAAATAAGGATCCAATTTCTCATGAGATGGTGTGGCCCGATACTGACTTGGTGTGGTCTGATCCTTATTTCAACGTCCCATACATATGCGAACCTCCACATTCGTTATAACTTGCGACTAATACTATTATGTGTGACGACTTCAATATAGTCTTCAATTAATTTCAAACACATTGATCCCTATGATTATAAACCTCCTCGAATATACGTCTGAGTTGCCAATAATATGAATTAGAGACCATAACCAATCACGTCTGCGAGGGAGAGTTAGACGTTAACAGAATGAGAGTACTGACATGACCAATTGGAGCGGCTGGGAGCTATCAAGAAATAATTGGTTAAGGATGTCGATTAAGTTAAGATTAATTAATATAAAAAGAGACATGTCCTTTAGGATGCAATGAACAGTTATGACTCTTAACTAAATCGTGGATACAAAAGAAAAGTTTCAAAGCAATCAGGGGGAAATAGAATTGCAGAATAATATATATGTTTACACAGCAGACTTGAAGTGCTCAAAGGAGCCCAAGATCATCTCACTATGGATGCATGAATAATAAGAAAATATTTAGATACAACACCAATTACAAATCACATGAATATGGAGACAAGATTAGAAACAATGAACTCAATTGCATGAATATGGAGACAAGATTAGAAACAATGAACTCATAGAGGTCTAAGCCTTATGCATATTCAAAAGCATGATTTCTAAGTCTAAATTAGAAACAACTTTTATATTTTATTATCAAATTTCTATTATTGAACTATGATAGAATTGATAATAATGAATTACATACAATAGTCCATTTTATTTCATTTATAATCTGGAAAACAGATTAGCTTTAATAATATTGGATGACAACATTTGTCAATCTAATAAGAAATAGATCGAAGACCTATTGATTCAGAGGCTGGGTCATTACAAGGCCAATTGGCATGTTGGGGAGTGTAATGTCACCATTTTTGCAGGTATCAGTTATTTTTGGATTAGCATATCATTTTGGCCCTCGTAGGCTAGTGGGCTTGATTAGAGGGTCTTCAGAGGCTGTTGCTTGGTCGTTTGGAACATTACTTCTCATCAGTGCATTATTGGTTTGAGGTTCAGGCCTTTGCAGAAGTTAGTTGGCTCAATTTGGGACACTTACTATTTATAGTAAATCATATTTGCAGAGATGCTATTTTTGGCAGGGCACCTAGATTGAGGGCATCTACAGTGTTGGTCTTGATATTCAGTTGACTTAGTGAAATAATGATATTTGTGCAAGTTATGCTATTTAATTATTAATAAAGGTGACTATTAATAATTAATTATTAAAGGGAAATTATAAAGTTATAAATTCACTTTATACACAATGGGGCCATGACCATCAATTTGAGTGACTTAAAAGTGAATTAAATGATTATGATTTATGGGGGCCAATTATTAAAAGTGCATTCTAATGAGACTTTATACTTGGGCGCCCAAATTGAGGAAAATAAAGATATTTCCTAAGTCAACATTAAATGCAACAAAAGCAAATAATTTAAATGATCAAAAAGCAAAGGGGGTTGACTTTTCTCATGAGAAGTATAAATAGAGTATCAAAAGCAAATCAACCTCATTCTTGATGATTACTTGACTTTGTCATTATGGTGTTCTTGGGATTTGACATGGAGACCAAGGGTTTCAGTCATCTTCAACCATTGGAGAACGAAAACTTTTCAATGTATTAGCAATCTTGAGGCTGTGAAAGATCAGCTGAATCATTGCCTGTGAGAGCTTCATTTAGGAGTTCTATTTGTGCTTCATTGGATTTACAGAGAGGTTTAGAAATAAGGGTTTCATCATTAGAGGATTGTTTCTGGGTATGAATGCTTTCAATGTAATTTCACAACTTTGATATAATATTATATTTGCTTTCAGCATTTCTCTATTTGCATTTGTTTGGTGTTTTATGCATTTCTTGGCAAAAATCTTCAAAACACATAAAACATAGACCAGCAGTTGCAAGAAATCGATTTAGGAAGAACAGGGGTTCTTACAATGGTATCAGAGCGGTTTCTTGCCATCCTATGTGGGAAATAAATTATTATGAGCAAAAAAAAGAAGAAATTTTCAGATCTCGGGGTTTTGCAAAACTTGTTGATTTGCAGAGAATCAAATTCAGAAAATTAATATCAAGGCTTCTAGGGTTTATTCAACATTTTGGTGAAAATGCTATTTAGTATTGCAATTATTTGTTAAGAGTTGCATATATAGGACCCAACATTATTTTGGAAGGCACTAAATATTAATGCGGCCTCATATAATTAAGGAGTGACTAATATTTTATTCAGCCGCCAAGAAATATTAATTCTGGCTGTGAGACAAATTCCAGTAAAAGACAAATCGATGCATAAGACAAAGTAAGCTTGTTGAAAAAAAAAGGTCACGATTTATAAATTGATTTGCATTTGGTGAAATCGAGCCTCACCACCAGATGGGACAAGATCGAATAAGGAAAGCCGAATTAGTTTCTTATGTGGAGACGTCAATTGTAAGGGAGCCGATAAAAATTAAAGTATTCAATATTTGTTAAGAGCCGGAAATTTTGAGGAAGCCGTCTAAACAGTTTCATCATCGAATATATATTGAGGGAGTCATCGAATAAAGAGGAATCACTTTTTGAGCTGCTGGGTAAAGAGGAAATCCAGTCATCGCTCTAAGACAAGAACGTTGGAAGGAATTGACGGGAGAAGCTTTTGGGACAAAAATAAAGATGGAAGAAAGAAGGTGCCTACTTGAAGGAGATAAAAACAAAATATAGCTAAGTCAATGCTATCGATTCCTGGAACAAACGTTGTTGGTTGAGTCACACATCTTATAGGATATTCTGGGTGCAGCCTCTAAAAGCCAAGAAATCAAATATTGAAAAGGAGCCATCATTCTTTTGAGAGATATGATTGTGGAAGGGATATCTCAGTTAGCATCGACTTCATTGCTGCACTCAACCGATATATTCCAGGTTGGATGTTCAATTGTATTTGTTGCTATTGCAAGCCCAAGTTGAATGCATATATATTAATTGTAAGTTGGGAGTTGTGTATCTATGTACTCAAAAATTGTAAAAGACCGAGTCTTATTATAATCTTGCTTTGAGGTGGTCTTTGAATTACTAAGCAAAGCAGTCTGCATTTACAGTCATTAGAGTGGTGATTGCAAATCTGATATCTTGGAGGTATTGCTGAGACTAAGCTTGCAATCAATTCAGTCATTTAGATTGCTTAATAGGTGTTTGAAGTAATGTCCATCGACTGCACTTGCTGCAATTGCATTACCAAAGCTTGTAATCAGATCCTAAGTTTATAGCAAGAGTTTGGGACAGAATAAGACAAGGTTCTTATATAATCCTTGAGTATATGGTTTTAGTAGAAATGAAGTCTATGCAAGAAATCTTGGTGGAACTCATGGAGACCGTTCAAAACTATGACAAGAGTGTGACTAGGCTTCTACAACATCCGGAAATTTTAGATCCCTTGTTTGCAAAGAAAAAGAAATCAAACACTAATGCAAATAATCTTATCAGTACAGAGGAAATGCTTCAAAATGATCTTCAACCTACAGGTGAACATGGGGTTAAAACTGAAGTGGTTGCTGATAAGAAAATTTTACATGTAAATAGTATGGTGGAACCCCAAAATGATACTCACAGCGCTCACGAAGTTGTTATCAGTCATGATAACAATTCTGATTTTGATGACAGCAGTCTTTTGCTTGAGCGTCATGAAGGTTTAGAAGTCATGGCATGTTCATAAAGTGTTATGGGAAAGACCTTGGGTATTGGCACTCAAGATACCAGTCTCAAGAATGAAGATTGCATGGAAATATTGACCCATAACGGTTCTAATCTACATGACAACAGTGATGAAATTTTGCATCAGCTTGAGACAGCAATGACTACTCATGTGCAAGATGCTACTATTGAGTTGTTACATGAAAGTACTCAGGAATTGGGTACTAATGATGCATTGTATGTTGTGGATTCATGTCATGGTGAGTCTGATTTCTCAAATCAGACCTTAGAGAACAAGTTAGAAGGTTCATGTGTTGGCATAGAATCCCATGATCGTGAGTTGGATGGTCATAAAGTTACAATGGGAGTGGAAGTGTGTGAAGATACTGCCCTATCAGCAGCCTCTACCTTGCCAGTTGAGCCTTTTGATGAGGTGCTTAGCAACAGTACCTTGGATGTTGATGTGTGCATTGATGATAGCACAGAGGTTGCTGCCAATCATGAGGTGAGTGATGTGGATACAACCTCATATCACAGTGCAGATTTTGGGTCAGAACACTTGCATGGGAGTCATTGGTTTCCGAGTCCTCATCATTTAGCTGGGCAACTTAAGGTTAATGACAACATGATTGCCATAACCATAGAGCACTTTGATGTTGCTCGTCAGATGTTGGCTACGTTTGGTTGGGGTACTCCTATGTCAGATGAGCATAGTGATAGTGGCTTTTCCCTTGTAGAGTTCCATTCACTACGAGAAGCCATTGGGATAATGAAACAAAATTACTTGCAGTTACTAGCTTGTTGTACCCAAGCCAAAATTTTTGCTTTGTTAAGGCATTTTGCTTAAAATGGTTTAAACCTTGTTAAAATGATGTCAAAACATAGTTTTTGGGAAAATAAAATATGGACTTTGAGTCAGTGTGATGTCAAGAAGATATTGGAAAAAATCTAAGTTACCGGTTCGGTTTTGGGTTCGGGTTCGGGTTCGAGAACCCGGTTCGCCGGTTCGGGATTTTTTTTTTTTGATTTGGGTTCGATTTGGGTTCGGTAATACAAAAACATATAAAAATCAGAAATATATACAGATTTGCAGCAGTAATTAAGTTCAGAATACACCACCATATTAATAGTTAAATAACATAGCAAAAATGAAAAATACACCACCATTTTATACTCAAATCATCAAAGTTCAAACATAAAAATGTAAAGTGTTTACAATCAGCCATTAATAATTAATAATTATTGATCATTGATCAATCTGAGTCATATGGGTCATCAAAAAAAGCAGCATCATCATCATCATTAGATGCTACATTATGTGTAGAACCACAAATAGCATTAGTGGCACTCGCACAAGCACTGCCACTAGCACTGACACTACCACTCTCATGCTCAGCGGTTGCTTCAGGCTCATAGTCATCATCAATATCAAGTGCAGCTAAGTGACTTGTGGAAGCATCCAAGTCAAGCTGCTCTGGCTCAATATCCCACCTCCTTGTGTCTCCTTCTTTGTAGGAAACTTGCTTGTGTGTAAGGAGGCGCAAGTTTGAATGCACATACACCAAGTCCTCTGCCTTTTTCGAATGTAGCCTATTGCGTTTTATTGAGTGGATGAAGGAGTATGTGCTCCAATTCCTCTCAGAAGAAGATGAACTAGCAACCTATTAAGACCAAATTAAATAGTTAGGAGTTACAAAATTTAAGTTGATTTAACTAAACAAAAATATTAATTAATAATTTAATATAAATATAAATTTAAAATTAAAATTAAAATTACAAAATATAAAACTTACTTGGGATAAAATTTTTTATTGCAATAGGTTGGAGGTGCCTGTATTCTTGCCCATGGAAGTACCACCAACTATGAGCATCCACCCTAACCTTGTCTCGAACAGCATCAAGATTATGATCAACAGTACCAGAGCATGCAAAAGCCATGAACTCAGCCCTCACTCGATCACGTTGGTCACGATCAGTGAAGAGTCTACGAATTGCTGCCTTGTACCCTTGACCCACTTCAACATCCCTATATGGAGCAACTCTTGTTGAAGCAGAAAGTATCTCTGGACTATAATATTTGGGACTCAATGCAAAAGCAAGAAGATGCAACGGAGTGGTCATTTTGTTCCATCTATCAACAATGATTTCTTGTAGCTCTTTGAAGAACTTTTCTTCGGGATCTTCCTCTTTTGCATTGATGATGATTTTCATCTTCTCAATCATTGAGTCGATACCATCATATACTTCACCCAAACAAGGTCTATCCATGTCAGTGTAACGGATCATGCTCAATATGGGCTCAGTGAAACTGACGAGATACTCAACAAGGTCCCACCAACTATCATCTAGGATCCTTTGCTTGATCCTATTTGCCCTTTCACTGGTAGATTGCCTCCATATGGCCCAATTAGGGCTGATTACCATTGCAGAGAGTGCCTCACGAACCTTTATAAGGCGTCTCAACACAATTGTGTTGGAGGCAAAACGAGTCTCGGCAACCTGTTTGAAAATCAAAATTAAAACTAAAATATAATTTAAATTTACAAAATCAAAATTTAAAATTAACAAAAAATTAAAAAAAATTAAAAATATTGAGAATTAACTTACCTTCAACAACTCCAATTTTGAGAATTGTCTAAATATTCCTTGTGTCATATGGTGGTTGGTGACAAACATTTGAATGTCTTCGCCCTCAGCATACACCTGTTTGATCCATTCAATTTTGGATCCAATTTTTTGTAGCATTAGATTAAGGGAGTGGACAGCACAAGGTGTCCAAAAAATGTGTGGATACTTCTCCTCAACCAATAACCCAGCAGCCCTACAATTTTTGGCATTATCAGTTACAACTTGCACAACATTTTTATGGCCCACTTCTTCAATAGCTTGGCAAATGATGTTAGCAATAAATGGACCATCCTTCACCTGTCCTTCACAATCCACTGCTCTCAAAAACATTGCCCCTTTAGGGGACACAGCAATAACATTGATCAATGGGCGATTTTTTGCATCTTTCCATCCATCAGAAACGATGGTCACCCCTGTTTCGATCCACGAATCCCTTATGGGCTTCAAAGAGTCTGCTACATGTTTCACCTCTTTCTCCAATAAGGTGCAACGAACCTTCTCAAAACCTGGGCCCTTATACCCCTTTGGAGCCTCATTAATAGATTTCACCATTTTTTGCCAATATGGTGAACGAACAACATTGAATGCCAATCCATTGGCATAGACACATCTTGCTATGTCTTGATCAGCAATCTCTCTTGCCTCATTCTGAAATGAAGCTTCCAACGGTCCCTTAGATCTTTTATTTGAAGAGGGCGTGGTTTGCTCTTGAGGGATGTCCATAAATGGATGGCTTCCTGTAGGTGGAAAATAAGAAGGCGGTGTAGGGGGTTTCATGAAACGAGATCCTTTCTTCAAAGGATGGCTTGTTTTACCACTGGCTGCTCTTTGGTCTGCCTTTTCTTGCTCAGCAATATATTTCAACACTATATTATCTGGAATGCCTTTCTCATCTTCACCTGGACAATTTTTTATGCCTGTTTCAGAGATCCCACACAAGTGCCCTTTCACTCGACTGTATGAGCTTGAATACTGAACATGGCAATGACTACAAATCCAAACATATCCTCCACCACCTGGAAGTTGTTGAACCATTTCTACATATTTCCAAAGGGGAGAGTTTGGGTTTGTTTTGAAACGAGATTGGCTTGAGCCTGAGGAGGTACCGGTTGCCATTGTAATATGGAATACCTAAGGCACAACATATTGAAATTTTGGTATTGATTGATTGAATTTGAAACTAACAGACTTAATTAATTTCAAAAAATGAAAAAATTGAACATGTGTTATAGACATTTAGAGGAATGAAAAGTAAAACAAAACTAAAACTAAAAAACAAAACAAAAGAGTTGAAGTCCATTTGTTTAAAAAAAATGTAAAAAAAATAATCAAAAAACTTCAAAAAACCTACCTCTTTTGAAGAAATCTTGCTCAATGATCTTCTTGGCAACAAATAGGCACTTGCAAGTGCTTAGGAATAGCACAACAACCAACTTCGAACAATCTACAATCAACCTTCAAGTCTATTCAAGCTTGTGCAAGCAAAAGAGAAAGTTCAGCAATGGAGGCAAAAAATCCTTTTTTTTCATTCACAAATTGGTAAATGACTATCACTTTACCTATTTCATGTTTTAGAGGCACATATTAGGGTTGGAAAGAATAAAAAAATATTTAAAAGTCAACAAAGACTTAAAAAATTATAAAAAAAAGTCAAATTCATGCTTTGAAGTCCGCCTGGCGAAATTCTACCCGGGTTCGAACCGGGTTCGAAAAATTCGAACCCTGGTCGGACCCACAGTCCGGGTTCCGAACCCGTTCGAACCCACAGAGCATTTTTCCGGACCCTGGGCGAATTAGGGCGAACCGGACCCGAAGATCGAACCCCCCCCCGGCCGAACCCGGAACTTAGGAAAAATTGAAAAAATTGAAAATTAGGGTTTCTGGACCCCTGTTTTTAGGTTAAAAACCCTAAAAATTTGAAACTTGTTAGAATTGACTAAAAATTGTTTTGATTGGCTTATTTTGCTTCATGATCACAATGGTGAAGTCAGATTCAGTTAAAACTCAGTTTAAGTCTGGTGGGTAGTTTTCGCTTTTTCAAGTGAAAAGTTAGGATCTCTGAGGTCAACAATGGCAGATGGCCAGGTGCCAAGTGTCGAAATCTAAGCTATAAACACTCTAGTGAAGATTCTATGGTGAGATTTGTCCAAAATGATGCTTCGTCTTGGAGGGGATTTTGTTGAGGTGAAAATGCTGAAATTTTCTTTGGAGCAAAAGCGTACCTGTGAGCTAGGGGCACTCTTGATTTTGGGGATCCAAATCAACTTTCTGAGGCTTGTCACTTCCAAGAAGACTTCTCCGAAATCATGTCAGCTTCGTGATGAGCCTACCAGCTAGTCCGACAGATATGTCTAACACTTGAAATTGGAGTTCGAATGCGAAATGAGGGAGATGAAAAAATGACACCGGAGTGAAAAGCACGCCTCTTAGCTAGGGGCGCCTATCTTTTTGAAGCACCAGATGGAGGTTTCTAATCAAATGACACCTAGGATGTTTGTCTCAGACTTGGTCTGGCTTTGCAACACATCCATCAGCGGGTGAATCTGAGTTGCTAAACTGTTGGAATCAAGAGTCAAACATAGGGTTTTAGTCATGGTCAAAATGTCAAGAAAAAGCAAAAGCGCCCCTGGAGGCCAAGGGTGCCCAAGGTTTTGGAGCCTCAAATGGAGTCTTTTTGGTCATCTCAGATACTCATCATGTCCGTGATGCTTCTAGCTTTCCGTTGCATGCCTTAGCCGGGTCAGAAGACTTGTCAGCAGCTTGCAGCGAGAGTTTAAGTGGTTTTTAGCCAATTGCAAAAATGGCTATCTTTGGGAAGAAAAGTGCCCTTGAAGGCTAGGGGCGCCCATGTTTTTCAGTTGCCAAATGTTTTTATGAGAAGTGCTCTCCAGGAGCTCTTGTTCAGAATCCAGCCAACTCCGCAGTAAGCCTGCCAACTAGTTCTAAAGTTTTATTGAACATCGGGAAATGTAAGATGAAGTAAGGTCATAATCACCTTGAAAATGATGAAAAATGCATTGAATTTTTTTCTAAATCTGAGGTCAAAAGCGCCCCTAAAGGCCAGGTGCACCCTAAATTTTGAGGCCTCAGATGATAGGATTAGGGTTTGCAACCTCAAGGAGACTCTTGTAAGATTTGATCCTACTCTTCAATGAAACTGTTAGCCAGTCTATTCTACATGTCAGTCAATTGGAATTAGTGATTGAATGTGGGCTCCGATGATGTTTTCAAATCCAAATTTTCAAGAAATTGGCCAACTTTGGGAAGAAACATCTAAAGTCAATGGTTGACTTTTTGAACTCAAGAGAAGTGGCGCCCTATAAAGGTGGAGACAGTTAATTGAAACTAGCTCTCCAGTTTAACTCTTCAAGTCGACTTCCTCTTGACTTCATTTTTGCTTGTAACTAGGCGACTTCTTTTTTGCATGCATAAGTTAATTGAAGGGTTGGAGGTGGCGCCCTAATTAGGGCATATTTTTCACTCAGTTAACTGTTTTAAGGCCCAATAAGAAGTAAGGCATTGGTTTTAGAGGTCCAATCAGAAGGCTAGTGCCATTTTCAAGATAATTCATGCATTTGTGACGCCTTTGAGGATAAATTTTTATTTATTAAGGCATATGCGTCCATTATTCTTCATTGCAGGTGAGAGAAAACACGCCTTTCTTGAGCAAATAAAGATCTGAAGGTGCTACAGGTATCAATTTTTAGTGTTCTTCGCAGCGCCAGGTCCAGAATGTTCAGAGGAAGAATTTTATAGACTTCATTTTTCAATTGCATGCAAATTACATCAAATCCAATTCAAGCATAGATGACTTTTTCAGAGATAGAACAAAAACTTCTATTTCTCAGCAGCAAAACCCATGTCTTAGATTTTTTTTTTTTGAGAAAATTGCCCCGCTGTTTCCATTTTGGAGAACTGTGTTTTTTTCCGAAGATTTCTTTGCATGTGGGCCAAAAACTCATTTTTTCCAAAATCTAATCATCTGGGTTGTCTTAGAATTCCATTTCTAGCAAAACCCATGTTTTAGATTTTCTCAGAAGAAATTGCCCCTAGAGCCCCTACAACCCCTGCAATTCTCAACTAAAAACCTTTTGCATGCCTTGCTAAAACTCATGTTTTCAAATTTTGACGATCTGGGTTTGCTTAGAACTCAATTCTCTACAAAACTCACGTCTCAGATTTTTTCCAATTTTTTTTACCTCAACCAACTATTTTTGTTAGTTTTTAGATCAGAAATGAAATAAGCAGAAATACAACAACACATAGAACAATGAACACAACAGATACCCTGAGAAAACCCTCCTACTCAAGGGAGGAAAACCCCGCAATATAATCTCTTCTTATATATTGAAAGAATAAGAGCAAAAATCTACTTACAAATCAGGCCCTTTAAATCTGGCCAAGACTTATACAATAATGTAAGTTGCTTCTTCTTGAGCAAATAATAAACCTTCTACAAAGAAACATATCAGCTGCTGAAGAAGTGCGAATTGCTGCTAAGAATGCTTAATTGGAGTGAATGATTGTGCTGCCCAAATGAGAAGACTTGATCCTCCTTAAATACACAACTAGGCAACCTCTTCTCTAGGTCGGCCCCTAGAGAATATGAATATTATTTGAAACATGAAGGCTGACCAGCTTTTAATTAAGGAAAATAGCTCCTAAAGCTATAAAACACTAACACTCCCTCTTAGCTAGGGAGGTATTTTCCAGATATCCTCGTCATGGAGTCTCTCAACATGACGTCCATAATGGCTACACCCATTTGTGGAAAACCACATCTCAGTCTCAAAGATGTACAAGAGTTCATCACAGAGTCTTTCAACGTGATGTTGTCATGGAGTCTCTCAACATGACGTCCACCATGGCTACTCCCATGGGTGGAAGAAAACATATGTACAAGTGTTCATCATGGAGTCTCTCAATGTGATATCGTCATGAAGTCTCTCAACATGACGTCCACCATGGCTACTCCCATGTGTGGAAAGAAACACAAGTACAAGGGTTCATCATGGAGTCTCTCAACGTGATGTCGTCATGGAGTCTCTCAACATGACGTCTCATCTCAATCTCAGAGATGAACAAGGGCTTGCACCTCATATTTCTCCGTCTCAAAGAAATATACATTACTAGGGCTTTCACCTCATATTTCTCCGTCTTAGAGAAATATACACTACAAGGACTTTCACCTCATATTTCTTCGTCTCAGAGAAATATACATTATAACAAATCTTCATGATGATGTGACTCCCTCTGAAGCTCCAGTTACCCACATCAACCTTCTGACCTCCTCATCCATGGTTGCCTCTCATTGTTTGTCAGACTCCCTTTGAATGTTATTTTCTCCTCTTCGAAGAAACTAATCGCAATGACAATCTGTATAGGTTTTAGTGTCTTCATCTTTCTCAATCTTCTTGTTGATGCAAACTCTCCATCCAAGGTTGGCCCAACCTTGTTCTCTCGAGAGAAGTTATGTGCCACCAACTCAGTCCCAAGGCTGCAAGCTATGTCTCCACGTGTGTTTCTTCAGCCGGCATGACTTCCTTACAGGATGCATCACGCTCTTCCTCCCTTGAATTCCTTATGCAATCTCTCATCATCTTTCTGCTCCTCGATCCATCCTGGAAGCATCTTAGAGAGATTAATAATAGTTCATAGAATCAAACTACCCCGAAGAAAAAATATTCAGACCAATGCTAGAAGCATACATGATTCGCTATTCCCAAAATTATAAAATTCATGATCATTATTCAAACATAAAATACTTATCTCTTTATGTTGGTCAATTCTACAGATGCAATCAAGTGCTTGGCTTGCAGTCTCTTCCTAGTTGTTAAATGTTTTCTCTTTTTAGATCATATATCCAGCCCCACGTAGGATCATAATCAATGCCACAACACTTTACTCAAGCTTAGATATCAAGAAATACTTGGCAGACCACCGAAATTCATGGACCCAACATACTCCCAATTTTCGGTTCAAACTGGAAACTCAGATTAAACATTCTAGACTCGAGATTACTCAATGCCAATACTTCTGTGCCAGGAGTAAATTGCCACGCTCTTCTTGATTTGACTCTAGCACTTAGGATATATTCACAATACTCTAGCTCATATTAATTGATTCCTTACTGGATAAAACCTCTTTGAATTTTCTTGGATATGAGAAGGCCGATAAAGACTAGAGAGACGTTTCAAACACACAAACCCGTTGGTCAAGAAAAGACTGAGTCGTTGTCTTCATGTGCCGTAGATTCCACAATTCTAATCTACTTGGCGCTGATCATAATCCCTGTGACCTCCTTCAGCAACGGTTTCCGACCTTTGACAACATACCAATAGACTCTCTAGCAAAGAGCGGCGCTTCAAGAAAAGAGTCCTGAAGAATATTAAATTAAATCACTGCTTATCATCGCATAGCCTTTAAAATAATGTTACTTCTTTTGACATGACTGTATTGGAAATATTCATGTGCGCTGCTAGAAAGATAGGCACTTCCTCTTCAAATATTAAATCCTTAATATATTAAGAATTCCACCGGTTCCCGATAAATGTTTAGCTCCCAAAAGATATTAAGTCTTCCAAATATTACCGTAGGCTCCAAGACGATTTAAATCATCATTGCTCCTGAAGGTAATAATTTTGCGACTCTATACATTGATGCCGATGCTTAGAAAATAGCTTCGATAAGTCCTCAAATTGCAGATGTTACATTTCCTTATCGTTTGTTCCAACCACTTGATTCGCTTCTCCTGTGAAACTGTCTGATACTCTTCCTCTTTGCGGTGATATGAATGAAGTCCAAATTAAATTCGCTTAGCATCTGGCTCCCACCATATTCAAAAACAATCTTGAATTGAAATGACAGTATGAAGAGAGCTTCGATAAACTTTTATTGTCGATTTCCTTGAATACAAATCGACGGCTGGTAGAGGTGGAAGTCTTAAGATCACCCGATATTCCTTTAAAATGACCACTCAGTTCCTTATGACAAATACGTCAGTATGAATTTGAGTATAATATTCATTCTACACTCACAAGTTTCTTTCGGGTCTTCACAAAAATAGTACTGGAAGTATATGAATTCGTAACCAGGAAAGACATCGAACAGATGGTGAATCCAACTCTACGGCTTCTACGACTTCTTCAAAATGACTCTTGATTCCTTATTTAGAAGGATTATCAACCTAACAACTCCACTCAATGCTCAAAGCTGTAATGCCACGGCCTTCGAATCATTCCCTATATCTGTATGTCACTTCATCTAATATAAAATCGACTCCTTTAGATTACTTAAACAATTCTGATCAGATCTTTTCTGAGACCCGCTTTAATACCATGTTAGTTTTTAGATCATAAACAAAATAAGCAGAAATACAACACATAGAACAATGAACACAACAGATACCCTGGGAAAACTTTCCTACTCAAGGGAGAAAAACCCAGCAATATAATCTCTTCTTATATATTGAAAGAATAAGAGCAGAAATCTGCTTACAAATTAGGCCCTTTAAATCGGGCCAAGACATACAATAATGTAAGTTGCTTCTCCTTGAGAAAATAATAAACCTTCTACAAAGAAACATATTTAGCTGCTGAAGAAGTGCGAACTGCTGCTAAGAATTCTTAATTGGAGTGAATGATTGTGCTGCCCAAATGAGAGGACTTGATTCTCCTTAAATACACAACTAGGCAACCTCTTCTCTAGGTCGGCCCCTAGAGAATATGAATATTATTTGAAACATGAAAGACGACTAACCTTTAATTAAGGAAAATAGCTCCTGAAGCTATAAAACACTAACAATTTGTAGCCTATCCTAGAGCTTTTTTGATATTTTTCTGAAAGTTAACCAAACATTCTCGACTTTACAGGCAAAAATCCAGATTTCAAAATGCAATTCAACCCCATAGATTACAAGGCCAAATCGGTCTTGATTCACGGCTTTTTGAAAACTGCTGATATAGACTTGCAGATTTGGGTCATGTATATCTTGTGATCAATTTGAGCACGTTGGAAGGCACTAGCAATACCGCAATCAAAAATCTTGAGCGTTCCGGGTTGTTGGCAGCAGTGTCTATTCCTATCACGGTTTTCGATCTCGAGTTTGTGATTGCCTGCATTAAGCATTATGACTCGTGTACAAGACAAATCAGGTCAGCCGATGGGAGAGTCGTTTGTAGCCTCAAGGCGAGGGACGTTGAGAAGTGCTTTGCTATTCCTCCTCGCTCAGACAATTTTGCTGTATCCATTCTAGATTGCGATAGGATATGGGAGGAGGACAAATATAGATCACAGAGAAAAGCTACGCAGAGATGGTTGAAAATTTAGAAAACCAACATGCCGAAGAATGTTGGGCGTGGTGAGTTTAAAGATGAGGTTGCTGTCATAATAACTTTGCTTAACTGGGTTTCAGGTCAAGAGGAAGCAAATATTTTCCGACCGTGGATGTTCTATATCATCTCTTGGATTATCGACAAGACGGAAAGCTTTGACTAGGCAATGTTTATCAGCGAGTGTCTTCACCAACAAATCACAAAGTTTCTCAAAATCCACGAGTTTCACATGGTGTCTTTTCTGGTCTACTTGGTTGCGTTTCAAGGCAATTTTAGAACTCTGAAGACCAATGGAACTCTTGGCGTTCAACGCTTTCACGAATATTACTCACAGTTGGAGTTTTCAAAGGCTGAACAGGATTTTAAGGTGGTGAATGATCACTTTCTCATGAAGATAGTCAGGGACCTTGATAACGAGATGCATATCACAATTTCACTAGAGGCAAAATCAGCAATGGAGAGTTGGGCGGATTGGTTCATTCAATTCCCTACATTCACATATATCCGAGTGTATGGTTACATCGGAAGCCTCTGATGTTGCCGAGTTACCCATCAAACAAGGTCCTATTCATGGAGTTTATGAGACAAGCTCAAGAGGTTCACTCTGTTCTTCGCAATCGACATAAGTCAGCATTCACCTTTCCGTTCGGATTGGGTATATACAAGTGCAAGTCTGCAGCTGATTGCAAGTTAATGATGAATGAGTTAGAAAAACTCCAGCTCAAGTGTCTCACTGAGAGGCGTACTTATGATCCTTTGGGTCATTACTCAGCACGGTTGGAGCGAAGTAATTCACATAGGGCAACGCTTGAGGACTTTTGGGTCAATTGTGAAGATGAGTTTGAGGTGCACCGACGTCATTACTGCAGACTTACTCTTCCACAGCTTGCTGATTTCCTGTCAGAAGATGTTGAGGGTTTGTCAGATGATGACAAAGACGTGCTTCTTAATTCATTCGTTAAAGATCAAGTTGCTCGCCAGCCACTTCGCCAACTTGATTGGTATGTCAAGGAGAATACTTCAATTGAGGACCTGTCGAAATCATTTATTAAGACTAGCATGCACTTCTTGGAGAGCAAGAGGAAGCGAAGGGCAGTTCCAACTACAGAGCCGCCAATAGGGTTTTCTTCACTACTTTCCACTTCTAGGTCAAGGTCTCGAGTTAAAGTTGTCTTGAAGCCGCCTGAAGGTGTCAAAGTTAGTGGAAACTCGAAGGGGAAAAGCATCACAAAGCAAAAGCAGGTTGAGAAAGCGTCTGAAATTCCAATGGAACTAGTGGTACAGGCTGAGGCCGATTCATCATCTCTAGGTCCACCATTTTCTCCACAATCGTCTCTTATTGATATCGACTCGGAGCCAGAATCGCCAGTGCATGAGACTTTCATTCCAGTTGATCCGCCAGTGGTTGACACGGCAGGAGCAGTTTCTCCTCGAGAGGGCAACATTGATCATTTGTGTTGGCTCGAGAGGTCGTTGGGAAGAGAAAGGCGTAGGCCTTCATATCAACTCATATCTCAGTTGGCAATTGCACATGACGCCATTGTAGCAGAGGAAGATAAGAAGGTTTTCGCTTGGAGAGAATAACATCTTTTCAAAGTGGAAACATATGATAGAATTTCTACAAGGATGGCTGCGTTCAAGGAGAATGTTTTTGCAACTCTCAGACTTATCAATGAGTTCATCACTCAGATCCCATGCCACTATCGATGTCAAGATGGTACATGCGCTGAGTTAGATGCAGTGCAAGCTGAGTTTAAGAAACTAGTTCGTGATAACCTAGGTGGAGATCTTGAGGCGTCCAAGTTGGATAACTTCTCAGTGATGACTACCAATTTCAACAAGGTGACTGTAGAAGTTAGAGAGAGTCAAAGGGTGATCAAGGATGGAGAAAAGGTGGTGAACAGGCAGTTCATCATTGTGGATGGCTACGCTCAAGGAGAATGTTGCTGCAACTCTCAGACCTATCAATGAGTTCATCACTCAGATCCCATGCCACTATCGACGTCAGGATGGTACATGCGCTGAGTTAGATGCAGTGCAGGCTGAGTTTGAGAAATTGGTTTGTGAAAACCTAGGTGGAGATCTTGAGGCGTCCAAGTTGGATAACTTCTCAGTGATGACTACCAATTTCAACAAGGTGACTACAGAAGTCAGAGAGAGTCAAAGGGCGATCAAGGATGGAGAAAAGGTGGTGAACAGGCAGTTCATCATCGTGGACAGCGTCAGAGTGCCAAAGGACGAGACTATCGACAAGTTTTTGGACGAGGTGATAGACAAAGAGGGCTTGTAGAAGACAACCAGTTAGAACCTGTAGTTTCTTTCGAGGATAGAGTCAAAAGCAGTAGTTAACTCAATGTCATTTCTTGAGTTCTCATTGCTGATCTCATGCACGCCTTTGATGTCTATAAATAAGAGCTCTTTGCTCATTTGTAAATAAATTTTGCATGCAATAGTAATATATGCTGAGCCACCTTGCCTGAAATATTGTTGTTTTGTATCTGTTCACGAACTTTTACTGTGATAATAAATAGCTGCGCCACCTTGCCTGAATGTTATGATCATGATACTTGTTCATCTTAGTTAAATATAGTTGCTAGTTTGATCGTTTATTGTATGCATGTCTCGCCAATGCAATTTGCTGTCCTAGTTTGCTATCTTATGTTGTGATTAATAGTTCTTTCAATCTACGCCTCGAATAGGGGTCCCTCCTCCTTGGAAATTTGGAAAGAAGAATTATCGTTTAAGTGTTGTTGCCAATAAGCTTGTTGCATATCTATGCCTCGGATAGGGATTCCTCCTTGGAAATTTAGTAATTGAGCTTGTCGTTTGATGTCATGCCTAATAAACTTCATATCAGCCTATGCCTCGGATAGGGGTTCCTCCTCCTTGGAAATCCTATTGTAAAGTTTATCGTATATCACATTCCTGCTCCTGATTCCTCATACTCTGTTTTTCTTGAGGGAATAGGATAGATTAAAGCATTTAGTTAGTTGTAGTTAAGATCTGCAAAACTAGAGAAAACCCTTAGCTGCAACTTTCTTGGTTTCCTTAACCTTGTGCCTCTTCCAGCTGAGTCAAAAAGATAGGATTTTAGAATACTTTACTTTTACGCATATCAGCAAAAGAGGGAGCTTCCCCTCCTAATTTGAAGAGTAGTCATTACGCACTGTGCATAGCTGTTCGTACCAACTCGCACTCTTGAGGTGCTAATTGTTATGCCAACATAGCTGATAGGGATTATCTTCTCGAGTGGGATTGCACTTGCTATGATGCATTGAAGGGAAAGGAGGAGGAGCTTGATGAGCTCATTCATGAGCTTGAGGTGACTATGGACTCATTGGAGAGCACCCAGTTGGCCCTTCAGGAGTCACAGTAGAGGAGCTTACCGTGGAGTTGAGCTGAGCACAGTCTTCACCATTTGCAGTTACAGTACAGTTTCCTACAGTGACAGTTGGTGATGATTTGATATCTACGGGTTATAGTGGGGATGTGGCTACATCAATCACAGATTTTGGCGCAGTTGACTCAGTTGAGATGAGTACTTTGATTGAGAGCAGCAGAGAACCACATGAGGCATTAGGTTCTCCTAAGGTTAGTTTTGTGACAGATGATGCAGGTCAGATTGCTGATAGCTCTTGTGCGGTAGTAGTGGAGTCTCCAGAGAGTTGTGTGGTAGCACGTGACTTTACACCATCTTCTTCACAAGAGACTTGCAGAGTGTCATCTGGTTGGGAGTATGGCTCTCATGTTGATTTGTTCCCCTCTCTTGGAAGAAAATCATTTACTTTATCTCATGTAGCCGTTGGTGATAGACAGCTTGTTGTGTCGTAGAGTCAAAGTGATCAGTTGCAGGTTTCAGAGGATAAGGTTGATCCAACCTTATTTCGTCTTTACTGCGTTGATACATTTGTTGAGTACCTGTTTGAGAGTCTGGAGTTTCAGAAGGGTCCGTTTGGGGTCACTAGGGATAATCTCATTCATGGTTCATGCGTTATTAGACGTTTTGTGGGAGTCATTGTAGGTACTCTGACTACAATGTTTCCTCATAGAGATTTTGTGGTTGGGTTTGCAGAGTAGGTTGCCAGAGGTCGTACCCAATCAGTGATTTAGGATCAGAGATTGGAGCCGTCTCTTGATTCCAGTGTTGTATGTGATGAGCCATTGACCGAGGTTGGAGCGTTTTACCGCGACTGCATAGTGAGAAGTGCTCATCACTTCTCTTTTGATCCACACACAGAGGACTTGATGATGTATCAGTGTGGATTGGCTCCAGGATTATACCATCCGTTGTGGGATGGGTATTCACCATCTTCAATAGATGGAATTAGCGGTTGCAAGTACTTGAGACCGTCATTTGAGGGGGATTAATTGCAGAGTTAGCACATCCATGTCAGGTTAGCAAAGGATGGAGATAGTGGTAGTGTTGCAGATACTCTCCGACATTCATATCTTCACAAGACGGATGGATGTGAGTTCGGTTTGGATTGGGACCTAGGTGTTGACAGGGGTGGCACTATAGTTTGGATGGGTTTCGTTGGTTGGCTTCACCACTTCAGTCATGGTGAAGTGGGAATCAATGTTGTGTAGGAGAAGTCTGAGAGTGGTCTTCTTAGCAGGCTTCTATTATGGATTTGGGATCCAGGTATATTTGGTTGGACACTCTTCAGTGTACTATTGGATCCTTCGTGTGCATCGGGGTTCCAGTTTGGGTTCATTGGGGAGTATTGCAGTATGTACATGGTGAGGATTACTTTCATTCTTAACTTGGTTCCCATGTACATAATTCGTTTGAGATGCACAGTTTCAGTGCACAAGGATTGGATAGTTGGTTTGGTGTTCATCTTTGCGTAGTTGTGGTTATGCTGGTGTTGCGGCAGTTGTGCTTTAGTGTGGGACATTTCACAATCTTCCTCTGGACTTCCAGTGTAGTTGTGTTTCTTTACAGTCGTGATTGCTTGGGGACAAGCAATCTCAAGGAGGGTAGACTGTAATGTCCCCATTTATGCGGGCATTAGTTATTTTTGGATTAGCATATCATTTTGGCCCTCGTAGGCTAATGGGCTTGATTAGAGGGTTTTCAGAGGCTATTGCTTGGTCATTTGGGACATTACTTCTCATCAATGCATTATTGGGTTCAAGTTCAGGCCTTTGCAGAAGTTAGTTGGCTCAGTTTGGGACACTTACTATTTATAGTAAGTCATATTTGTAGAGATGCTATTTTTGGCAGGGCACCTGGATTGAGGGCATCTACAGTGTTGGTCTTGATATTCAGTTGACTTAGTAAAATAATGATATTTGTGCAAGTTTTGCTATTTAATTATTAATAAAGGTGACTTTATTAACAATTAATTATTAAAGGGAAATTATTAAGTTATAAAGTCACTTTATACACAATGGGGCCATGACCCTCAATTTGAGTGACTTGAAAGTGAATTAAATGATTATGATTTATGGGGGCCAATTATTAAAAGTGCATTTAATGAGACTTTATACTTGGGCACCCAAATTGAGGAAAATAAAGATATTTCCTAAGTCAACATTAAATGCAACAAAAGCAAATAATTTAAATGATCAAAAAACAAAGGGGGTCGACTTTTCTCATGAGAAGTATAAATAGAGTATCAAAAGCAAATCAACCTCATTCTTGATGATTACTTGATTTTGTCATTTTGGTGTTCTTGGGATTTGACATGGAGACCAAGGGTTTCAGTCATCTTCAGCCATTGGAGAACGAAAACTCTTCAATGTATTAGCAATCTTGAGGCTGTGAAAGATCAGCTGAATCATTGCCCCGTGAGAGCTTCATTTAGGAGTTTTATTTGTGTTTCATCGGATTTACAAATAGATTCAAAAATAAGGGTTTCGTCATCAAAGGATTGTTTCCGAGTATGAATGCTTTCAATGTAATTTCACAACTTTGATATAATATTATATTTTCTTTCAACATTTCTCTATTTGCATTTGTTTGGCGTTTTATGCATTTCCTTGCAAAAATCTTCAAAACAAATAAAACATAGACCAGCAGTTGCAAGAAATCGATTCAGGAAGAACGAGGGTTCTTACAGGGAGGATGGATGAACATATGCATATTTGTATCATAAAGCAGGTGAAAGTAGTGATTTCAGATTGGGCAGATTGGTATATATAGTTTCCTACATTTACTTACATTAGGGTATTTGGTTTTGTTTCCAACCCATATATACTATGGAGATATCTAAGTGATCAAATTGTTATTATGGAGTATGTGAAGTAGATCTCTAAGGTCCATTTCCTTTTAAGAGGAAAATATAAGTTGGGGGTTGGTTTACCAATCCAACTTGATATATATAGGTGCAAGAATACCATAAACTCCAAATGTATTAATGATGAGATGTCGAGATTAAACTGTTAGCCCTTTTATGAAAATGCACAAATAATCTTGTAATGCCCCATTTCTAATTTATTTTAGTTTGGGTCACTTTTCTGCTTTGGGCAGGATTTTGGAGTCTCTCATACTGGGATACCTTTCCTTCATTCCCTATGCCTTCACTTTCCCAATGCTTTGTCTTCTAGGGACTTTTGAGTTTCTATTTTCCTCATTATGATGGTAATGGGTATGCCGTATCCTCAATCCCTAATACCCGTAGTATCAAATATGCCAAAACCTCAATCCCTACTTTGTTATTGCATTGAGTATCGCCAACTTCCCATCCTTGTTCTCTCCAGCATTAGGTATCTTCAAAGTCTAATCCTGCTACGTCCAACATTAGGTATCGTCAAACCCTGATCCTTGCCCCCCTCTTGCATTAGGTATTTTTGAAGCCCAATCCATGCTTCTCCTTGCATTGGGTATCCTCAAAACCTTATCCTGACTATCTCACCACTTAACTATTTGGACACCTAGACCTTTGTATACCTTTGCACCCCAACATCCTTGCATCCCATTCCTTGCACCTCAGACATTTAGAGAACATAATACTAACATACCAAATGGATATACATTTGAGCAGCATCTCGACTCTTGGGTCCTTGATCCCTCTTTCCATTGCATCCTTCAAGTATGCATTTTGTTGGATTCTTGCCTTCAGGCATGCTTTTCTCTAGTTCCTTGCCATTTGAACAAAGGATTTCAGCTATCACTATGGTTGACTAGGGATGCCATTAATGGCCTCAAATTTGAATGTGATAAAATAACAAGAGATCTTGGTCCTTTCAAGCCTTCAACCTTTATATAAGGTGGGCAACTTCATCAGTTTGGATCATCTTTGGGCATTTTCATCAAACCACAACCTTTGTTTGAGCACTTGTATTCAACTATTGGATCCAAAGATAAAAACCCTTAGGTTTTGGGGATGGACAAACTCCATTGGTTTCTTGGAGTTTGAAGGACGAAAGCTCTTTGGATTCTTGAGGGAAGCTTTATATGGATATTGCACCTACATTTAAAATTAAAGACTTTCCATAGTTTGGAACTATGGTTGACTAGGGATGCCATTAATGGCCTCAAATTTGAATGTGATAAAATAACAAGAGATCTTGGTCCTTTCAAGCCTTCAACCTTTATATAAGGTGGGCAACTTCATCAGTTTGGATCATCTTTGGGCATTTTCATCAAACCACAACCTTTGTTTGAGCACTTGTATTCAACTATTGGATCCGAAGATAAAAACCCTTAGGTTTTGGGGATGGACAAACTCCATTGGTTTCTTGAAGTTTGGAGGATGAAAGCTCTTTGGATTCTTGAGGGAAGCTTTATATGGATATTGCACCTACATTTAAAATTAAAGACTTTCCATAGTTTGGAAGACTTCAGAATTTGGGTATTTTCATAATATATTTGTAATTGTTGTAGAAGCAAACCTTTGTAATTAACTGTAGCATAAATGTTCTTGAATGAAATATCTTGTTCTAGCTAGTAATTGCATGCACAAATATATTATGTGTTATGGATATTTCAGATCTGAACGTTTTGCATGAATAATTTTTTTTGGTATTTTAGATTTGGGTGTTTTATATGAATATTTTAGCTAAGGATCATTACAATTGTATTAGAGCTTTGGCCTTGACAATTTGTAGGGTAAATTGCTAGTTCATATCAACAATTTAGTGAATCACGGGAAGGTTCTTTTGATCTCTAATAACATGATGCAATGTAGATCATTTTCTATATACAATGTTGCAAATTCGTAAGAGCTAAGATGACTGGTAGAAGAAGTTCAAGCTTATGGAGCAAAGTTTGTGAGAGTTGCGGCCTTAGAGTTGCATGCAAAATCTAGTTCCAACTTAAGCAACATAGAAAGAGGTGATTGAAGAGATTTGAGGAGTATCAAAGGAGATCTGATGCTTTAAAATGGCATTAACTTTTGAGCAGTACTGGAAGTGTCGTAGAAAGAGGTCTAAGATCAAAAGTGGACAATGTGACTACAAAAGAGAGTTGAAGAAGATAGAAGAATGACCAAAACCAAAACCACAACAAGCCATGAAGGAACAAATCATTGAGCATGAGTATAAGATTTTCTTGCAGAAAGGAAAAAGAATGAAATTAGATGTTTTGCAAGCTCCAAAAAGCAGAAGGAATCCTGTAATGTCCCCATTTTTAGCACTACACTCTCCAATGATTGATAGCCTATCCCCGAATGCCCATAGGCTAGTCAGAGGCAGAATTAGGGTTTCCGACTGCTTGGTGGTTTCTTTTGAGGATTCAGGGGTTTGCATGTTGAGGTTTGGTAGTTTGGATTCGGGATTCCTTCTGGGTTTTCAGAAAGCTTCGCAATGATATGACATGCAACTGCATCAGACAACTTTTTCGGACTTACTATTTTTAGTAAGTTACAACGACTGCATGTTGGAGTTTTGCAGTTTGGGTTCTGGATTCCTTCTGGGTTTTCAGAGAGCTTCGCAGTGGTGTGACATGCAATTGCAACAAAATATTTTGCCGGACTTACTATTTTTAGTAAGTACGACGGTCGCTTGGATTGTGGTTAAAATGAGTTTGGAACAGCTTACTATTTTTAGCAGTATGCTATTTTTAGTAAGTTCTATTTTTAGTAGGGTTTCTATAGTTTAGTTCAATGGCTATTTCTAATTTTCAGGCAGGTCAGTTTTGGCAGTTGGGTATCCAACATTCTTGGAGCTTGATTTGGCTGGTTTGGTGGCTTAAGTGATTTTCAATTTTAGACGCCTTAGTTGGAAATTATAATGTTAAAAATATTTTACTAAGTGTTGGTGTGTGTTTTGAGTACGCCACCGAACACAGAATAAAAATGCCCAAGGGACACTCCTATCCTCTCTTGAAAAGTTAATGCGAATGCAGTTAAGACAGTGCAATAACTCCAATGTTTCTTTGGTCAGGTCATGACGTGTGGATAAGGCCAGTGGGCATTGTGATTGCTGGTAATCACAAGGGGACTTACGTTATAATTTGTTTGCAGATTGAGGACTTAGACGGTTTTATCTTTGAAGGCTCTTTTTGATGGGTATTTCGGATTTTCAAAAAAAAGGGCAAAAGGATAAGGGTTTAGAAATCTAAACTACGCCTAAGAACTCAAGAGACGATAGCAACTAGATAAAATAGGGTAACCACACTTTGTTTCGCCTCCTTCAGACAACTACGCAAAGCGGGTGCAATCTTCAACGGAAGTGATAATAGTTTTCATGTTTGAATTGACTAAAACAAACAGAAGTTAAGCATCCACAAATTACTGGCTCAGGCTAACTTTACACATCAAATGCAAATCATCCATTCGACAAAAGTATGAGCTAAATTTTATCCCCCACTGCTATCAAATCTATCATTCACTAATAACATATAAATGAAATGCTAATTTAATTCTACTCTAAGTGTTGAAGGAGAAATATTAAAACCTTTCACACTACTTGAAAATAAAAGTGGTTCTTAGCAAATCATGCACAAGAGCTTTTATAAACGGAAATAGTTTTATCGCAACAATCTTATACAACTCACTTCACAAATTGTAAATGAGAGTAAACAAGTTTATATAGAGTTCATAAATTTGAATAAACGGCTCAGGTTAAAAATGAGCCAATGGCCAAGATCAAAACAAATAAACCCTAATTAGGGTTTCCCAAAATGACTTCAGTGAATTGAGAGCTAACAACAGTGAGTTGGCGTCCATAGCTATTTTCAAGGAACCACCTCCCGATCTTCCCGAGTTGCCGTGTGTTCGATGAATCTAGACACGATCAAGGCAACTTCGTCCATGGTAACCTGTGGAAGCATCCCGATTCTGAATTCCAGCCCATCCATGCTCTCGGCACATTTGGCAAAGGTATCCTCCCACTCTGGCTTGGTCTTCTCAAAAGACTCTCGGATGCTTAAGAAGTTCGCCAATTTGGCCCAGTCCTGCTTCAAAATGGGTCCTGTGATGGCAAAGATGCCTTCTTGGACCTTCCCTTTCAAAACCTCTAACTGCAGGTCATTCTCTCGTAGAGCCTCCTTATCCAGGATATCGGCAATCATGTTGAGAATTTTGGCCTGAACTTCTTTGACTTGCTCCTCTAGCTTGAGACTGCCAACCTTTACTCTGTCTAAGACCTCACCTCGTGCCGATAGTGCCCAATACCAAGTATGGAAGTCATAAGCTGCACCAGCTGCAATGATATCTCCGTCTATCAATTCTTGCTTAGGAATCCCTTTCAGAATCCTAAGGCAAGGAATTATCCTATCCTGCACATCCGGAAGGCTCTCCCATACTTCCGCCAAAGCGGCTAGTCAAGAAAGCAGTGAAGTGGCCTGACTGTAAACCAAAGTCAACCTCTCCACGAATGCCTCAACTTTAGTGCCTTTGACTGCTATCCATTCCTTGGCCTCTTGAACCGTAACCTTGTTTTCTTCCATTTCCTTGGCTGCCTCCCGCGAAGAGTTTTGGAGAAGAGGAGTTGTCGTGTTATCCTGATCAAGTGGCTTGATCAAGTGTTGGATATACTCTTTTAAGCGCTCAGTTTCTAACTGGCACTCCTTCCTCTTGGCTACCTCTTTTGCCAACCTTGACTTGATAGTGGACACAAAATTGTCCAAGTCTTCAATTTCCCGGCCCTTTGTGGTTGGACCCAAGTCAATAGTTGTGATGGCATAATCTCGTGGAGCCATGTCCTCCTGTGGCCCGTCCACTGTAGGCACTGCAATCTGCACTGTTCTGTTACCGGCTTCATCTCTCTGTATGCTCGAGAATTTCTTTGCTGGCTTCTTGACTGCAGTTTGCGTAAGTCTGGCCAAGAAGTCTGCAGTGTCATCCTCTTCTGGCTCTTCCACTGGCGCTTGTACTTTCAACCTCTCCCTTAGCCAATCCGGGATCGTCGGCTGCTCCATGCCTTCATCTTCTAGCCTATCTTCCCTGTTAGGAACATCCAAAATTCCCCTAAGAGCTGAAATCATTCCTTCTTGGAAATCCTCATTTTGTGTGTCCACATTTTCATCATCGGACTCTAATATTTCTATGCCTGTGGGAGATGGGGGCACATCTTCGTCCGATCGAGGCTCCATATTGTTTTCCGGAATTGGGGAAGGATCCCTAATGTCAGCCAGTGAAGCATCTACAGCAGCTAGCATCTCTTCAATATTCCTAGATGCGGCCGAGTGTGAAGGCTTTACCTTAGCCTACTTCTGAACTGGCTCCTTGCCTGCAGCTATCTCCTTCCTTTTCCTGGAAGTGGTGGCCTCTATCATCTCTACGCCCTGGGATGCGTCTGCATTGGAAGAATAGGATTCTGCCTCACTCAACATATCATAAGTCAAGGTTATCCTTTTTCGCTTGAGTTCCTGAATCTGTTGATCAACCCACCACTGTGTATACTTGATGACTGGTCTCATCAAAGTATTCAAATCGGCGTGCTCGGGTTTTGACCACCTAACCACCGGCAAAGGCAAGCTCTCATCAAGGTGCAGCTGTACCTGTTGTCCATCTTCTTCCAACTGATCCAGCACTCGACAAAGTTCCGTTGCTCTGATCAAGCTGACAGGTAGTCTAGACCACATCTTTCGCCTAACCTCAAACTCGTCCGCAGCATTTGCCCAAAAATCTTCTAGTTCAACCCTATGCTTGTTTCTCCTTCCATCCACCATCTTGATGTGATGATGCGGGTCGAAGTGGCTCCTAGATGGATAGGTAGCAAAGGGGTAATGCTGTATCTCAAGCCTGGCACTATCTGCTGCCTGTGATGATGGACAAGACTCTAGCATGTTCCCTATGAAGAAGGGAAAAGTTACTGCCGCCTTTTGCTTTGTCCTTTGGAGGCCTTGAAATTCCTCTAGTTGCCTTAGTACTTCCAACAGGACCATCTTGTTAGTCGGGAAGATGGGCAAACGACATGGGCTCCCGGTGAATCCCTGGATTCTGATGTAAGTATATCGGGGATACTGGATAAACCAAGATTCATATTTGCCAATCAGCTTCTTGGCCTCAAGAGTCAGCCGTTGATGCGTCCCTCCCTGGAGTATCCTTGTGATATACATAAGGAAGGCATCATGAGCTCGCCTGAAGTGAGCCTTCTCTCTCAACTGCAGTTGTGGATAACAGTCATATGCCTTCAACTCGTTTGATCCATTGCCGACCGTGCCTTTGCATATCGAGCCTGTGTACTTGTAAGTCCTAGCCAACATATATATGACATAAGAACTCATATAAAACGTTTTTGTTTTCTCCAAGTTGACAAGTTGCTCATGGAGGTTGTTGCTTATCATTCGTGACCAGTTAAACATCTTCACGCTCTCTATGATGTCCTCAATAAAATAGTACATCCACGGCTTGAACGGCGCCCCCAAAGGACTGCCTGCTATTCTGTTCAGCAAGATAATGATGTCTCCATAGTCCTCCTTGAAGTCTGTACGCATCAACTTTTTGGGCATTTTTTTGACTGACGGCCTAGGCTTGTCCAACCATGACTTGTTGATGTTGGCGGCACAAAGGTCAGGCTGTTCATCATACAACCTCTGGGTGTCTTCCTTAGTTTTGTAGGTGGTCTTAGGATATGTAGGAATGCCAAAGGCCTCTTGTATGGCCAACTCTCCCAGATGTGCCAATATTCTCCCGTCAGGTGCCACAATTTGTCTCAACTCAGCATTATAATGAAGTGCACACTCCACCATTAATTCAGCACATTCAAGCGCAGGTGGAAATCCGGTAGCTTGAAAGATTCCATTTCTCACCATTCTCCTAGTGGCAGGCGTTGGCAAAGGTCCATTGTGCCCGTATATTCTTTTCTTGAATTCCTCAAGGTCAATGTGGCCAAGGTTGGTGTTTGAGATGTTTTTCCATTTTGATTTTATTCTGGTTTCCGGCTGCAATCCTTTGCTTGTGAATTTCATCTGTGCTTGCCTGGACGTCTCTCCTCGATCGACCGTCAACTTGCAAGTACAAAATACTTAACATTAATACAAGACTTTTTAAAATTAATTTACGCCGGGGTGTTTGTTGGATAAAATCGCACTTTCAGCTTATTAAATTAAAATTTCTGTCAAAAAGCAAGCTGAAAGTAAACAAATTCGCCCATCTATGAATGAAACTCGTGCCAGAAAGAAAGTAGAAGATAGAAACGAGGTATAAACACATTGTCGATTAATTTCCAAACCTCAGAGATCGTATTCTGGCTGCAAACGAATTTAAAAATTCTGAAAATCTGCCAGAGGAAGTGCGCCAAAGCTGGGAAGTACGTTTTTCAGCAAAGAAATAACTTATTTCTTTCTAAAAATCACGCCTGTCAACAAGAAATTGCTTCCTTGATTCTCACAGCAACGTTACTTTCATGAACTTCTCCTTCGCAAACGATTCCCTGAAGATTCGAGAGAGATAGCTTCTTCTCAGTCGAAATTGTGAAGAAATGAGTTGCTGAAACTCATTTTATGGTTGAGAAGTGCGATTTTCCTCAAGGAATTGCTTTCTTTTCTTTGATTTTCTTCCAATTTTAGAAACGTTTTTCTTCTCAGATTGGCAAGTTTCTAATTTCACTTTCAATCGTTGAGGCAGGTTTCCAATTTTCATCTCTGTGCCACCTCTGTTTGAGATTTTCGAATTTCTTAAAAAAATGCCTAAGTGTTGGAGAAAATATCAAAAGATATTAAATTAATTGTTTAAAATTAATTTTCCAACATACTTTAAATCTTTGAATCATGGCAAATTTAAATTTACCTAAGGCAGAATAATTTAATCTTCCAAATAATCTCCAGACTTCGAATTTCCTTATAAAAATTCCCTAAGTGCTGGGAAATAATTAAAAATATTAAAATATTTAAAATTCCAACCTGTTTAACCTCAATACATGGCTAAGTTTGTTTGTCCACAGCCGAATATTTTATCTTCCAATTGTCTGCCTAGCCAAAATGTGCTCAATAATTCGCTTGCCAAATTTCAACTCTCCGGGCGGACTTTTGACCTCTCTGGACATTTTACTTAGCCAAATTTCATCTTCTCTCTCCTTCTGGGTTGGGCGAACTTGGAGATTCCTCTGCCACTTTGCCATGTTTTATCTGTGCCTTGGGAATTTTTCCAAGCTGAGAGGGGCGGACTTCACACTTGGTCTGCCAAGCACTCTCCATTCTGTGCCAAAGAATTTCATTCCGTTGTGTCGAGGAGTGATTCTCGTGCCGGCCAAACCTCTTCTTCCTCTGGATATTTCTCCTTTTTTCATGCCTAGAAAAATTTATCTTTCAAAGTTGGACGAATTTCTTATAATTCCTTGCCAATGGCGTATTTTATCCTCCATTTGTCTAAGGCGGACTTCACACTTTTTTTGCCACGGCGAGTTTCATTCTTGCCTTGTCCAATGGCGGACTTCACTTGTAATTGGCCATTTGATTCAATACATAGCGAACTTTCCTTGTAATTTCACCCCTTTCCAAACATGTTGGAGCGAACCACTTCATATTTCCACCCTTCTCCAAACTTCTTGGGGCGGACTTCACATGCCTCTTGCCATTTTCCTTTAGGCTGGGCGGACTTGCTAGCCTTCATGCCGTTGACCCCTTTGGGCGGACTTTGACCTTTTTGCGCCATCCACCTTTTCCCTTGGGCGGACTTCATGCTCTTCATGCCAAGGGCGGACTTGGCTTCTTCCTTGCCAAGGGCGGACTTGGCTCTTCTTGTGCCATGGCGGACTTGGAGATCTCCATGCCATGGGCGGACTTCATGCTTGGCTCGCCAGTGCCTACCTTTGGAGGTAGGGTGGACTTCATGCTCCTCATGCCATTCTTCTCTCATAGGCGCCTCTCTCAGACTTAGCCATTTTTACCTTGATTCTTTTGATGTCTGGAGCCGTGTTGATTTCTTGCTTGATGGGATCCAAAAATAGAAACTTTCCAAAAATAGAAACTTTCTAAAAATAGAAAAAGCAAAAAGCATCCCTAAAAAAATAGGAACTCCAGAATGGCCTAAAAATGCCGAAAATCAAAAAAGCAAAAAGCAAAAAAGCAGAATCCCTAAAAAATAGGAAGTGTTAGAATTGACCGAAAACAATGGCGTTCCTCGTCTACTGGGTCTTCTGAGCATTTCTATGACGTTTAAGCATTCAAACGGGTTCAAAATCTCAACTTGGCCAGATTGACTCTCAAAAAGTTATTCAAATTCAGGACTCTAAAAGACGTTGCGCGGAGAGCAGAACCAAAACTTGGGGGTCCCCATTTGCGATGGGGCGATGTGTGAAATAGGTCACAACACTAAGGCTAAATGGGACGCCACTTTTGGAGAGATAAGTGATTCTGGAGAAATATTATTTTTAAGTGAAATAATTTTGCTAAGGCTTGGAGTACACCTTCTTGGAGAGATAAGTTAATTTCATTAGAAAGGCAATTTTTATAAAGTATTTCACTTTAATACTTTGGATGAATAATTTAGAGGATTATTTGCATTTTTTATGAGTTTATTACCTTCTTAAAAAGGGACGACTTGGAGAAGGGTCTAAATGAAATGCAAATTGCAAATTATTTTAGATGAATGTGAATTTGAGATAGGCACCCTAATTGGAGGGAAAAGGAGATTTGAATTTGGTGACAGAAAAGCTATAAATATGAGACTTGAGCTTCATTTGCAGTTATCTATTGTCTACCTTATCGAAATGTTGTTGGATTGGTTTCAGAACTTGGCTAAGGGGGAGCTTAGCATATACACCACTCTTCGGGCCTGAAGCTATGGCTCCCTAGATGGTCTAATGGGAGTGTGCTACATTCAATAGGGCATATTGAGCAATATTGTTTCAGTTTTGAAGATTTTGTTGTCTACAGGTTGCTGGTTTTGGCTATGGCTGAAGCATATTTTTGTTTGTAGATCTTTGTGTGAATTTTTATGCATTATGGGTACTTGCTCATTCAATTCCTATGCTCTAGGCGTCGCATCTTGCACATTTCCGGATTTTATTGTGAAGTCATTATTTTTATCTTGAGGTTGCCCTTCTTCCAAGCCGTACTTTGCTTGGCAAGAGTTTTGGAAATTCGCGTTAAATCATTAGGAAATGTTTGGTGTAGTTCCTTGGTCCTATCTTGGTAGCCATCTTCTTAGGAGTTATTTGCATTTCGTTTCATGTCGTTTGGAGGTGTATTGATGGAGTTATGAACGTTTTAGTGAGTTTTCTAGTTGCTGGTCTGAGTATTGCAGCTTGCTGGTTTTTGTTATCAGACCTGATAAAATTGGGTTTTGGGGGTGTTACTTTATGATTGAATGTTGTAGGTTGTTTGGGAGTTATTCTCTATCATTTCCAGTTTCTTGGACAGCAAAGAAATTCATATTATTGCAGATTTGTGCTACATTGTAATGTTGAACCAGTAGTACTGATCAACTTTGTGTATCTATGCTTTATATTGTAATTCCCACGATTGTGGAACAGACTGGTCTTGCTCCAGTCTTTCTTTATTGCACTTCTCTTTCTGTATTGCCCGCTGAATAAGTGGAAGGGGTCAGCAAGTTGCCCATTTCCTTATTGTACTTGCATTGTAATCATCATACCGTTGATCGGCTAAGCCGTCATCTTGCTCCCGCTGAAATACGTGGTCGAGTTGCATGCATTTACTTTCCAGCATTGTACTTTCTTGATTTGAAGACTAACAATCCCTGACGCCATATGCTCACACCTTGCCTAGCATTGGGATCCTGGTGTACATTCTTGGTGTAGGGTTACATTCCAGTAGTTGGTTTATGATTTGGATTTGATCTAACCTTAACGGGTGCTTGTTGTATTGAATTGCTCATTGAAAAAATTCAAAAAAAATTGGTTGGTTCATTTCAAATCCACATTAGATGTTGAAGGTAAATATTTCTTAAATAAAAGGACTATTTGAGTGATATCTAATGAGCTCTCACATCAAGAAAGTGCTTGTCTTAATGAAGTCAATGAGAAATCAGTTTTACATCTTGAATGTGAAGATCCTACAATTGAAAAGGTTCTAGTGGTTTCAAATAATTTCCAAGAAACATCCATAAAGATGTCAAGCATTGGAAAGATGGACGCATTGCCATGTGAGAATGATCTATAAGATAATCATATTAATGAGCATGAACTTGTGAAGGATGCTTCAGTTGGTTCTTGTTTCATTAATGTTTGAGAATGGTAATACTGCTACACATCTCTATAGGATGCCCAAATCAACAATATAAGGTAAAACCTTGATTGCCCTTTTGATTACAATTGGTCAACAACCCTTAAAGAAGGAAATTGAAAAATATATTATAAAATCCAAATTTCATGAGCATATGGGAGGATTCTAAATCAAAATTCTGTGAATCATAATTGCAATAATGCTGTGAGTGATTGCAGCTCCAGAATGATCAATTGTTATGGGTTTGGATTCAATTGAAGGTCATTTCATTCACTAGTTACATTTGTATCTGTTCCATAAAGTGTAGTCATGAAATAGTCTAAAAGGACACAAAAGTAACAGCCTTAAAGGCTTTCATTCTTTATCGGTACGTGATCATGCTTTAAGCTAGCTCGTCCATATATGAGACAGGTCAGAATAACCAAGACGTGGACATTGTGGAAACCCATTTCTCTTGCATGAATCAGGAAACACAATCAGGTTTTTAAAAGGAAATGGCAATTCAAAATGTGGGCTTCCAAACCCTCGTAAAATTGAGGCACAATATAGAGAATAACTAATTGAAAAAGAACAAAGATTATTTAAAAAGAAGAGAAGTTATATATAAAGATAAATAAAGTGGATGACAAATTCAGAAAAAAACATATTTCATTATTATATTCCATTTAGAATCACAATGCAACTATCAAATAGTTAGCATCTATCGATTGAGCTATGCATGCTGAAAAACAAAACGAAATACATGGAATATACTTAGATTTCAAAATATTCAACAATGGAATCAAAATGAGATCAAACTCCATCGACTCCAACAAAAGGTTAACCATCCTTGGTATCATAGCGACCAAAGAAACGTCCAAGTCGGGATGTTCAGGGTCCACATTGCAATTTTTTGCTTGCCCTTTTGAGCACACTTTTCTTCCGTGTTAGACATAAGACAAAGATTGGAATGACAGACTAGATGGTATTACTTTGTGTGGTTCTAAGTCATGATGGAGCTGAAGCTAAATCAGCTCTGGAATGAATCTTTGAATGACTCAAAATAAAAAAGAAACAAAGAAAAAATCACACAAGCGAAGAATTCTTGCTATAGCTGCTTGAAAAGTCACTTCCAATGCCTTAGAATCTGATGAAGAAGGCTCGTTGTGCTGCCTTTCCATAAAAGAACTGACTCATCTCTATACATGCAGATTGATACGATGATGAATGTGCAGTCTTCTCGTTAAAGCTCATGCACATGTATATCAAAAAGAGGCAGCCTCTATGTTCTTTGATGCAACGATCAAACATTTTATTTTATTGCCGTGTTTAATAAAGTTGTTTGAACATTTTATTTATGCCTTGTTTAAAAGTCGTTTATCTCATATATGCAGATCAACAATATGATTGAATGTTCCATTCATGTGAATCCCAGTTGCATGGTTGAATCATACATTTTAAAGAAATTGTTTTTTTCATTTATATCTTAAGTTCTTAACAGAATCATTATGGCTAGGTTCTATGACTTATTTTAAGTTTGGGCAGGCTTAGTTTTGTTTGTGTTGAATAATATCACGAGGCAGAGGATTTATAGTCATTGGTTTATACGAGCTTTTTCAGGAGGAGAAAAGAATGGGACTTCTATGAGCCTATTATTGATGTTCTGTCAAACGAAGAGGTTGAAGCACTTGACGCTAGAGAAGAACGTAACGCTCGGTATGATATTTTTACCTGCCATATTTGTAAGCACAGGGAATACAGTGGCTGATTGCATTGACTCTCTTCCTAATTATTATGAAAAACAGGAAGAATAATCTCTTTGTTCTTTAAGAAAGTTTTTTCTTTTTGAGAATGGTTTGATGAGTTATATTTCTATGCTGCAGCCTGAAAAAGAAATTGGATGACAAAGATGATGGCTATTTCACTCGTTACATGCGCATCTAAGTTATCTAGTTAGTGGAATAGATGACAGCTTTTGTTTGTAAGCACTCTAAATCATCAAGTATAGTAAAATTTAAATAGTGCGAGTTCATTGTTATCTATCCGACAGACCTCATAGTACTCTTTTGTATTCCTTCACTGACAATTCCATTAATTACTGTAAAGAAAAATGTCATTATTCCTAATATTTGTATTTCTATGATACAATTTTGTAACTTTTGAAGCAAAGGCTTTATTGATTTCATACTGCCAGCATCACTTCTGATCCCCATCTGTGTGGAATATTTTTAACTCATTTGTGTGAGTAGTGGATCCATTTTGAATTTTGTTTGTACTGTCACGAGTTTTAACTTTTAAGTAAAGGTGCTTAACTCTTTGTTTTGATATCAGGGTAAAAGAAAGCACCATTGATGCAACCTAGATTTCTTATTCAATCATATTGCGGGAAGATATTTGCCATTTGCGATAAACATACAAAATTTATCGTTTAGTGTTTAATGTGAATAGGAAAATGGATACGCAGAAACTCACTAAATTGTGCATCACAAGGCTTATAAAGCCATGGAATCAAATTTCCAAGAAATGATAATAACAACCTATTACACATGCTAGAAGGTAAAACCAAGGGGATTTTAGTCTCAGCATAACCAGCATCACCAGTTGGAAAACACACATTTTCAATAATTAAATAATAGAAATTGGGTTCTCTAATTGGAATAGAGAGGAACTAGGGGAAATAAGTTGGAGAATGTATTAATAAAATATTTATTCTCAATTAACAGCTATATTGACAGTTGATCACTGCTTCCCTTAACTATTGAAACTTCTGAATGATTTGTTGGTCAACGATTTTGCCCGTGACTGGGAACAGGGCATGGAAAACTTCATATTTGTATTCACCTCTAACCCCCTGTCCCCATGCTGCTGCATAACTCTATTTTCTGCTTGAAATTAAGCAGTTAAGTGTCCCCATGAAATTTTTATTAATGAAAATAAAATAATTTGGAATTTTACCCTATTTTCCTGGAGCAGCAACTGCTTAAAAATTGAAAATAAGCTTTGCAAAAATTGGGGGGCTGGAAATAAGCAGCTGCTGCAAATGAAAAAAAGATATCTGGCACTACATATTGCTTTCCCTCCTTTTTTATATTACTTCATTTTTTCCCTCCTATTTTTCCCTTCCTGCACAAAATATTGTTAATACATTTTCTTTCCGCATGCAGTATCACAACTATATACATCCAAAAGTAAAATGTCATACTTCGAATAAAGCTCATGTAAATGTCATGATTGTAGAAACATTCAAGTTCTACATTACAAAGCTCTGCTACTTTTATTTACATTTCCAAGTTTATTATACAAGAAATAAAGTTTAAATTTTGTGGACTTACAATTCAAAATAATTATGTCTACGCAGAAAACTCTGTTCGTTTAGACATAAAAACACAAAATCCCAAGAACTCATAAAACAGAACAGAACTCTGAAAAGGTGAAAACCATCAAAATTATGGTTTATAAAGCAGTAGTCATGAAACGAAACATGGAATGCTGATACAGAGAAACTTAACCCAATACCAGCAAACAGATTCCAAGGTGATGGCAGATGATTCAAACAAATTAAAATTTTTGGGTTGCCCTTTCTCCAATTTAATTTTCTATATATCTGTTAACAAATGAAAAAAATAATAATTTAACAAATCAAAGAAAAAAGAAATAATAGTTATAAAAAAAATATACAACTGAAAAAATAAAATTTAAATTGACTGCTTAAAAATAAGCAGAAAAAATAAAGTTTATGGGGTCACCAACTCCACAAAATACTCCTTAAAATATTGAGCAGTGACTGCTAGCCAAAGTAAGCTAAGCAACCGCATAGGGATGTGTTCTAAACTTTTTGATAGTGAAATGAGTAAAATGGAGAAATATATGCATAAATATTACATCCTTGGTACTATATATAATTGAATGTCCGTCTATAATTTCATATTGTTGATGTTATTAAGCAGCATTGGGCTGCTTCTTTCAGCGCTCACAGCGCTCACACATCGAGATGAATTAAATTAAATGATAGCCTAATGACTATTTAACTTATACTCGATTGATTTAATAAATGAGGGCCGACCCTCATTGAGATTATTAATGATCAATTTGTATTTGGGCCGACCTACCTTGCATTTTATTGTAAAATATTTATTTACCTTTGGTGGCCGACCTACTTGAGGAGACACCTCATTTTGTATAAATACAAGGTCACTTTTGTTCATTTCATAATCAAGTTCATTAAGCATAATTCGCATACAAGCAGAAGTTCGCACTTGAGCAGCAACCATTCATTTTGCAGCAGCAGGTCGATTTCAAGGAGAAACATATTCGCATCTAGGAGAGGTGTTAGCATTCATTGTATCAAATTCGGCTTTGTGCTGGGCTTGAGTTATAAGTAGATTTCTGCTCTTATTCCTTCATTATATAAGAGAAATATTTGTTGCGTTTTTCTCCCTCAAGAGGGTTTTCCCAGGGTATCTTGTTGTGTTTATTGTCTTATGTGTTGCAATTTTCTGAGTGCTTTCAATTGTATTATATGATCATTACAACACTAACATGGTATCAGAGCGGGTTTGAAAAAGATCATGATCATATTTGTTATTGCAGCGATACCTCTATTCTCTTTTTCATATCTTTGTCTATCTCTATCTTAGTCAAGATGGTGAATGGTCTTAAAATTGAGGATAGACTCGAAGGAGCATCAAACTTCACTTCATGGAGATTTAGAATCATGCTCACCTTGGAAGAGAATGATTTGGTTGAGTTTGTGGCGACCAAAGTTCTCGAAGCAAAGGAGGAAGAAGGGAAGTTGCAGTGGAGGAAGAAAGACACCAAGGCAAAGAAGATGTTGGTTGATTCCGTTACAGATCATATTGTTCCGATTGTCTACAAGCTGAAGACGGCAAGGGACATGTTCAAAACATTGGAAGAGATGTACAAAATCAACACCAATCGGGCACTTGAACCGAAGCAACAACTTCATCATGCTAAGATGGCGGAAGGAGAATTTGTCATCACCTACTTCATGAAGATTTATAAATTGAGAGATCAACTCTTTACCATTGGTCATATTGTTGATGACAAGGATTTGACCATGTTGGCTCTTAATGGTCTTCCTTCATTTTGGGAGTCTTACATTCAAGGAATCAGTGCGAGATCGAAACTTTCCAAGTTTGATCGATTGAGGGCAGATTGTATTCAAGAGGAGTCAAGGTTGGCTGCGAGAGGTATTGGTTGAAGCCCTACAAATGAAAACATTCATGTTCTTTCCGCTCAATCCTCGAAGAAGGAAGGAAAAGGAGGGAAGAAAAGATACTTCAAGAGGAATAGAGATAAAGAGTCAGATGGTGCTCTTGCATTCAAGAAGAAGTGGGACCTCTCTCATGTTCAATGCTTTAGCTGTGACAAGTTTGGTCACTATGCGAAGGATTGCCCTACCAGGCCTAATCAACATGCTTCATTTGCGGATGTGATTGAGATCTCTCCCCAAAATGATTCTAGTGAATTTCTACTCTAGTCATGGGCCTATGTTCAAGCCGTGAAGGTTGTGTACTGATCTAAGCGCAAGAGCAGCGTATTGTACTGTGTCCACCCTTCATAATATTTAAGAGATAAGTATTCTTTGTTTTGATTGTAATTACCTTTTTAGGCTAAAATTTAGTTTGCTGAGTTGTGCAAATTTGACATTATTTACTTGGATTATGTGTGACCAGTAAATAGTGATCACTGGGATAAGATTCTTTAGAATTAAGAATTATTCATTGCAAGTTGTATCATGTTAATTTGTGAAGATTGTCTTTTGTTATGTTGAGATTAGCTATTCCGAGAAATTGGAAGAAAGACATGTCATGATTGATGAATTAATGATTTATTACTCAGGAGATTTTGAATTCTATGAGATAAGTATTGCATGGTTGAATAATGTTCATGAATTGTTATGTAGTTATTAATTCATGCTATAACATTGAGATAGTCAATCATGTATGCTCCTAGCAATAGTACTTCTATTTGAGATAGTTGAGTTCCATGATCTATTAGTAATCTCTTCTTAATGCTTTCAGGATAAATATAGAAGCGTAAGAGATTGCTTTCAAGAAGAGCTTGATGCATCATATAGGTTGAAGAATGGAGACTCTAGTTGTAGCTATGAGACTAAGTGAATGGCCGAAGACATCTTTTCAAAGAGGAAGGATTAACTTTAAGAGGGAGTCCTATGACTCACTGAGAATAAGTAAGGGTTGCTGCATTGCAAGGCCAAATGCTGAAATATTGAAGTACCTCTTCAGCAGTTGGGTTCTGAATTGCTCAAGTCAGGTCAACCTGGATTTAACATTGGTAGCTCTGCAAACCTATTTCGATTAGAGTGATCTGGGATGAGGTCAAAGAGGACAGCCTTGAATCCCTACAGAGGTGTGCGTTGGTAACCATTTCTCTAAGGCAAGCATTGCAGACAAATTTTGGACAATGAGGTCAGGAGGTTGATGCAAGTGCTTGAAGATTCAGAGGGAGCCTACTGAACCTAAAGAAGATGGTTGTGTTTCTGATCGATGTTGCTTTGGTTTGGGATCTACTATGATATCTTGGTGCAACAAGAAGCAGTCTTTAGTAGCATTGAGTACAGTTGAAATAGAGTATATTGCAACTTGTTTGGCAGCTCGTGAAGCAATGTGGCTTCGTATGCTCCTAGGAGGATTGTTTGGACAATCAATGGAGCCTACTATCATTCATTGTGATAACCAGAGCTATGTGAAGCTTTCTGTCAATCTTGTGTTTCATGATAAAACAAAGCATGTTGAGATCAAGTACCATTATATCAGAGAATTGGTATTGAGGAAAGCTATATAGTTGAGGGATATCAACATTGATGAGCAGATGACAAACATTCTCGCCAAGCCCCTCTCCAGGATAAAGTTTGTGTACTTTCAAGAA
Organism: Sequoiadendron giganteum; assembly: GCA_007115665.2. NCBI lineage: Eukaryota > Viridiplantae > Streptophyta > Pinopsida > Cupressales > Cupressaceae > Sequoiadendron > Sequoiadendron giganteum. The sequence goes on along the minus strand of CM021109.1, from coordinate 331,935,378 downwards.
AAGCTTGGTATGGTGGAGAATGTAGCCTTGACTGAGGAGTCAGTATCAGTGATCCTCTTTAATGAGTTCTTCTCTTAGGAGAAGTTCGAGGTGAAATCCCTTGTTTCCACCCTCTGGGAGAGCCATGATGGATGTCATGTGTGTGACTCCATGACAACATCATGTGAGGGAGTCTGTGATGATTTTTTTTGTACTTGTGTTTCACCCTCTGGGAGAGCCATGGTGAAAGTCACGGTGAGGTGACAAAATCACATTAAGTGATGAGCACTTGTACACACCATCTATGGAGGTAGCCATGATGGTTGATATCACCTCATTCACAATGAGGTGATATCTTATTTTCTTTCACGATGAGGTGATAAGCTCCTTTATCACAATGAGGTGATATCTTATTTTCTTTCGCGATGAGGTGATAGGCTCCTTTATCACAATAAGGTGATATGCTTTGTGCAACTGGAAGTATCATCCCTAGCTGAGAGGGAGTGTTGATGTTATTAAGCAGCATCGGGCTGCTTCTTCCAGCACTCACACATCGAGATGAATTAAATTAAATGATAGCCTAACGGCTATTTATTTTATACTTGATTGATTTAATAAATGAGGGCCGACCCTCATTGAGATTATTAATGATCAATTTGTATTTGGGCCGACCTACCTTGCATTTTATTGTAAAATATTTATTTACCTTTGGTGGCCGACCTACTTGAGGAGACACCTCATTTTGTATAAATACAAGGTCACTTCTGTTCATTTCATAATCAAGTTCATTATGCATAATTCACATACAAGTAGAAGTTTGCACTTGAGCAACAACCATTCATCTTGCAGTAGCAGGCCGATTTTAAGGAGAAACATATTTGCATCTAGGAGAAGTGTTAGTATTCATTGTATCAAATTCAGCCTTGTGTTGGGTCTGAGTTGTAAGCAGATTTTTGCTCTTGTTCCTTCATTATATAAGAGAAATATATGCTGGGTTTTTCTCCCTCAACAAGAGGGTTTTCCCAGGGTATCTTGTTGTGTTTATTGTCTTATGTGTTGCAATTTTCTGAGTGCTTTCAATTGTATTATCTGATAATTAAAACACTAACACATATGTTTCTGAGGGAGGGCGTGAGAGTGCTCGGGCTATTTGTTAGAGTTGGGATTTGTCCGAGAGTTGTGGAACATTTCTTTCAATCTTCTCCACATATATTGCTACCTGTCATGGAAACGGTTGCCACCATTGCAGAGTAAGGGCATTACAAGGAAGCTATCAACAACTGAGCCCTTTCACGGATCTTCCCAGTTTTCTCACGCGATGAGTAGTGTTATAATGGTTGTTCAACATTTTGTATTTTCTATGCATGTTATGTGGTTACATGAATTAATTCTTACTTTTTGGTAGGAATGATTTTTCTAGTCCATAAGAATTAGTGAATGAATTTTTTGGATTCAATTGTGTATATTTATTTGTATCGAGGTTTATATAATTAGTGATGGCACCTTGTATGCAATGGGTATGCCAAAGAGTCATTAAAAAGTGAATTAGGAGTCTCTTTATTTCTGTTTTTTTCATTGTCTTTTTCCTTTCTTTCTATCCTTCTATTTCTATCTCCTTCACATTTTAAGTCCGTCTCTTTATTTCTCTATTTTTCATTGTCTTTATTTTATTTTATTTTTGCTTTCTATATTTTTATTTCTATCCCCCTTCTATCTGTTTCTTACTCTACATGTCTATCTATTTCTATCCCCGTTCTATATGTCTCTTACTCTACATCTCCATCTCTCTTTTTTTCCAACTCTTTCTTTATCAATCTTTCTTTGTATTATTTTTCTCTCATTTTCTATTCCCATCTCTTTTTGCCACATCTCTCTCCCTCACTCCCCCGCCACACCCATCTATCTCTCTCACTCTATATAAATGTCAGTGTTTGTAATATTCAATATATGTTGAATGGTATTGAGTAAATGATCTATCCGTAAAGTAAAAAAATACTAATTATGTTATATTCAGTCAATTGAAAAAGAAAAAAGAAAAAAATAATCAAAGTGTATGTAATGAAAATACATGATCTTTTATTAAGAAAAAAATGTTAGCTATTTGTCAAATGAACTATTGTTCTTCTGTTGCAAGTAAGATTATTACTTCTTTTGTTTTAGTTATAAAGAAACTATGATTACTTTCTCCTGTTAAGATGACAAGATTTAATGATTATAATTATAGATTGTTTACATTTTTAAAAATAAAATTAATTAGTGAGATTTATTAAATGGTATTAATATTTTTTTTTATAATTTTGTTATATAAATTATTTTTAGTTTTTTATTTTTGGTTTATTGTATAAATTGATTTTAATTATAGTATTATTTTTGTTTCTGTTTTTAATTTTCAATATTTATCGAATTAAATTATCTATAAACATAATTATTTATTAAAGTTACCATACAAATATATTCAAACTTCAATTGACGAGGCACATCTGCATCAAAGATTTTTTTGTTTAGGTTTCCATTTGTTTTAGACTTCCCAATTGCAAGACATCACTAGAGACATGAAATTGATTTTTTTGTTAATATTCAACATTACATTGCATATGGTTGCCAACAAAAGCTTTATGAGACTGACTTATTCATGGAACATGAAAGGTATGGTGTGGTTTAAGGATTTGATAGAGGAGACCTTCTTGTTGGTTGGGTTGTTCAACTTGGCAGAATATCTCCACTTTCTATGGTAAATGATCATTGTTAGATACTTGAACAAATTTCCATGCAACATGCTCACAAAGGGTGTTTGATGCAAACAAAGATAATGCCTACTCATTTTCATCATGTGATGAATTTTGTCTAGAGGATTGTGCATGTGTGACTTGATGAGTGGGTAAAGTGTGGTTATGATCTGCCATACATGTGATGATGAGCTTGGTGGGATCTATTTGATTGCTTTCCACTTGTTTTTTTTGTTGGATATCCTTTTGAACTTCTAAACTTGTGAAACCTCAATTCAACATTTTTTAATTTTAGTTTCTTCATACAATTTTGGATCTCCATGGCTAGCACAAACACTTGAAAAAATTATTTTTTCCCCTTCCAAATTCTACTTTTTTAAACATGAAGGGAAAAAATAAAATGTGTCGCTTACAATATATGAGGACAACCATAAGATTCGTTGTCCTTGAACTCTTCCATTTTTAAGTAAAAATGTGTTTTTTGAGCCTTATCCAACTACTTTGATTATGACTCTAATATGTCATTTTTACAAAAAATAATTTACAACAATTTAATAGACTAATAAAAGGATGCAACATTTCAATTAGATTTTAAACATTGTAAGTGCACAAGCTTGTCAAACTTGTCAATACATGTTTTGCAAAGTTTTTTAAAAATTGCCTTCGCTCCAAAAATTTGTACACTTCAATATTTTTATAGAAAATCCTTAAAAGGAAAAATATCGTATATAATAATAAACATGTATTTTATATAAAAAATATAATTTAAGAATAAATATATATATATACACATATACATATTAAATGGATGATATATGTAATTTAAATATACAATTTCATAATATTCTAAGAATATATAAATTGATATATTTTATATTAAACATAACTTCTTTTTGAGCTTACATGTATGCCAAGAGTAAAACTTTGGTAGATACTGATGCAAGAGCATCTAGCTCACAAATAATCTTGCTTTATATGAGGCTTGTTGGAATGCTACACATTCTTCAGGAAATGAAGTTTTGTCCATGCAATTTTGTGGACATGTACAGGGATACTATCAAGTTGAGGTTATTAATTTTGAGACTTTTGCCCCAGTAAAAAGGTTATCAGGATGTTTCTTACTTTTTGCTGCTCATAAGAACTTCAAAGTCTATCAAATGGATGTCAAGTCAACATTCTTGAATGGTGATCTATATGAAGAGGCATATATTGAGCAACTAGATGGTTTTCAGTTGTCGAAAGATCTTGACATGGTGTGCAAACTCATGAAAGCTTTGTATGGTGTCAATCAAGCTCCTAGAGCTTGGTATGCTTGGTTAGATAAGTATTTACTTCAGCAAAGTTTCAAGAAAGGTACTACAATTAACGATCTTTACATTAAGGTTCAAGAAGACAAGTTGTTGATTGTGGTTGTATATGTTGATGACAACATCTTTGATGGAGATCATCATATGTGCAAGAAATTTGCAGAAATAATTTGAGATGTCTATGATTGGTGAGTTGTCTTTCTTCCTTGGGCTTCAAATTTTTCAACAAGATGGTGGTATCTTTGTTTCTCAAGCTAAGTATGTGAAAAAGATGTTGAAGAAGTTTGGCATGGAGGATTCCAAACTAGTTGGTACCCCTATGGTGACTGGTTGTCACTTGAGAAAATCTGATGAGTCTTTGGAGGTTGATTAGACTCTATATAGGTCTATGATTGGAGGTTTGTTGTACTTGACTACTTCTAGACCTAATATTATGCATGCAGTATGTTTGGTTGCTAGATTTCAAACTAATCCTATGAAAACTCATGAGGAGCCAGTGAAAAGAATTTTAGATAATTGAAAGGAACTCCGGATTATGGCCTATGGTATAAGGACAACAATTTCTCTCTGAATGCTTATACTAATGCTAATTGGGCAGGATGTGTGGATGACCAGAGAAGTACCAGTGTTATATATTCTTTTCATGTTTAGAATTTTTGTATTTTTGGTGTAGGTTTGAGCTTCAAGAGCATATTGTGAAGTGTTGTAAGGATATAAATATTTATTTGTGAGGACTTTATTTCCATTTCATACATCAAGGGCAATTAGGGTGTTTAATGTGATTTACAAAATTATTATATTACACAATTTCAGGGTTCTAGGGATTGAAATGGTCCATTTACCATGGTGGAAGGGGATTTTGAATTAAAATTAATTAATTTTCTCAATTTGGTTGCCTAGGGAAGTATGCATAAGACAAGTGACTCTTGGCATTCCATTTTTGTCTTATTCTTTCAATTGTGGTTCCTAGAATGGAGAAAAAAACTAGTGATTTTGTAAAACAAATTAATGACTTCAATTTCCAATTTGGGGTGAATTCACACGAGTTGGTTATTGATTTTGTTCGTTTTTCAATGGCATATACAACAAAAAGACGTTGGATATGGTACGACTTTTAATGGCACTTTTGGAAGCAACAAATTATGTTTTATTTCAATTGTTTGCAAGAATTTTAAGGGTCAATGAAAGAGAAGATTTGAAAACCACTTTTTAGTGTTTCATGTTGTTGAAACCCTCTATAAATACAACCTTTAATGGTGTCAAGAGGTAGCAATCAACAACAAAGTTTGAGAAAATAATTTGCAAGTTGCTCTAGATGATTGTGCGAAGGAAAGTGTAGAAAATTAGTTCTAAGAGGAAAATAGAAGCAAAGAAGAAAGTTGCAGGTGTGTTTTATGTGTTCAAGGCAGCCACGAGAGTTGTAGGATGAAGAGAAAAATCAAATTTACAAAGATGGGTGAAGCCAAGAAACCTGAAGGCATGAGACTTTGAAGGCGTGAAGTGCCTAAAACCCTTGATTTTTTTTTGAATTTTATTTCTTGTTGAAATCTTCACTATATGTAGTTGTTTTTGAGGAATTTTGTTGCATGAATGTACATATGAAAGTAATAATATAAAGATATGTTTCATATTTTGTTGAAAAATATATGTTGTCTTTGATATGTGTGCGAGAATGTGGGTCGGATGAGATATTAAGGTTGCAAGATTGGGTAGTTTGATAAGACCCCCTAATCTTGTCTGCATCAAGTGGTATCAAAGTAGGTATGATGCTAGGATGTGTGTGAGGAGAAGGATTTCAGATTTGAGGTATTTTTCTATGTTGTGTAAAAGAAGAGCTCAAAAAAATTTGTTGCATAAGGGCCATAACCACCATGAGCTCTACTAAACATAAACAATAGAAGTTTGAATTCTCGAGTTAGCCTTTTGAAAATTTTGAAGGTAAGAAAATGACATTACATTTACTTTATTGAAAGGAAGATTTGCAATTGGTAGCTCAATATTGTGTTTGTTAGAATACTTCATAGATTATTTGATTTATAAACATTATCCATAATTCATATCATCCACATGTGTAGGTTTCTATGGATTTATAGTTGATCTATTGCATTTCATTCCAAGTAAATTTAATTTTAGGTCCATAATTCATATCACCCACACAAGTCAATATGTTTCCACATCTCTTCTTTGATGTTTTAATGATTTTTGCAATCTTGTTTAGTTTGAAGGCTTTCAAGCAACTTACTTAAAATGAAGGACAATGCAATCCATATAGTGTTATTTCCATGGCTAGCATAAGGGCACATCTCTCCTTTTTCTATAATTATCTAAGAGACTTGCAAATCAACGATTGAGAATCTCCCACCTCTCCTCTCCAATAAATATTTCAAAGTTAAAGTCCTCACTAGATAAAATATGGGTAAGAAAAATTGATAGCTCTCGACAACCTTGAGAAACCCTTTGAGCACCTTGTATAATGGATTCTATATGACCTAAAAATTGATTGTGAAAGTGAACAATAACAACAATGGGAGCACTTATCTTGGGATCTTTCCCAAAGTATTAATAGAATAGTAGTCGAGGATATAGAAAACTAATCGGCTACAAACTTTGGGTTTGTAGTATTTTGTTTCTCCTTGTTGGGGAGTTTTATGTGGTTTGATTGGATATCTTCTTGACCTCTTTTGACTTTTGGTTGTTTTGTATAATTTATTCTTGTTGAGTTAATAATTTGTTTCCCTCTTTTATTCAAAAAAGAAAAAAAGAAAGCAAACTCATATGGTGATCCCACAATAGTGGGTTATAGTTTTTTACATGAAGAAAAATTAGAAATGCTCATCAAAAAAATTAAAATGGCTTCGAACGAGGGTACCCTTTTGAATGAAGGGGCTTTGTTCGAATGAACCTCCCCTTTAAATGAAACCCCCTTCTAATGAACACCCACTTGCACCATATAGGGGGTGTTCATTTGAACTCCATTATAATGAAGGGGTAAACCCTTTGTTCGAACCCCCTTCATTAGAAGGGGGGTTCGAATGAACACCCTCTTTTTTTCCCTTGCCCCCCTTTGTCTGCAATTTTATGTAGATTTTTGGGTTTCGAGGCTCAGGTTGAGGATCAAAATGGAATCAACATGACAAACCTAGCTGCAGGATTATAGTCCCTGAAACAAGTTCTTGAATTATAGTTTTGATATATTTTGGTTTTATTAGACATTTTTCTAGTTTAATTAAACATAGGTTTTCACTAAAAATAAAGCTCTTTGTTCTGCACATGTAGAAAAATAGTAGATTACCAAAAACAACTCTGAAAAATATCTATCCTATTGGTATTGATGTCCTTGATCCAACAAAATAAAATTGAATTTTGATACATACAAAAAAAGTTATGCTCCTAATAGTACACCTATGTTTAAATTATAATTGGTTTGACTTCAAAACATAATTAAAAAAAATCAATAAAACATTATGAAACCAAATGCATTCTCTAGATGTTGTAGTTACAAATCTAAATTAAAAAAAATTATAATTTTATCCTTCATAGAAAAAAGTTATGTGGTTTATAGTACACATCACTCTTTAAAAATGTTTATTGTTAAAAACTAGTTATTGAAGGAGATGGAAAAATAAATGCAATTTGATTCTAGTTTATTTAAAAATTATATATTCAGAATCTACAGAAAAAATGTCACAAATCACTAGTTTGCATCATCTTCAAATTCCTCGCAGTTTAACAACTATAGGTGTCTGAAAGTGAAGATTTAGTTCAAAATATTAATTTATATAAGAGAGGGGGACCAACCATGTCAAGGCTCTAGGTCATGAAGAGCCGAGAGCGAAGGGCTGCCTTAACTTACCTCACTCTAAAGGGTTGTTTCAGATAGGGGTGTTTCAAATAGGGGTTGAGAATGATGAGCACTATAAAGTACTTCTATCACTGTTTAGACCCGAAATCCAAGTTTAGGCTAGGCGAGCTAGTTTTTAGATTCAATACTGGACCTCAGATAGTTGTCTGTCTGCAAACGACAATGCAATTCTGGGATGACAACATGACGTGTTGGCGTCTCTCTAGCGTCAGTACGAACAAAAAATAGGAAGTACAATATAAACTACCTAAAAATGAACTAACAACCTAGCTGGTTATTCTTAAATGAACAAAACAGAATGATAAGGTGTAAAAAGTACAAACGAAGATGATAAAGAAAATAAATAAAAGCTAGGGTGATGAAAATGATCTCACAAAAATGCATGTTCACCAGCTAGCTCCACATGTTCATTCACCTACACACAAGCAAGAGGGAAAATTGTTGGGGTTGTCTAGGGGTATGCCTCATTCAAACCCTCGTTTTGGTGTTTCCACCTCCACAGATAGCTAGAAAGAAACATAGTAGAAATATGTGATAAAGGAAAGAAGAGAGAGTAAAAACATTACAAAACTGTACAATGCTACTCAACCAAATCACAAAGGAGAGGAGCAAAATGATATCACCTCCACCCAAATGCTCACTAGCCAATGGAGGAGAATATGGACTTGGCAAGGTCACCATAGCCTCAAATGTGATGAAGGGAGGTCTCACAAGACTCCAAGCCCACACTGCTATGGCTTGCTTCACACTTGCTATGTGGAGTTGATGGAGTGTTGTTGTTGCAATGGAGTGTCGAAGTGCTTCTTGAGAGTGAAGTGAATGCTAGAAATGCTAAGAGATGGATTGAGAATGTGTGTAGAGATCAAATGAAGTGAGAATGGATAATTTTAGGGAAGAATGAGGAAGAATAAGGCATTTTCGGGTCGGTTAGTCGAAGAGGGACGTTACAATTCATCCCTAATTGAGAGTGCAACACCTCTACCAACTTTAGACATAGGAATCCGTCAAGGACGACAACACGTCGTGCAGACGTCTGCATGTCACGCGTGCATCCCCGAAAAATATTCTCTCACTGACACAATAGGAAGATGCCAAGTGGAATGCAGTTGGGTGATGAGGAATTCCACCTTCAAACTTGATTTTCTAAGGTGAGGGTATGTGAAAGGGGATTTTACGTAAGGGGTGCAAATTCACTCCTATACAATTTCAATGTCAAGTTTGGCCAAAAAGTGTAACCCGCTATTATGGGGTGAGGGATCACCCCACAATCAAACTCATAAATCACACCAATAGAGCATAAGAAAGTTGCATAACAATAAATACAACAAACTTACACACAAATGCCTTACACAATATCCTCGCTTAACTCCATTGTTCTCCTATTCACACCTTGGAGAAAGGTGTAATGGTGGTTGCTCTTAGATTTTAGCACAAAACACTTTGGAATAATGTGTATAGATTTCTTGCAATGAGTGAGAAGAATAATAGATGCTTGATAGCTAAATTTATAGATTTCAGGTGATGGAAATCAATGGTTGAAATTTGATCAGATTGAGTAGATCAATGGATGAGAATCCATGAGAGGAATTGATGGATAGTTAACTGAATACATGATTTCAGTGAACTGAGTGTATGGAGCAGTTAAGAGGATTCGATTGATCAAAGAAATGTGAGTGAATGCTAGTTAGACTGAATTGATTGAAGAGTGAACTCGAAGTGAGTAGGAGTTGATTGGTGAGGTGGAAATGCATGAATAATTAATAAATAAATAGCTAATTATGTATTTTATGTGCAAAGGGAGAAATAAATAAAATAAATAATAATTTTATTTATGTTAGAAGAGGATGATGTTGAGAAGAATAATTATTTTTAATTAAACAATTATAAATAATTTTTTAATTAATGTGATTTGGGAAAAGATTAATGTTGAAATAAATCAATTAAATAATTATAAATTGTATAATCAATTTACAAGAGGGGAATAAATCAATAAATTAATTAAATAATTAAAATTATTTAATTAATAGAGGAAAAGTGATGAGATAAGATTAAAGTTTAAATTGAGGAAAAATTCAAAATTATTTAATTGTCTAGGATGAAGGCAAAATAACGTTAATTTAATTAAATAATGAAATTATTTAATTAAATGCAGAAGATAAATTGATTAGGAAAGATGAAAAAAATTGATGATGTTTTAGAAGAAATGAGTTAGTCAAATTTAAGTGTCTATAGGTTCAATTAGACTATATAATTCATAATTTTTCATAAACAACATTCACGATGATGAATGGCGTAATTTTGATTCCTCTATTGTCCTTTATCATTGAAGTTTTCTCCAACAATCCATCATTTATCAAATGAAGTGCATATTGAATGTCTTTGAATACCATGATCCAACAACATGCCACATAAAATATGTGTTGTATAGGTCATAATGAGTTGTATAAAGGGGTGAGAAAGTTAAATTTTGAGGTTCATTGTCACATTCTTAGGATTGACATTGATCAATCTTGGACCACACACAAATGGTATGGAAGAATAAGCTGGTGATCTTGAGGTAGGGAGCAAGTATATGGAAATACATTCTAAGGAGAAAATTATATAATAATTAGGAGATATAAAATACATAAGAATAAATTTAATGAACTAAAATGGAGATCTAGGGGAGAGAACCTAGTAGTTGAGCACCCTAACTTCATGCCTCTCAAAATCATGTGGCAATTTCAAATTACTTCTAAATTTTTATAGAAGCTTGTCCAGTAATGCATTTTCTAATAACTAAGGTTTCATGTCCACATCATCAAATATGATGCCAACAACAACATTGTTTTTATTGAGGTGTCAAAAAAGATAAAAAAGGTAGATCAATAGTTGTGCATTAAGTCACATTTTCTTACTACACTGATGTGGCATCACATGATTATTTATTTTTAGATTTAAAGAATACAATTTTATTCAATTATAAGTGTACTCATAGTCAACACTAACAACTTTTAAGTCATAATTACTAGTGCTATACTATTAAAATTATTGGGCATTATAACCATAAATACTATCACTACCAATGGAACATGCTCAACTATTGGGTCCTCTCCCCTAGACAGAGATTGAACCATTAACCATACTTAACATGATAAATATGTTGCTTATTTATTTGTTATTAAAACATTCCCCATCAAAATAAACATAAAATCAAATGAAAAATAATAAAATATACTACTTTTATACACACTATATTAATAATTTATTTTTAATATTAATTATTATTTATTAAAAAATTAATGTCAAAGTAACTTCCATAAATAGTGATTACACTAATAGTTTAATCTTCTTCCTCTGAATTAATAATAACTATAATTTATAAATAAAGAAAAAATAATCAGTTAAATTACTATTCACATACAAATTCTAATTATTATAATATTTTATTTCATATCATTTATTTAAGAAGATAATCATTGAAAGGAATGTACTTATGCAAATAAGAACATGGTTCAACACCATACACCAAATACGACATAATACTATATTTACATGAATATATGCATCCACATAGAACATTCTTTTTTAAATCCTATCAATACCTTCTCCATATCAATCAATACTTATTTTTATATTACTAGGTATGTTAGTATGGCTATTACTTACATATATAGCTTCATTTCAAAGCATGGTCCACAAAAATGTAATTGGGCTACAAACAATGTGTATTCCACCTTGGATGCATTGAGTGAAAGAAATAAGTGATGGATGAGCAAATTGCGAGTGGATGAACAAATGACACATTCACTTGAATGCTTATCCTAATAGTAGTAAAGATAAAAAGTTTTTTTTGTTGATAAGTTTCTCAAGGTTATGTGGGAAAAGATGTTTAAAGGGGAAAAAAATATTACCACAATGAATTTAACCTAACTTCAAACTTGTTGTACCCCAAATTAAAATTTTTGGCATTTTGAAGAAATGAGTCAAAATACTGTTAAATCTGTCAAAAAGGTCAAAATTGGGGTTTGCATGTCTTGCATGAGGGTCAAAAACTTAGAAATTTCAAAATTAGGCAATTTGGGTTGTTTCAAAACGATCAAACCTACAATACCCAGATTTCAGTTTTTCATCCCTAAATTTTAGGAAAATTTCTATTTTTAGCAGTTTTCTAAAAATAGAAACTTTTTCTGGGTTTTTATGGGTTTCTCAAGAAATAGATACTTGTAAATTTTTTTAAAAATATAAATTTTGGATTTTAGGGTTAAGACTGATTTTGATTGGCTTAAAATACTTCCTCATCAAGCTGGTGCAATCAGAATCACAAAAAGATCAGTTTTATCTTACTGGGGGTCTGTTTTGCTTTTTCAGAAGCTTTTTCGGAGATCCAAGGTCATCAATGGAGGTCAGACAGCTGTCAGGTGTCAGAATCAAACGTTCAAGCATCAAATAGAGGCTGTCAATGAACAACATGCACAAAGAACGAGGAACAGTCAAAGGAAGTTTGAAAAAATGAAAAATGCAAAATTTTGTCTAAGTCTGGAGACTTCAGGTGCCCTAGTCAAGAAGAGGCGCCCATACTTCAATGTCTTAGAATATTTCCCATTCCAGTAGTCAAACACAAGGGTGGCACGCTAAACGAGGTAAAATGTTGAAAATCTCATAAATTTTTCTAACTCTGCCAGCCATGGGTGCCCCTAAAGGAGAAAGGCGCCCAGCTTTTAAAGAGGTTAAAATCTAGAATTAGGGTTTCTACCTCCAAGCCAATGTTTCTTAGAATCTTCCTAGCTCCGCAACGAATCAGTCAACACGAACATCCGATCAACCGGTCAACTAGAATCTCAGATCAAACAAGGGTCACAGAGAGAGGTGTTTCAAAACTCTGAAGACGAAAGATCGATAGAAATGGCTAAGTCTAGAGGAAATGGGTGCCCCTGAAGGAAAAGGGGCCCAAGCTTTTGAGGTATCTAATGATGAAATTTGCAGAAGGTCCCTCCAACGTAACTTTGTCAGACTGGATCCAGCTTTCCAATGCATTCATCAACTCATCTGTCGGAGTTAGCAGCTGTCAGATGTCGCAAGCCGAACAAAGGAGGAAAAGTATAAAATGATAGGAGTTGGAAGCAATAGTGGAAAATTCAAAATAAAAACTAAGTCTGGAAGAGATGGGCGCTCCTGAAGGAGAAGGGCGCTTAGGGTTTAGAGCCACCAGAAGTTAGTTTCCGGAGATCAAGTATCCAAAAGACCCCTTCTAGAATCTTATTAGCTATCCAGTGAATCCGTCAGCCATTCGGTCTGATCAGCACAACACTCAGAATCATAAAATCATCTGAAGGTCAGAAGACAAGCAAGGTTTTGAAAATCATGAAAATGGCTAACACTGGACAAAATAGGCACCCCTGATAGAGATAGGCACCTAAAAATTTGAAGCGTCAAATGAAGTTTTTGACATATGACATCTCCAAAACAATGTCGTTAGATTCAATCTGGCTCTGTAATGAAATTTTTAGTTCATTCGTCGGATCAATCTGGAAGTCGGGAGACAGAGCCGAATCAGGGTTGAAAATTGAGCAGAAGGTGAAAACAATGAAAAAATGGCTAAGTTTGGAGAGACTGGGCGCCATACTTCAAAAAGCGCGCCCAACTTCTCATGCCTTAGAGAAATTTTTAGGAATTTCAAAATTTTCAAAGAAAAAAAAAAATGCCTTAGGTCAAATGCATGAGCTAAATTTAGGGTTTTTCAAATTAGGGTTTGAGAAGCTGTTTTCAAAGAAAAACTTATTTAAGGACACTTCTATGTATTATTTTTCATATTTTCTTATAGGTGTCTTCAAAGAGAAACATAGCATCAACTTCAAACCTATGTTTTTCAAGATTCAAGAACCTAAACTTGCTAGTTTTTCATAAAATTTTCAGATCAGCACTCAAAGAAGGCTTGCTTTATCATATTTCTTCATCAAGAACATCAAATTTGTGAAGAAGAAGGCCATTACTTTCAATTTTCAGCAAGCTGGTCCATATTTGTTCTATCTTCTGGACAAATTGTTGAAGAATTTTCTCAAGGTTGCAGCAGTTGCTTTTATTTTGCATGTCAAAGAAAACTTCAAATTCTTCCATTTCTAATATTCTAGGTCTATGCTAAACCTTCTTATGGATAAAACCCATATCACATCTTTTTTAGAGAAACTTAAAGTTGTTGCTTTTTCAGTCAGAAGCCAGGGTTTGCAAAATATGATCAAGTGGGTTCATCCAGAATATGCTCATGAACAATACCCAGATGTCAGCTTTTTCTGCTTTTTTCAGAGAAAATTAGGGTTTGTTGCTTTTTTAGTCTTCACTTCAAATTTTCAAAAACGAACGATCTGGGTTGGCTTGTAACGAAATTCTAATCAAAACTCATATCTCAGAAATTTTTTCAAAATTTCATCTGTTTGAGGAAGAAAAATCAACAAACTAAAATTAGAAAGTTTGCCAAAACTCGTTAGAACCTAGGCATGTTTATTGTCAATCTTCAAGTTTTTCAGAATGGAGTACATTCCTACAGAGTTCAAGACCAAATCAACGTTGTACCATGATTTCATAGAGACAATTGAGATTGACTTACACCATATTAAGCCAGTATTCATTCTACGTCCTTTGGAAGATGCAGGCAACACCACCATCAGGCATCTTGGCCATTCGGGTCTTCTCGCAACAACATCCATACCTTTCTCAGTACAGAGCTTAGAATTCATAATTGCTTGTATCAAGCATTATAATCCAACCACAAGGGAAATCTAGTCAGTTGATGGAAGAATCATATGCAACTTAAAGCCAAACATGATTGAGAAATGCTTCTCCATCCCACCATGGCTTGGAAGTGTTACCATCAACATTGAAGAATGTGAAAGGATATGGGAAGAGCATCAAAAAAAGTATAGCAAGAAGATTGCACACAGGTGGTTGAAAGATAAATACAATACATTGCCAAAGAACGTTGGGAGAGGAGAGTTCAAGGACGAATTTGGTATATTCATCACTCTACTCAACCAGATTACTGGTCAAGCAGATGCAACAAAGTTTCAACCTTGGATGTTCTATGTGATACCTCACATAATGAAGAAGACAGAGTTCTATGACTAGCCTACATTAATTAGTGATTTCCTTCACCATCAAATAATTGAATATTTTAATAGACATGCATTCCACATGGTCTCCTACCTAGTCTACTTGGTTGCCTATCAAGGTAAATTCAGATGGTTAAACACAGAGGGTTCTTTAAATATTCAACATGTCTACAATTATTACACTCAGTTGGAGTTCACTGCGGCATCACATCATTATAAAAGAGTGAATGAAGCATTCTTAATCTACACAGTGTGAGACCTAGACAATGAGCTACATGTTCGCATCTCATCTATTGCCAGGGCAACAATGTCAGAATGGGCTGATTGGTTTATTCAGTTTGCCACTTTCACTTACCTAAGGGTTTACAGTTATTTAGGAGCTCCTCTTATGTTACCAAGGTATCCATCAGATGAAGTCATGTGTATGGCATTTCTCAGACAGGTATCAAATGTGCACACTCGCCTGCGCAACAAAAAGAAACCAGCCTTCAACTTTCCTTTTGCGTTAGGTATTTATAGTTGCAGATCATCCGCAGATGCTAAAATAATGGGTAATGAGTTAGATAAACTTGGTCTCAAGCCTTTCAACGAGAGATGATCATATGATACCCATGGTGTCTATGCAACTCGACTTGGTCAGAATTATGCTCATGTGCCCATACTCGAAGAATTTTGGGCTAACTGCAGAGATGAGTACGAGGTGCAAAGGAAAAGTAATAGTAGGCTCACCCTTCACCAAATGAAAGATTGTTTATCAGAAAACATTGAAGGGTTATCAGATGATGACGGGGATGTAATTCTCCCAGCCTATACTAGAAATCAGGTTGATCATCAACCTCTTCCACAGGTCAATTGGGCTCATAGAGAATGCATTGCAGTGGAAGAAAGGACACGACAAGTGGTAGATTACAACAAGACTTTCTTAATCCTCAAAAAGAGGGAGTCCATTCTGGTAGCAGAGTCGCCAAAGAAACATTCATCTCTTCCCTCTTCTTCAAGAGCTCAAACGAAGATGAAAGGAAAAGTTCAGTCTCATGAGGTTACAAAGGGATATAGATCAACAAAGAGTGCCAAGAGGAGGTTGGACTACACATGAATTGTTATATAGGAGCGACCTACAACTGAAACAAAAGTTCCTCCATCCGAGCCCATACTTCAAGAAGAAGTACAAGATGAGCCTTTGATACAAAACCCTTTACCACCTCCTAGGTCTTCGCCAATTCACATTGATTTGGAAGACAAGGAGATAGAGGTTGATGTTACAATTATTCCTCCCTTGGATGTTAGTAGAGATACCACATCTTGGCTTGAGAGCTCCTTGGGAAGGACGAGAAGAAGGCCTTCGTATTAGGTGATTGATGATGACCTCAGTATATATCAAGAAGCACCCAAGAAGAAGGCCAAGAAATAAATGCATTTTGAGAGGAATCTTGAAGGTGAAATGGTCATGGAGACAACTACGCCTCTTGAAGATAAAATCAGGGATGAGGTGGATGTTGATGATTTAATAATGGTCAAAGCAAACCTTGGTAAAAGTACCTGACATGCTGATATGAGTTTGTTTAAGATGGTAAGTGAAAATATTCAAGAAAGAGTTCAAAAGGATGGAGAAGACAAGGCAGCCCTCAAGGTTGAAAATCATCAACTCTGGTTGTATATATCAAATCTTATTCAAGGCACCTCACAAACAACACAGTTGCTGCCACAAGTTTTAGAAACACCAGCTGATCAACAACAATTGAGGTAGTTGGTTATTTGTGGAAAACAAACTCAGGAATGGATTGAAGAGCTCGTCGTCAAAGGAAAAGAAATTCTAACATAGGTCTTCCAGCTGAGATACAAAGCTCATGATTTACGTCAAGGTATCAAGGATTTTGAGCAGTTGATAGCTGAGTTGAAGCCTATGCATGAAATCATAATTGCAGATTTAGAGATCGCTTATGGCTCTACAATGGCAAGAGAACACAAAAGACAAATCCTGGAGTGGAAAGAAGGTCATCTTTTCAAGGTAAATACATATGTTAGAATATCTGAGGAGTTTGCATTGTATAAACAAAGAGTCATTGATACTCTTAGGTTCATCAGAGAATTTGTTGCAGCAATTCCTTGTCAGTATTGCCTTGAGGATGGTTCATACATTGGGCTTGACATAGTCCAAGCAGAGTTTCAGAGTATCATGCATGGCAGCGATGGAAGTGTTGGAAGAATGAGGATGATTTCCATGATGTCAGCACAGTTCGAGAAAGCGGCCAATGAGAGTGAAGATTTCTTGAGATCTATTGCAGATGGCGAAGAAATCTTGGAAAAGCAGCATTTTGCTATTAATAGTATCAACACTCCCACCATAGATGAAGTTGCCTTCTTTTTAGCGGATGTGATCGAGATTTAAATCTTCTTTCTTCTAGAAGCTTCTTCTACCCTTTCTTTCTATTCTTGTCTCAATTCTTATCCATTCTTTGAGGATAGAAATAAAACAGTTGTAACAAGTTGTCACGAGTTGGGACTTTCCATTTTAGATGCTTTCTAGGGTTTAGATGTTTTATATTTTCTAGAATTAGAAATAAAGCTTGCATGTTGGCAAGCAGTAGTTGTAAAAGCAAGGAGATTTTAGGGTTCCCTACTCCTCTGCTTAGTTATAAATAAGAGCAATGTTTGCTCATTTTTCTTTAACCGTGCTTGTGATAATAGAAGTGTTGAGCTTATTCCTTCATGTTTGTTATCGTTTAGTGTCAGTTCACTTTGTGTAAAGAGCAAGTTTGCATGCCTCCTTAGCTGAAAATCCTTGTTTAGTGCATGTGTTATGTGTCAATTATAATCAGGTTGATCGCATGTTGCAAGTATTTTGCTACAACTTGCTGTCCTGAAATTGTAATCCTTGTTCCAGAAGTTTGATTAAATAAAATCTTGAAGCTTGCTTTGCTGCTGTTTATTGTTTTGTGCCAGAAGTGTGAGGAAATAAAATCTTGAAGCTTTCTTTTCTGCCCTTGAAATAAAGCCTCATATTTCTGTAATACTTTTATGATCTCCTTCTTCAGCTCGCATTGAAATTTAGTAGATGTATGTTGAGGAAATTTTATTCAAGTATCTTTGTCAGAAAATAAACCTCGTCCATTTCTAGACTCTCTTGCTCTGTGTTTACTTGAGAGGATAGAAACGTTTTAGCGTAAGTTAAGTTGTAGTTTTCAAGTTTCATTAAAGGGAAAACCTTAGCTGCAACATCTAGAGATCTATAACCTTGTGTTCTCACAGTTGAATCAAAAAGATAGGCAAAAATTAGTTCTAGTTTACCTACTTTATGCAACTCAGCAAAAGAGGGAGCTTCCCCTCCTAATTCGAAGAGCAGTTTACTACACATAGTTGTCTGTTTCCAAAGTGCATTCCAGAGGTGCGATTTGAAATGCCAACAAAACTATCAACAAAAGACATCTTTAGAGGCCAATATCTTGTGGAGGTCAAATATTCTCATTGCCCAGTTGAAGACTAACTTGCAGATCATCTTCGGTGTGAAATAAGTTGGTAGAAAAGGCCTAAAGAAATTTGGGAAGAGAAATAGCGGGAATAGTGGAAACAAAAAATACTTCATTCTAGATTGTAGTGTGTACAAAGATTCTCATTACCCAATTGAAGACTAACTCACATCATCTTGAGTGTGACATAAGTTGGTGGAAAAGGACTAAAGAAGTTTGGAAAGAGAAACTGCGAGGATAGTGGAAACAAAAACATTCTTCATTCTAGATTGTAGTGCCTACAAATACATTTGAACCAAGTACATAAGTATTTTAGCAAAAACATCTTTTTATGATTTATACAATGAGGAAAAAGTAAAGAAAATAAGAGAATTCATTGTCAAATTGAATAAAAAAATATCAACACTTCACAAAATAAAAATAGAAGAATATGTTGTCCCATAAACCATCTTTGATATCGTGACCTTTAAAAGTATTTTATTCTATTCTTTCCACAATATCTCATCATACTTTCTCCCCCTCCCTTCCACTTTGCTTGTGAATTGTCACTTTGTTTCTTGAACACCAATACACTTGTCTCCACAATTACCTTTACATTGGGAGTGCTCTTTGCCCGTGCTTTGTACATGAGACAAGGATAACGGGGATATTATGTGAGAACATCTAATGAAAAAACTGGAATGTTATGTAGCAAGGAGTATAACAACTATTTATTACTTACTAAAGAGAAAAATCACCAATGGTCAAGGTTTTCAATGAATGATAAGGATATTAACCATTTCGATGAATAATTACTTGCTCTATGTGACACTTTTGATATGATTATTTGCAATGGCATGGGCAGATGAAAGATCTTCAAAAATTATACATGCAAGACCTACAAAAAATAAATTATTGTGGATTATGAAATTTGTTTGCAAAACTTGATTGATAAGATAGTATAGGTTATGATTACAGATCCCCTTAGCAATTTAAAATCATATCATAATCTAGTTCAACTTTTGTTTTCTTGGCAGAAAGAAAGTAACTGTCAAATACTATAGGAACAACCTATCCACCAACCTTCAACAAAGGAAAAAATTATCTTAACCCAAGAAAGTTGTTGATAGCTTCAAGGAAGAATTAAGGTGATATCTTCTAATCGAGGATTTTTAGCTCCTCTATTATTTCTTTCTCTTTAGAGATATTTTGAAGGATATTTTGTTCCACATTCTCAACTATTTGTATAGGAAAATCAATTTCTTTGTCTCTTGGAATATATTAGTGTCACTTTGAATGTGAGCATGAGATCGCAAATCCTTGATAAGCTTGAGAAGACAGTCACAATGGAACCACATACACTCAAATTTAAAAGGACAACATATTGAAGGATGATCTTCGAGAATAGAGAGAAGTGTCAACCCATAAATTGGAAGGATAAACTATTCCATGAAATGTGCGTAGTGGAGCCATTTTGAGGAATGGAAGAACCTATCAAGCCTCTCTACAATATTAGTGAAGTTGAACCCTTTGTTTATCCAAGAGTATTCTCCATCATTTGAAATTGTATCTAGAAGACCATTGTCTCAAAAAAAGTTTTGAAAGTCACATTGAGCTTGGCTTTCCCACATTATCCTCCCACACTTATCAATAGAAGATATATTAGCATTGAAGTACTTGCCTAAGATTAGAAAATCCTTTAGAACAAGAAAAATGCAATTAGATATTTTGTTCCATAGGTAAATAGTTTCTCCCTCATTTTGGTGGGTCCATAGACATTGAGTAGAGTGAAAGAGAGATTTGAATGAAGGATTCTAACCTTCACTTCCATCCAATTTTGTTCTTTAGACATTTCCTCAATAAAAACATAATTTGAGACCCAAATAGTTTCAATACCTTCTAAAGATCCTAAAAGAAAAACAAAAGGCTATCCCTTCCTTTATAGTATGTTGTGAAATATTCAACAACATCCAAGCTTAATATTAATTCTTAAAACATAACATTGTCAACTTTCAATATTTCCAAATGATGCTTGATTAAGCGCCTCTTGTTAAAAGAATTCAAGACCCTAAAATTACAAGTAGTAGTATCCATTTCTTTCTAAATAAGGTATTTCATCCTTTAGATCTCAACATGTATTGATTGAGGCTTGGCCACCAAACATAGCGAGTTCCTCCCTCTTCTGCTCGTTAGTTTTTTTACCTTTATTTTTCCTAGATAACATATTTGGCTTTAAATTTTTTGAAGTATATTGACTA
This sequence comes from Sequoiadendron giganteum, assembly GCA_007115665.2. Classification (NCBI taxonomy): domain Eukaryota; kingdom Viridiplantae; phylum Streptophyta; class Pinopsida; order Cupressales; family Cupressaceae; genus Sequoiadendron; species Sequoiadendron giganteum. The sequence continues at coordinate 331,914,715 of CM021109.1, read as the reverse complement.
AGGAATTTGGCCTTGATGATCCCATTTGCATCATCTTTAAAATATTACAAATCATACCAGGACTTTTAGTCTTTGATGTCCTTATTTTTTAACTATCTTTGTTGTTCCTTGCCTTAAATGGAACAACTACCGAAGTTGCTTCAGGTGCTTTCTCAAGGATAGGAATTTTTAGAGAGGAACTAATATTGACATTGATAGGGATCGAGTTAGTCACCTCCATTTGAGGTTGAGTCAAAGATTGGTAAGGATGGTGTGATTTAATCTTTAGAACACATTTTTTTTATTGTTATGAAAACCCTTTTTTGATTGGGAGAAACTTTTACAAATGGTGTAAACAACACTTCCAATTTCAACTCTACCAATTGAGACCAACAACCTCCTTCTAATTTAAAGGTGATAGAATGTGGATATTTTGTATATTTTGTGACACATATGTTAGCATATAATATGGAGTCACCTTTAAGGATTTTTTTCGACTCTATTCCCAATTGAGCAAAGAAAATTTTGGTCCAATATTCTTTTGATAAATTTTAGAGACAAATTTAGACTGGGGCATCAAAGATGGGTAGTGCAAGCAAATTGAATGTGCTATCCAATTATAAGTGTAAATGCATATAGATTCCACCCACCAAGGTTCATGAAAAAGGACAACATTACACTCTAATTTGAGGGCAAAGGTGGTGACAAAGAAATCTTTCAAGAGGAATGTATCGTCCATGTATTCCTTCCAACTCTCTTTACGAGTGTATTGAAAATATGAATCTAAAACTAAGAATAAAGCAATACAAATACTCAATTCAACGATTCAACAACTACTTCAATAGAGCATGTGCACAAACCAAGTAAATCAAATGAAATAAATCAATTAAGTTATACCTCCACAAAGTGCCTCAGTCTTACTCCATTGTGTATGATAATGTTGTAAAATTATGGGTGTGGATTGCTCTTCAAACATAAGCATAACCTTGATAGAAAAATGGATGTAATAAAAGCACAAATATTCTAAAAACTTATGGATAATTTAATGGTTCAGAATGAAGGTTGATTTATAATTTTCACCTAATATTGATCAATGGTGGAGGATGATTTGGAAGAGCAATGGATGAGATGAATTGAGAGATCATGATGAATGAGTTAACTCATTGCATGATTAATTTGACTAACTACATGGATGAATGAAGTGAGAACATGGATGAGTGAAGTGATAGTGAATCTAAGAGAACTGTTACTTTTTTTAGTTTGCTTACTTAGAAGAATATAAATAGAATTAATTAAATAAATTTATTTAAATTCATATGAATGAGGGAAACATATAATTAGAAAATAAATAAAATAATAATTTTATTTATTTTAGAAGAATGAAAATAGAAAAATCAATTAAATTAATTTATTATAGAGGAAATATTAGCTAATTAAATAATTAAAATTACTATTATTTTTTATAGGTTATAATTAAAATTATTTAAATAGAGTTGATAAGAAGAATTAATGCATAAATTAATTAGATAATAATTATTTTTTAATTAATATGGATGGAAGAAATTGAAGTTTAAATAAATAATTTAATTATTTAATTAATGTGGAGATGAAAACTAATGAATTGATTAAATAATTAAAAAAATCATTTAAATTTTGTGGAAGAGGCAAAAATGGTGAGTTAATTAAATAATTAAAAAATATTTAATCAATGTCAATTAAAGTGATGAATCAATTAAATAATTAAAAATTATTTAATCAATGTGGATGATGTGTTAGCTTAATTAAATAATTAAAAATATAATTAATATAAGAATTGATGAAAAATGATAGAGTGATCAGATTAAATGTGTATAGATGTCTACACTCTTTTATCCAATCATAAATTTGTGATTGAGTAGGCACAAATTTCCCTATGAGATTTTGGAGGAGAGGGAAAGGTGTATCTGTTCTTGAGAATGATGATAAAAAATGATGTATAAAATTTAGTTTTCAAAGTATAAAAAATTAGTGATCTAAATATGATGAGTGTCTTAGGCCTTGTACATTCTTAGAAATATTTGTGGTTATAATATATGCCCTTCAAAATTGAACCAAGTATTTTGACATTTATTTGATACATGTGAATGAACTTGGTTATGTAGGAATTATCTAGTAGAAAGTATATGCAAACTTTCTATTTGGCTTCGTCTTTCTTATATTCAAGAATTTGTTAGTAAGGATGATAGTTTTGATTAACACCTTTGAGGAGATTGTGGAATCATCTATGGTCAAGTTATCCTAGGTCAACTCTTTAGATAGACTAGCTTTATGGCATATGTTGGCAAGTCACAAAATGAGAAGTTAAAGTCTTATCAAGATAATCCTCCATGAAATAAGACACACTAATGGTTATTATAGGTTGTAGAAAGTATATTGTAGTCATATTAGGTGGTGTTTGGTACCGGGTGATCCCATAATATTAGATTACAATTTTTGGCCAAATTGGACACTGAACTAATTTTTTCTAACTAAATCTTCACTTTCGGGCACCTATAGTTGCTAAACCGCGAGGAATTTGAACATGATACAATCTAGTAATTTGTGTAATTTTTTGTTTTCAAAATTTTGGAATTAGATTGCACTTCTTTTTCCATCTCCTTGGAAAACTAGTTTTTTCAGTAAACACCATTTTAAGGAGTGATTCTCATCGTATACAACATAAATTTTTTTCTATGAAGGATTAAATTCTATTTTTCTCGAATTTAGATATGTAAATACGATATCTAGCATTTTCATTTGGTTTCATAGTTTTTTACTGAATATTTTTTTCTTAATCAAGTTTTGAAGTCAAACTAATTACAATTTAGACATAGGCAAACCGTATACAACATAACTTTTTTTGTATGTATCGAAATTCAATTTTATTCTTTTTGTTGGATCAAGGACTTCAATATCTAGTGCAATAATATTTTTCAATTTTTTTTTTTTGATTATTTGCTATTTTTCCACATGTGCAGAACACAGAGCTTGATTTTTGATGAAAAACCTACATTCACAAGAGATAAAAAATAAATACAATAATCAATTTATATTTATTTAAAATTATACTTTTTGGGAAGCTTATAATAAGGACTACATAATTACAAAAAATAATTTTTAAATAAATTCATTTGATCCCCCAAAAGGTAAATCAAAAGTGGTTTTTTATCAACATTTTGATAGGTGTAAAAGAGACTTTGTTATAAGTATGGTTTAAAACTAATGAGGTTCTATCCAAGAGGGTTTAATATAAGGTGGTTTGATCAATCCATCTTCAATTGGAATCCTTTAAATGGAAATTTTCGAGGGTTAAATCATTATATTTTCTTAAAAATGTGATTTCAGTAAAAGTCAAGATCTCCTAGAAATTGTAAACCAGTATTGTAGCAGCACCTTACCTCTTGAGATTTGAATATTTACAAGGTAAGTGTATGGAAATTTCCTTACATGTAGATAAGCTATATTAGTATCTCATATACCACAAATGTAATAATAAAAATATGAGAGAATATGTATTAGAGATAAGAATATATCACCCAAGCATATGTGTTGTATTTTATATCTATTATTGGATTATGAATGAATGATGAATGTAAGAAGTACTTAATTTGAATATATGAAAGGGTCTATCTTATGATTTGTAATTGAGTATAATATTTCTTTGATTGTATGTGCAATATAATATATTAATTTTATTTTCCTTATTATAACACAGTGGGGTTAATTATTTTACATAATTAATCTATACCTTGGTTGTGTATTTTATTGTCAATATATTGGTTCCATTGTTAAGACCCCAATTTTTTTGTGCATAAGAAAAAAAATCTGGAATTAGGAAAATAGATTTGCAGTAAAGAATACTTTGAGGAAAATGAGTAATAATGGTAGGTAATGATGAAAGAGTGTGGCAATACATACTAGGTTATAACCCTTGGGGTGGGGGGTTAGGCATATAAAGGTAACAATAGAAAGGGGGGAGATATAAAAAAAAATGATTGTTGAGACAAATCTGACCTAACTCTTGGGGATGTATAAAAGTGGATTTAGGATGGATAAAAAATAATTATTATTTTTTGACAAAGGACAATAAAAAGAGAGAAATTGACAACCTATTGCTAATACCAAGGTGGTTTTGGAAGACAATAAGATGAACATGGTAGAGAAGAATAAGGAATAATAAAGTAGGTTGAAGCAAACATAAGAAATAGATAAGAGATACCTAAAATGAATAGAAAAGGTGCAAGTGGCATCAAGAGATCATGCTAAGAGGACTCAAATTAAGGAAAATTCAATTACTTAATTGGGTGAAAGGTCAATAAACATGACACTCACTAATATTGAAGAACTAGAGTGATCTATAACCCTAATTCAAACTACAAAGAAAAATAGAACTAAAATGATGGAGTAGTTAAACAAAATGAGACAACAAGTATGAAAAAATTGGAAGCTTAGATGAGAGAAATTACATATGTGGTAGACAGGGAGAGGCTTAGAAGTAGTAGTGTTCAAATTATAAATAGATAAACCAATCATTAATTGGTGATGAAAATATTCACTAGTTGTATTAGAGGGCTTTAATAAATAATAGGTTTGAGGAGTTGATAATGCTAACCTTTAAAAGGATCATGCTAAATCTCAATGGTGACCATGTTGAATATCAAAGTGAGTAGGTATGATAGGATGCAAAGAAGGGAAGAAACAAAAAAAATATTTGATAGAAAAGAAAATTAAAAAGATAAGAATATGATAAAATATCAATAAAAAATCAGAGTTTTCCATAAAAACCTTATATATATTCAAGTAAAATAATACAAATGATGAAGAATAAGATAAATAAGGTGATAATAAAGATAATATATTATCTAATGAAGAGTTACCAAAATTCACATCCCTAAGCTAAAGAGATACTATGAGGAGATGAATCCTCTAGAGTAAGAGACCCCATGATAGGTAAGTCAAGAAATTATTTTTAAAGAGGATATAATTAGTGAATCCTTAGGCTAGAAGAAGCAAGAGAAAGAACTGATTGTTTAAGATATTTTGAAAAATTTATTGGAAGACAATTTTCTAAGATTCAAATGTATAGAGATAAAGGAAGAATATTTAGAGGCTAGTAAAAAAATAAAGAAGAGAAACATGGTAGAGGAAGCGTAATAAAAAGAAGAAAGAGAACCAAGAGTAGAGCATGCGAGGAGGGAGGATAGTCCCAAACTACATATAACTAAATAGAAAACACCTTCACCTCCTATACTTATTGTGTACATTAGAATGTGTAAATCATAATGAATCTAATCTAATACACCAATGAAACATTAGATTAAAGAAACTAAATTAAAGAAAGAAAAACGCAAACTCTAAACACAGACAGCTTCTTCAAATTCGTCCCATTGTCCTCTATCTCCAAGGATCCGTTTCAAGATGCTGGCTCTCAGTTGTTTTAAACAACAACTTGTAGGATGGCAGCTTGAGAGAATGAGATTAATGAAAATGCATGTGCATTGATAATATGCTTTAAGCTATGAAATTGAAATGCTAATTAAATGCTAGAAATGCTTGATAAAACTAAAATACGACTATAATAACTATGTATGAAAATCTAGAATTCGAGGTCCTTTTCAACTCACAAGAAGGCTGTATTTATAGATTTTTGAAGGCAGGAATTCAATTGGCCAAGATCAACGGTTGAGTTCAAACTTGTTAAAATGAACGGTGAGAGATCGAGAATTTGAAAAGAAGATGGAATTTCAAAAAGACAGATGGAAAATGAAGAGACAAATGGAAGATGTGTCCATAATTAAAAATAGGTAATATTTAATTATGTGTGGAAAATGAAAAGCTTTTAATTAAATATTGCAAATATTTAATTATTGAGAAGAGAAAAAAAGTTTTTAATTAAATATTGAAAATATTTAATTATGTGAGAAGAGTGAAGAATTTAAAAAGTATTTTAATTAAATATTAAAAATATTTAATTAAATGTGAAATGAAGAATATCATTTAAATTTAGAATTTAAACTTGTGATAATTAATATAAATAAATTGTGAAATCTATTTAATTAATTAAGAGGAAAATAGCATTAATTAAATAAACTTATTTATTTAATTAAATTAGAAGAATTGGAAAAATGAACAATATAAATAAATAATTACATTTATTTATATGTAGATGACTTAAGAATATTAATTAAATAATTCATATTTAATTAATTAACAAGTTTAGTTAACCATGACCATTTTTAGATGTGTACATTTTGCCCCTCTTTGAAGTGATGTGTTTTACGCATTGCTTCAAAGAATTTGCCCTTGATTTTGAAAAATTTAACTGATGATGCTATATGCCCCCTCGAGAGGTAAATCACATGATGAGACTGATGATGAGGATGATTTGGAAGATTTTCAAATGATTTTGGAGAAAATTTGGTGATTTAGCTCTCGAAATAGCACTTTGCATAGTAAAAATAAAAATAATTTGCCACTTTTACCCCTTTAAAAGGTGAAAAGTCATTTTCATTTGAACAGTAACCTTTGAGAATTTTTGAGCTCTGGAAGAGATATTAGCAATGCCGATCCCTTATGAGCGCCACAAATTCGAGTGAGGCCGCCGTCATCAGAGACCTGCAACCTATGGACCTCCGGTAAGTCGATCAAAACTTCTCTGTCAAATTTTTAATGATTTTTGAATGCTTTTTTGATTTTTTTTTTTTTTGAAGTTGTTTTAGCGCATAAATTTTTTGTTTTGATGCATACGAGCTTTAGTTTAGCGCATACATTAGATAAACCAGTGCATCCAAAGTGGCACATAGGTGCAAAACAATCACACATAGGTGAATTAGTGCATAGGATAGATCAAATAGCACATCCATGAAACTTGCCTACGTAGGATGATAGATTAGCGCATATGCTAGATTAACGCATAGATGAACTGTTTTAGCGCATTTGTTTGATAAAATAGCACATTCATGAAATCATGCATCCATCATCTATTTTAGCGCATCCATGGAGTAAAGTTGCGCATCCATTTTTTGGCGCATCGATTGACTGTTTTGGCGCATTCATGGATTTTTGCTGAATTTCAATTTTTGAAGAAAAATTGATGCGTGCTTGATGATTGTTGCTAGATTAGACAACTGATTTTATGCTTTTGAGAAACATCAAGATTAGATTTGTGTGATTTGATAAATTTTCCTTTGTGCTTGAAGAACAAAATAGTTGAAATGATTGATTTGCTTTCCTGATTGAAAGGCTGATAGATTTGCTTTCTCGATTGAAAGGCTTATAGATTTGCTTCCATGCAATATGAAAAAAAAATAGATAGATTGATTTGCTTTCGTGCTTGAAAAAAAATGATAGATGATATATTTGATCTGATTGTTTGATTGAACTGATTTGATTTCTTGATTGATCTGATAAAGGAGGAATTTAACCTCCTCCAGTTTAGAGAGAGATTCCCTTGTACCTGAGAGATGAATCCACGGTTATCTGAGGATGATTTAGGGATAATACATCAGTGTGGATTGGGTCCTTTACTGGCGATGCTGCAGTATCGGGTCAACAGGGCACTATTGATTGCTTTAGCGGAGAGGTGGCACAGCGAGCACAACACCTTCCATTTGTCGACAAGAGAGATCACAGTGATTCCAAAGGATATTTACAGGATTCTGGGTATTCCTGTGGTTAGAGAGCTTGTGATCTATGATCACAAGGAGATTAGGGGGATAGATGCACTAAGACGGGTCTTCCAAGATCCTCATGTCTGCAGATATGAGATTCCCTAGAAGGAGATGATGGAGAGCTATGCTCCATTGCCTTCAATTTTAGTAGGATTCATTGGTGGTTTCCTTTGTCCTGGTCGTAGGGAAAAGGGACTATCAGTTAGGTGGGGTAGGATTCTGGAGACATGCTTCTCCATCGCACCAGATATGCATGGGGGTCATGCATGCTTGCCCATATGTACCATGATCTTCATCAGGTCGTGTACATAAATAGGAAGAGTCTTTCCTGTGGGGTGACTCTATTACAGATATTCGCATGGTAGCACTTTGCGATTACACGCCCCATCATCTGGAGAGATCACCCTCTTGGATTTCCATATGTTTATGCATATATAGGGCCCCTTGTCCAGTCGAGGCTGGGTAAGTTAGAGTACTGGCGACATGTACTTGATGATTTAGATATAGTCATTTGGCGACCATATGTGGACTGCGACCCCTCGGAGGTCGATGATATAGAGCTACCATACATGACCAGATCCAACTACCTGATTGGGTAGATGCCTTTCATCATTGAGCGGTTTTTGGTTATGAGGGTGCTGAGACAACTAGGATTGGTACAGATGATGCCACAGGGTGTGGCACACTATGCGAGACAACGAGAGGATGTACCAGAGTGGGGTCCATTTGTGACCATTGAGGTAGTCAGGGCAGAGTACATGGAGTTGTAGCCAGCACAGTGGGTGATGTATCCAGAGGTTACCAATGCAGGGATGACAGATGATTATGCAACTTATTTTTACACACATCCCTTCTCGAGATTTACCAGTCCAGAGAAACCTGCCCCATTGATGGGAGGATCAGTTACATGGGTGAGGCAACATTAGCCCTAGGGACCTCCAATAGTAGGGCAGCCATAGGGTTAGGCACAGGTACTAGCATAGGGAGGGGTATAGGTAGAGTAGGCCAAGGATATCAGTGGGGTGGCTATGGATGTGGACGATGAGAGTTCAGAGGAGGAGGAGATGGATGAGGAGTCAGATGATTCGGATAGTGGAGATGATGGGGATGATGGAGGTGGTGGGAGATAGAGATTTTTCTTCGATGTTCCCTTCAGCACGAGGCCACAGACATCCAGAGCAGTGGGTCAGTCGAGTACTTCGGTTCCACGGATTACCATTAGGGCTCCGTCACAGGGACAGGTGGATGCTTTGTAGGCGGAGGTTCAGACTCTTCGGAGTTGGTTAGCACAGGCTCAGGGGATCGTCAGTCGGTTGCAAGCATAGATTGCACAACCACCACCTCCTGACCCACAAATAGCTCAGCTGATAGCCGAGAGAGATAGTTTTAGAGAGAGAGGCATACAGGCTGAGGGGGTAGCCGAGAGACTGATGAGATTAGTTAAGAGCGCCTCTATTGGAGAGGTTGTAGTAGAGGGGTTGGAGATTGCTTGGGAGGTTGAGTACTACAGGATGAGGTATTTTGAGGCAGTGCCACCCGAGCGGAGGATAGCATTCACACAGTCAGGTACTCAGACCCAGACCCATTCACGCAGTCATTCCAGGAGTGTGACCAGGAGTGTGGGTCAGCCGATCAGATGAGAGATCAGAGCTTCTGGGAGCAGAGATTTGACGAGACCTACTACCTCTGGAGGCAGTAACAGTCATGTTCCATAGTCAGATGCCCCTCAGTGATGGACATGTTGTACACATTTATGCCATTGTATTTGATATATCTTTTTGAAACATTTGATATCCTTGTATTTCTGGACATTTGTTTTGATGAGATTTATGAGATGCAGTGGTGATTTGATTATGTATGTGTTATGAATGATTTATGCTCATGTGATGGATGATTTATGCACATCTTATGGATGCATTTTTTATTTTTATATGCTATGTCATGTATGATGATATGATGTAATATGAATGATTTTTCCTTCATGATATATGTAATGAATGTATGATGTAAGATGTAAATGCTTCGATGAAAATGAGATGATATGATTTATGATGATGTAATATGTAATGAATGATATGCACGTGACATGATTTATGATGTAATATGAATGATAAGGATGATGTAATGGAAATGCACTTATGTAATGAACTTATGATATATGATGTAAATGAACATGATGACCTAAGTGATGATGTGAAAAGAATGAAATGGATGCAATTTTATTGATGAATGTGTGTGAAATATGAAAATGTATATGTTAATGAATGATTAAAATAACAACCATGCATATGATATGTAATGATGGATAATGATCATGATGAATGAAATGAAATGATAATGCAATGAACTGATGATGTAAGTATGCAAATGTAATGATAATGATAATGGAAAATGATGTGAAATGAATGATCATGAAAATGATGTTACAAATGTCCAAATTTACTCAATTGTTCATTTTGAAAAGATAGATGAAATACTTACCAACCTTCAAAAATTCTACCTCATACAGCCTAAAAATGCAATCCTAAATGAAATCATGCAGTCTTAGAATGCAGTAATGAATCATTCTCTCTTGTGCCATTCCATGCTGTGCTTAATTTTCATCATTGAGCCTTTTGATATGTTGAAAGTTAGTACAAGCATCAAAAGGTATGTTAGCACCAATAATGACCTGAGTACTGCTTTCATGATGTTTGATATAGAAAATTAATACAAGCATCGAGGTATAATTGAACCAAGATGACCTGAGTATTGTTTGCATAAACAGACAAAAACTAACCATTTTCCTATGCAAATTATGAAATGTCATCAATGATACATTGTAGAGCATGTCCCATGACAAATTTGCACAGTATTAATGATTAATTTACAGACAACAAGCAAAGAAAAATCATACTTCTTCCTTTCTGATTCTAATTCAGTATATCATCGAATCACTCCAAAGATATGATGTCTCAAATATCAAAACAACAATTGCAACTTATGCTTTAAGTTTGTCATTCATTTTATTCAAATTAAGATCATCCAATTTTTGTTTTTGTCAAAATAGTCATGTAAGCTCAATTTAATTGGACAAGATTGTTGTTTTCGATATTCCGATTCTAGACACATGCTGCCGTTTTTCCTGCTAGAAAAGCTCCAAGAAGCGAACTACCCCCTAGTGACCTTGTACTTTGACTCCTGCTAGACACAACTACTGCTAAGGATAACCCTCCAATCATCAAGCCATGATGAGATCCTTGTTGTTTCAAGGAGATGATGCGATGCAAATGCAATGATGATGCTGATGAAAATATGGATATGCAGAATGAATCCTAATAGATGAGAGAGCCAAATAAAATCACAAACAATGCCTGTTTGCTAGGTTTTCACTGTTTGTTTTTATTGCACTTTTTCCTGATTTTATGATTTTTTGCTATTACCGAACGCCTGTTTGCCAGGTTTTCATCAAGGCAATGTTTTTTTTTTTGGTTTCAAGACTTTTTGTATTGTTTTTGATATTTTCTCAAGCATAGAACCTCTTCAGATGAATGTTGTTAGTTGGATCTTCAAATAGGTCCCCTTCTGCAGTTGATAACTGATATGCCCCCAATTCGTATGCTGCAACAATAACGAACAGGCCCAGCCAATTAGGTTGAACTTGCCTTTCTTTTCCTGATCCTGTTGATTTCGAGGGTTTTCTTTGAGAACCAAGTCAACTACTTGAAAATTTTGTGGTTTGACTCTGTGATTGTAGCCGTGGGACATAATATGTTGATACCCCTTCAGGTGATTAACTGTAGTTTGACACCATTCATCAAGCAGTTCTAGCTCTTGCAATCTTGATACTCGATAATCCTCATCATTGATTAGCCCCTCAAGTGATACTCAAAGTGAAGGAATCTCAACTTCCAGTGGTAGAATAGCTTCTGCTCCATAGACCAAAGCATAAGGAGTAGCTCCTGTCGGTGTGCGAATACTTGTTCTATATGCCCATAATGCTGGATTCAATTGGACATGCCAATCACGACCAACTTCATTCACTGTTTTCTTCAAAATCTTGAGAATTGTTTTATTTGAAGCTTTCACTTGACCATTCCCTTGTGGATAGTAAGGTGTAGAGAATCTATGTTGGATGCGAAATCTTTCACATAGTTCTTCTACATCCTGATTTTTAAAGGGTCTACCATTGTCTGTGATAATGGAGTTGGGAATACCATATCTGTAGATGATATATTTCAAAATGAATGAAGAGATTTGTTTACCAATAACAGTTTTTAGGGGAACAACTTCAATCCATTTAGTGAAATACTCAGTGGCTGTAATGATAAATTTATGTCCATTTGAAGATGATGGGTGTACCTTGCCAACCAAGTCCAATCCCCACTGAGCGAAAGGCCATGTTGTGGTGAAGGGTTGTAATTCTTGAGCAAGAGCGTGAATGAGATTCCCATGAATTTGAAATTTTGCACATTTCTTCACAAAGATGAATGATTCCTTCTCCATGGTTGGCCAGTAGTACCCTAATCTTACAAGTTTCTTTGCTAAGGTTAGTCCACTTGAATGTGTCCCACAAATTCCACCATGGACCTCTTGTAAAGCCTTTTCCGATTCATCGCGTTCAAGAAATCTAAGGAGGGTACCATCCAGACCACGATGGTATAAGATGTCAACAATTAAGGTGTAACGGGATGATTGACAAATGAAATTTCTTTTCTGATTCCTAGACAAGCCTAAGGGTAAAGTAGTATCTTTTAGATAAGTGTAAATTTGGCCGTATAAGGGAGAGTCAGAAATCGTCAGATGGCAAATGATTTGAGTTTTAGGATTGTCATGGGTGGGAGAAAATAATTGTTCCACCAGGAAATCGTACCTTTTTTTATTCTTTGTCAACTAGAGTAGAGAGGTGATTGTAGCCATAACATCTACTGCTTTATTATCAATGCGCGAAATCTGCATGAACTTGATATTAACAAAGTATTTCTTGAGATCTTCCACCATTCTTTTGTAAGGTATCAACTTGTCATCTTTAGTGTGATATTCGTCATTGATTTGATTTATAACAAGTTGTGAAACACCAAAAACTTGAAGTTCTGCAATTTTCCAGTCTACTGTAATTCTTATGTCGATTATCAATGCCTCATTCTTAGCTATGTTGTTTGTGCAAGGAAACATTAGCCGATAAGATTTTGGGATTGTATGTCATTGAGGTGTAATAAAAAGAATTCCTACTCCTGAATCATGTTGAGTGTAAGAACCATCAAAGTAGAGTGACCATGACTGTTGGATATCTGCTGTGAATACGCCGGCATCAGGAAAATCAACATGTATTGGGTGTTTTGCTGGTATTGGTGCTTCTGCTAATTGATCTGAAATTACTTGTCCCTTTATAGCTTTTCAATCCACATAATGAATATCAAATTCGCTTAGGATCATAACCCATTTAGCCAACTTTCCAATTAAGGTTGCCTTACTTAGAGGATATTTGAGTGGGTCAATCTTAGCCACAAGCTTTATTGTATGAGTTAACATGTAGTGTCATAACTTTTGAGAAGTGAACACCACTGCTAAACAAGCTTTTTCAATGAAGGTATAATTTAGATCGTGACTTGTTAGGGTTCTACTGATGTAATAAATAGCTCATTCTTTTCCTGAGTTGTCTTCTTGTGCCAATAATGCTCCTAAAGATACTTCTGTGGCGGCAATATATAATATGAGAGGCGCACCTTGCACTGGTGGAATCAATACTTGTGGATTCATGAGATACTGCTTTATCTGATCAAATGCTGCTTCACATTTGTACTCCCACTTGAATGGAACATTCTTGTGTAAGAGATGTGTAAATGGTAAAATTTTATCCACCAGTTGAGCAATGAATCTTTGAATGGATTGTAACCATCCCTGTAAAGAGCGTAGTTGACTAATGTTCCTGGGTGGTGGCATATCAAGAATTGCTTGTACCTTAGCCGGATCCACTTCAATTCCCTTTTCTGATACAATGTAACCTAATAGCTTTCCAGATTTTACTCCAAAAACACACTTCTTTGGGTTAAGTCTCACTTTGAATTTTTCCATTCTTTTGAAAATTTTAGATAAGATATTTATGTGTCCTTCTCTGGTGTTAGATTTGGTGAGGAGGTCATCAACATAATCCTCCATGAATGTATGCATCATATCATGAAAAATCGTTGTCATTGCACGTTGGTATGTAGCTCCTGCATTTTTCAATCCAAAAGGCATTACGTTCCAGCAATAGGTACCCCAAGGACATGTGAATGTTGTTTTATCCTAATCTTCTGGTGTAATCTTGATCTGGTTGTATCCTGAAAATCCATCCATTAATGAGTACATTGCATGTCTAGCGGTTAAATCAACAATCATATCTATGTTTGGTAAGGGAAAGTCATCTTTAGGACATGCTTTGTTCAAATCCCTAAAATTTGTACAAATTCTAATCCTTCTGTCTGGCTTTGAAACATGCACGATATTGGAGATCCATTCTGCATAGTCCATGGACCAGATGAATCCAACATCTAAAAGATTTTTTTAATTCCTCTTTAACCAATAATGCAACATGTGGATGCATTTTCTTGAGTTTCTATTTTACAGATTTTTCCCCCGGTGTAATAGATAAATGATGCATGATGAGATCTGGATCCAATCCAGGCATATCTGCATAGGACCATGCAAAACTGATTTGATTATCTTTGAGAAATTATGTGAACCTAGGTACTTCTTCGTCTGTTAGAGATGCAACCAATTGCAAAACTTTGGGCTTTTCTATAGTACCTATATTGAGTGCCTCTGTTGGTTCGATTAGAATGGAAGACCTTTCCTGATAATGCTCTGGAAGAGTTTCAAGTTTCCCATCCTCTGGCGCCTTTGAAAGGTTTTCACCATTGGATACGCTTTTTATTTTTCTCTTTTCTTGATCTAATACTGCCTTTGTTAGGTTTTCACCATTAGATCTTTCTTTCATTTTTCTTTTTTCTTGATCTAATACTGCCTTTGTTAGGTTTTCACCATTAGATCTTTCTTTTATATTATTTATTTCATAGCTGAGAAACTTGACACTTTCCTGTTGAAAAATATGATCTTGTGATTCCTTGGTGGAACTTGTTTCGGGACAAGATGAAAAAAGAAAGTTTATTATGGTTTCGTCATTTGGAAAAGTTGGAACATCAATGGGTGCTACTTGTTCCCAATCAGTGAGTTTGGGATGTATCAAAGGTAATGGATCATTAGGATGAGTAAGGTCACTAGCTGTAAGGGTCAAGATGTGATTGTTAACGTCATTATAGGGGAGATCTAAGATGGTATCCTCCTGTGGATAATCTATTTCACTTTGAATCGAATTGGTTTCACTTGAGTCATGATTTCTTTGTATGACATAATCAAAGAGAGGCCTTGAGCTTTCCCCTTGTAAGAATGCAGGTGAGAACTTGTGTATGACATCCACCTCCTTCTTTGAAATGAAAGTATCATCAGAGAAATCATCCCATTCAAATTCATTGGAGTCAGTTTCAGAATTGTTTGCTTGAATTCTCAGAATTATTTCAGCGAACTCCTCATTTGATGGCCTTTGTGCTACTTCTTCTTTAGTATCTTCACCATATCCTAACCCAATCTTATCTTTTGGGTGCATTGTTTTTAATTGGACAGGTTCAACAATACCCTCTTTCCTTTTACCTATAGGGCCATTTCCTTCATAACCCATTTGTTGCATGATAGCATAACCTTTTCCATATTGTTCAGTGGGTAACTTGATATGCTGTACGGATTCTTTTTCATCTTTATAGAGCCAATCAAGGATAGCTCTATCTTCTACTTCAGTTTCTTTGATAAACATCCCATTAAACTTGGTGATGGGAGCTGAAGTTGAGGCTAAAGTTGCTATTGCCTATTGTATGGACATTGAAGGTTGACCATGGGATCTTGGGGATATGGGTAAATTAGAGAGAGATAAAGAATACTCTCCTACTCCATTATCTTTAAATTTTAGCTTGGTGCCAAAATTACTTATCATTTCACTTGCTTGTCCATGGTACTTGGAGGTAGAGATGGCCAAAGCCTCTCTATTGTGTGGGACGAGCATGTCCTGAGTTGCTCTAAGGTTAGAGAAAGTTTGACTGCTAATGTGATCAGCGGGTATTGTTACTTCTTGTCTATCATATGGAAACTTCAAACATTGATGATAAGTAGACAGAACAACTTGCATGTCATGGATCCATGGACGACCCAATAGTATGTTATAGGTTAGATCCTAATCGAGAACCTGATAAAAGGTATTCTTCACAATAGGTCCTACTCTGATTGGTAGCATGATGAGACCTTTGGAAGTCCTTTCCTCATCATCATATGCCTTGATTGTAATTTTCCTCCGCGGATCTATAGAGTCTGCTGAATATCCCAAAGCTAGGACCAATTTCAAAGTACAAATGTTTAATTCGGCTCCCCCATCTATGAGGACACGTCTAATGCGGGCTTTGTGAACCATGACCTCTAAGTAGAGTGATGAATTATGTGGATGAGTTAAGGATGAATCATCTTTTTCAAAAAATGATAAACATGTGTAGGAGGACAAGTGTCCCACCATGGTTTGAAATTTATTGATATCCAGATTAGGGGATACAGTTGTATCAACAAGTGCCTTTTCCATAATGTCCTTATGGGCAGGTGATAAATTTAAAAGCTCCAAGATAGAAATTTGGGCTGATGTTTTTCGCAGTTGATCAACCAAATTGTATTGACTTGGAGGGGGAATTGCTGCTTTAAATGAGCCGCCTTTGATAATGATTTTGGCTTGTCCCCTTGTCGTAGCATTGACCTCTTGATATTCTTGCTTACCTTTGATTCGGATAACGTTGATTTGAGGATCATCAGTATAGATATGATTGAAAATGACATCGTGGATGTTATTAACATTCTTGCCCTTGTCACCCGAAGATTCCCCTTTTTGATAATTAGGGAGCAGATTCTTGAATGCTTGATGGTCATTATTGACATTATGTCCTTCAACCATGATGGTATGGTTATCAATCAAATCTTGAACAATATTCTTCAATCCTTGGCAATTGTTCATCTTATGACCTTTGCACCTATGATAATCACAGAAATGTGAGTCATTCCATGATGGTGGTTTAACTTGAGGCTCATAGTCTCTTTGTGGTGGCAATGTAATAATGTTTTGATTCAATAATTCTTTGAGAATGGATTCCAAAGATTGGCCCAAGGGAGTGAAAATCCGTCAACTCGAAAAATATAATGATCTGGGCATATTTGAATTTTGATTATTGACAAAATTATTTCCATGATTATTAGTCACGTTTCTTTGATTGGAAACATTGCCTTGGTTATTAGAATTTCCAGCATTGTTGCTACGTTGAACACCTGACACATTAAGGACGGTAGGCTTTGTATTCACGTTGTTAGCACCTACTACCCCATCATTTGCAACATTTTTATTTCGGGTCCAATATTGTGACTTGTCATTGTTGTTATTATGGTTGTTGTTGTTGTTGTTGTACAAATTTGAACCCTCTTTATCGATTTTCAGAACTCCACGCTTGATCAATGCACCTTCAATAGTAATTGTATTTTCAATCAATTTTTCAAATGATTGAGGACAATGAAGGTTTAGTCTGTAACTCATTTCTTGATTAAGACTATCGATGAAGATCTCCATCTTTTCTTTTTTAGGAACAAGACGAGAGTATTTAGCAAACACCCTTCTCCACCTTTGCAAAAATATAGTGAAAGATTCCCCTACTTTTTGTTTTACCTTACAAAGATCAAGCATGGTTATCTGGTGTTGAATGTTGTAGGAGTATTGTGATATAAATTTGTTTATTAAATCCTCAAAAGTTTTGATGGGGGGAGTGATCTTTGAAAGCCACTCCATGGATTGTCCACCCAGACTTCATGGAAACAACCTCATTAAGTAGATATCGTTATGAGCAAATTCTAAGCTCATATTTCAGAAATCCCTTACATGCTCAATGGGGTCAGTTTTCCCATTATATCTATCAAACTTAGGGATTTCACATTGTTTTGGAAAAGGAATCATTCGAAGATTCCTATCGAATGGATAAGGACATATTTCATCCAAAACATACTTCTTTGTTGTACCCCCTTGCATTTCTTTTATTTGTCCTTGTAACTCCTTTATCTGTTGAGTAAGGGCACCAAAATCATTGAGAGGAATTTTAGGATCCTCTTTAATTCCTTCTTTGTTAAAATCAATGGGTAACTTAGCTCCTTGATTAGCTAATGAAAGGAAATATCTTTCCCTGTTTCGTTCTAAAATCCTTTCCATAAGAGTATGGAATTGGGGATCCTGTTTTGCTTCTTGAAGTTTTTCTTCCGTTAACTCTTCAATACTTGAATTGTTAAAGAGGTTTTCCTCCCTCTCACTATTATCACCCATTTTTCTCACTGTACCTTCATTTTTTTCTATATGTTTTCGAGATCTCATGATAATAGGCATATGCTTTACTCAAATCTTACTAGCTTTGATCAAAGGAATGAAATAGTGCAATGGTGATGGATATGAAAGTCAGGATAGAATGAAGATTCTATGACTTAAAAGATTTTTAATCTTTAGCTCGTGATTCCCTGATTGAAAGGATGAAAATCCTGCTTGTGGGAATTAAACCAAAGAACAAAAATAAAGATGATTTTGCACTTTGTGAAGTTTGATCTTAGCTTTGTAGAAAGATGAATTTAATGAATACCTAATACATTTGAGTTCTCTATTGCAGAATTTGATTTGGACGAGTAGCCTATGTGATTGCAGGTTGAGGAATACAAGAAGAACGAATACGTTGATTGTGGTTGTGCCTTTGAGAAAGGGCTCTTCTTTGAAAGAAAGCTCGTGAGTATAAAGGTTAGACAACATAATCATCAATGAAACCTCTAATATAGTCGTGATATCGGTGAATAAAGGTTCTGTGTTCAAGCAGGACCTTTTGACTTTGATATAGAAATTTCCTCTTCTTCAATATCTTCTTATAACTGAGGGACTTCTTGGGCTTTCTAATCTTTCTTTCTAGGGACTTCTTAGCAAATGTTGTAGACTTCCAAACTCTGAGCATGGGAAAGACTAGACTGATAAGACTTGATTTATGAATGTCAAAAAATTACCTAGGATTGGAAAATAGATGCGCCAAAATAGAGACTGAATGCGCCAAAACAAAGCATGGATGTGCCGAAACAAAGCATAGATGCGTCGAAACAGAGCAGCAATGCACCGAAACAGAGCAGCAATGTGCCGAAATAGAGCACAAATGTGCCAAAATAGAGCACAGATGCACAGAAACAGAGCATAGGTGCACCGAAACAGAGCATCAATGCGCCGAAACAGACCCGGGATGCGCTAAATTATCTGCTAGACCTCTGAGACAGACATTTTTGGATAGTTTTGATATTTTTGGATGATCTTAATTTGATTTAAATGTGAAAAACACAGCATAGAGAAGCAGACAGTTGTTTTGTTAATCCTAAAATCTAAACAAAGAGTGTATGTTCTTGAGATTTTCACAGGTTTTGAACAAGATAAGCAATTCAGTCAGACTCACTCTTAATTTGTCAAATAGGTCATCATAATAATCACAACTCATAGCTTAAAATTGCATCGACTCACACAACCATGTCACCTCCTAGAGGGCGCCCGTGTTTTTGTCTTTTCCAAGTGCATACTCAAAGTGACGGAAGTGGATACCGAATCCCTTGAGCAAAAATATCTCATCAATGCGTTGAAACAGTCTTTGTATGTGCCGAACCAAGACTCGTATGCGCCAAAATGCGATTTTAGTCCGTCACCTGCCAAAAAAATCTGCAAAAAGAAATATTAAATGCGGGGCTTGGCCCCATGGTGGGTGCCAAAAATGTGTACGTTAGAATGTGTAAATCAAAATGAATATAATCTAATACACCAATGAAACATTAGATTAAAGAAACTAAATTAAAGAAAGAAAAACGCAAACTCTAAACACAGGCAACTTCTTCAAATTCATCCCATTGTCCTCTATCTCCAAGGATTCGTTTCAAGATGCTGGCTCTCAGTTGTTTTAAACAGCAACTTGTAGAATGACAGCTTGAGAGAATGAGATTAATGAAAATGCATGTGCATTGCTAATATGCTTTAAGCTATGAAATTGAAATGCTAATTAAATGCTAGAAATGCTTGATAAAACTAAAATGCGACTATAATAACTACGTATGAAAATCTAGAATTCAAGGTCCTTTTCAACTCACAAGAAGGTTGTATTTATAGAATTTTGAAGGCAGGAATTCAATTGGCCAAGATCAACGGTTGAGTTCAAACCTGCTAAAATGAACGGTGAGAGATCGAGAATTTGAAAAGAAGATGGAATTTCAAAAAGACAGATGGAAAATGAAGAGACAAATGGAAGATGTGTCCATAATTAAAAATAGGTAATATTTAATTATGTGTGGAAAATGAAAAGATTTTAATTAAATATTGCAAATATTTAATTATTGAGAAGAGAAAAAAAGTTTTTAATTAAATATTAAAAATATTTAATTATGTGAGAAGAGTGAAGAATTTAAAAAGTATTTTAATTAAATATTAAAAATATTTAATTAAATGTGAAATGAAGAATATCATTTAAATTTAGAATTTAAACTTGTGATAATTAATATAAATAAATTGTGAAATCTATTTAATTAATTAAGAGGAAAATAACATTAATTAAATAAACTTATTTATTTAATTAAATTAGAAGAATTGGAAAAATGAACAATATAAATAAATAATTACATTTATTTATATGTAGATGACTTAAGAATATTAATTAAATAATTCATATTTAATTAATTAATAGGTTTAGTTAACCATGACCATTTTTAGATGTGTACACTTATCACTGCCAATAAGAATAAAATCTTTATTTTTTGAAAATATACTAAAGAGGTTGTGGAGCACTTGTTCATCTTGGAATCTTACTAAAGATAATAAATGATTAGCGATGATCAAACCATATTGCTTGATTTTAAAAGGGAACTCAAGGACGGTCTATTAAAGTGGTATATAAAATAATGTATCAACCATGACAAGAAAAATGGGATGAATTGAGTAACTTTTTCATGATAAATTTTCATTCTCCTAGAATTCGATTGGAAAGAATAAGGTAAGATGCAGCTATAATAAGGAAAAAAAGAACTAGTTAAATAATATGACCAATTATTCAAGAGTGTGGTTTGAAAGTTAGAGGAACTACTCTCATAGTTTAATGAATTGAATGGTTTATTTCAAGGCTAAACCCTATTTTAGGAAAACATTATGAAAGATAATTCTCAATATATAAAGTAGTAGTGGAACTAGCTACAAAATAGAATCCTATTATGGAGGAGGGAGAATGATTCATTAGGGAAGGATGAGATTGAAAAGCTTAAAATAAATTAAGAAAAAATAAGATTGAAACATGAAAGTATAGAGAAAGTTGAGAAGAGTGAGACTTCTTCAACAATTACAAGGAATAAAATTTGGTATACCAATTGTAGTAGAAAGGGGTATTTGAGAGATGAGTGCTTAATGTTAGAGGTCACTATGAGAGTTGTCACATTGAGAGCGAACTTTTATAAAGTCCATTGGGAAAATAGTTAATGTATATTGGGGGACATGTAGATAGTAGGATAGGCATCATATTGATATTTGACCAATGTTATTGAAAGAAGATTATGATCTATGTTATCAGAAAAGGATTAGAGATGGTATACAAGTGGTCATGACATAAGGTTTAACATTTAAGGAGATTTCAATAAAATGGATCATGACTACTAGACACTAAAATGGAGGTATAATCAAACACAAGTTAATAATATCGACCATACAATACCTCAAATTCAAAATGTGGGACCCTCCATGAGTTATCATGATGATTATTTATTAGGAGGCGGTAAAGGAAGCTATCACAATAACAGTAGAGGCGGTTGAGGAAGAGGAAAGAGTAAAGGCTAACATGTTACCAATGTGGAAAACTAGGACATTATGCCAATGAGTGCATGAGAAGAGAAGAGAAGAGAAGAAATCAATTTGTAGGTTTGGTGGTGATAATATGTCATGCCCAAAATTTTTGCTAGAAAATCCCAATTTTTTTTTTTTTTTTGGAGTAATTATGGCAACATCATAATAATTGTTCTCACGAGTAAGATATATCTATGGTACACACTGCATGCATTTGAACAACTGGTAGCAAGTCAAAAGGAATTATCATCACTCACTTCTTTTCTCTCTCGTTTTATGTCATCTAGTTTGGGTGTCTTTAATATATGATTATGGTACATAAGTTGGGTCTTTTGGTGCATAACATATGCTAAGCCCAAAATCAATATTGTTATACCAAATCATTTAGTAAATAATACTTATCACTCAATTTCTATAATCAAATCCTTCTTAGACTAGATCATGAGTGTCATCGCATTCCTATTTTCTAAAATTTGAAATTTCTACTTTACTAGGCTAATAATCCTAGGATAAACCAAATACCTAATAGCATGCATGCCAAAAATTCAAACTATGCATCTAAAGTTATGTCTTTTTAAAGGAGTAATCCTAGGATTATTTTATATGATAATTAAACATCATAATATTATATGTTTTAAAACACACAAGAGCATCCCCTCTCACAAGATTCCATGATAAGTTCAATCATTAAACAACGATGATCAACAAATCAACATTTATTTTCATTCTCACAAAATTATTTGTTTATCATAATTTAAATCAAACATAGTTGACATCATGCATTTGCTTGCACTATACCTCAACATAAGTGATGACTAGCTCATTAGCATTCATTTCCACCACTAGTATACATTTTTATTATTGTTCAATGGCTAAGGAATTTCATACTTCAACGCTCTCATAATTTAGACTCCCAATGGTGCTCTTTAGTAACATACTGTAAATTATAGATATATTAGTTAAATGCACCCAAGTAATCATTTTCTATAGTATTTCTAACTTGTCAATTCTTTTTTTTTTTTTGAGAGGATGGAATCACATCACCTAGGATAGAATCACACTAGATGGACCTAATCACACAGACGATTCTGCTATAGGCCTCATAACTAATATACCTTATTCATCTTAGGTGTTTGACCCTTAATTTTGTTTCAAACTAAAATTGCAAGTCCTTATCACATCCTTAATACAATTTTACATTGATCTAAATTTCAAGTACTTCTTGATTACTCTCATTTTCACTTCTTATTTATATTTATTTTTCTAACTAATCAACATATAATAATTTAAATTTAAAGTTAATTATATTAATTCCCTTGTCACCTTTTGTAAACCAACTAAATTAATGTAAAGTGCATTCTATCTTCTTATAATTATAAAAGTTAAGTCTAGATTTCAATGGACACATTTAGACCACTAAATAGACCTTAATCTGCAACTCTTGATCAAAAAAGTTTGAAATATTGAAATTATAAAGTTTATGCATCACAATCCATGTGTGTCTATTCATAAAGATGTGTTTCTATTTATTTTTCCTATTTAAGCAATCTTTGAATTCCTAAATAAAGTAGAGGAAACATAAAGAGTGCAATTTCGATAATTGGTATTAGAATAAGATTGCAGTAGTGATCATAAAGATAATTGTTAAATCTAGAATGATGTAAAAATTATTTTCTCAAAAAAATTGTAGTAAAGAACAACATTAATTAATGTGCTCTTATAATTGAACACAAAAATTTCATAAATAAAGATTACAAGTTAAGCTATAAAGATTTGGCATTAATATTATTTTATATTAGATATAAATTCTCCGCACCTTGCAAACTGAACAGAAGAAGAAGTGTCCTACTACAAATTCCTATTAAACAATAACTTAACAATTACACCCAGAGGTGAAAGCCTTATTTTATTTACCCCTTTCCTACCAACAACGGTGTGGAAGCAAAAAATAAAGTCAAAACAAAATGAATGAGATTCGTTTAATCGTTTTGCATTGATACAGATAGGAAAGGAAAATGAAAGGTCCTTTTATAGTCCATGATACTAGGTGGTCTGTTTTTGAGTCTACAAATGGCTTATAGTATATGGGACTCCTCGTACTCCCAATATGAGGGAGGCACCTAACTTGTGCTCCACAATATGAGGTGTACATACCTTCCCCCCCCCCCCCCCAGGATTTGAACTTGTGACCTCTCTCTCAAGAGTACAAACTCTCGACCATTAGACCAACTCAAGATGCAAGGTAGCCGTTGATGTCGATGTCGATGCCCCAAAGTACCAAACAACTAAAAGACCACTCTAAAATGTTAGTTGCTAAATTAATGCTGCTCTCCACCTTCCCAATGCACAAACCTTGTATGAAATTGTCCTTGGGAGATACTTATATTATATATTTTATCTAGCTCCCCAACAATGGAACTCCCAGATAAAAGTTACTTATGTACATACAAAAACGCATGAAAACATACATAAAAATGAGTACATGACATTATGACCGGGGACCCACCAGAATAGTTAACGATTTTTTTCTGCATTTCGTCAGATAAACGAAGTGAGAGTTTTTTAAAATGGACGGCAATTTTTCGAGGCTGTACTATCTGATTTCTCCATCCCTCTGTCATCCGTGCTCTGCAAGTAATCGATGGCATTTTAAAATTTCTTGACATGCAATTAAAGAAACTGATACAGATGAATTAAAACATACATAGGTGCTTTGTACAAGTTACGGGCATGTTTTCTTCTTCAACCAGCAACTATGGACCTGCTCCCTCTTCAGTCCAAAACACCAGCACCGTGCATGATCACTGTTGGAGCTCTGATGCCCTCCGATCCATGACCTTCTGCAAACACCATCTCAAACACTTTGGATGTTTCGTTGGCAACTATTTCCTCCATTGTTTGTTCTACGTGTCTTCTAATGAAATCGAGACCTCCAAATACAAAGACAATTAATGTTACAAAAATATGAGATTTTGTGCTTGGATGATTCAGTTTGCCATATTCATGGATGAACTGGTCGATACCGAGGAGGACATTGCCGTGTTAAGGAAGGAAGATATGCAAAGGTGTGATATATGAGGAAGCTATTCAAGTTAAAAAAGTTGTTGGAAGCATTCAAACCGTTGCCTCCTTCTGTGCTGAAGACTTTGGTGGAGATAGTATTACTTCAAGGGAATGCTGCTTTGTGATGGAATTCACGTATGTCAAGTGGACTCCTCAAACAAGTGTTAAATTATAAGCTTTCTAAAAGATGATGTGAAGTCCTCCGTGGCAATGAAAAATCGTTCTAAATATCATGGGATGGAGTGAGTTTAGGAGGAGAGTGTCTTCCTAGATTACAGGTTAGAGAATCAAAAAGGAAAAAAATGCAAGACAAAAAGACAAGAATACTTGGCCTTAGCAATAAATCCATTTAGCCACAGGGCCAGAAGCATGAATTTTGTGAGATGAATGATAACCAACACATTGAATTTATGAAAGGAATGATAGTCATGACAAAGCAGGTTTGAAGTAATATTAAGACAACATTGTTGAATAGAGATAACAAAGTTGATGCATTTGTGGGATCATTGCATAGAGTTTCAATTTCAAGAAGATGATGATGAAGTTTCTTATTTGAAGGAACATTCAATAGAATCAAAACCCATAGGAAAACATTTAGAGTCAATGGGATTAGTGTCAAACTCTAACTCTTCATTGACCATTCATTCTCATAAAATGGAGTCTATTGCCCAACTGGAAGGAGTCTATGACACCTCAACATACAAGACTTCAAGCTATACAATGGGTAGAGAGAAAATGGAGACCCTAGGCCCTACAATAGGACCAACTTGGGAAGAGTGGAAAAGGACAAGGCCAAGGAAATATTGTAAATGACATCAAAAGGATAGGAAAAAGCGATTGAATTGGATTTTATGCCGAGGAGTGCAATGATTGTAGGATATGCTCAAAATGATCGGAGAAATCAAGTCCTTTGAAATATTTTACCAAATACAATTGATAGGATTTGAAAGCCAAACAAATTTGCATTTATTAGTGTTGCTTTTGTATGTGTCAATCTACATCTAATGGAGCATAAATAAAAGAGCCTAATGTGGTGCCACGAACTACAATGATTGTCGGTTACTCAAAATGGAAATGGAGAAGAAGTCCTAAAAATGTATCATAGAATGAAATTGGCAAACTTAAAGCCAAATGTGTTCACTTGAACACTAATGTCCTATGTGCATGTGCAACATTAGCATCTTTAGAGTAGGGCATAGTTCATAAAGTGACCAAAGGATTGGTCTAAAGAAATCAATGTTGCCTATAGAACCAACAAGATTAAACATGTCACTGACAACCCACTGTGTTTTCCAACTTGTGGTTATATGTTGAAATTGTATCAAAACAATGGAAGACTAAAATTAACCACTTAGAAAAGGAAGTAAAAGATAAGAAAAATATTTTATCATCAATCGAAAAGGAGGGTTATTTTAAGGTTCCTTTCATTACATTCATACTCTCTAATTAAGAAAAGGTTTTCATTACTATAATTGCATGTTGGAAAACATTGGGTTTTATTTAACCTACAACCCACATACTACTGTAAAACCCTCTACATGTAAGATAAATATTGAATCAACCAAAAATAGTTTATTTTTGTTTAATGTCTGATTTGTAATGTTTCTATTACATTCATAGTATTTTCAAAATTTGCATGTTGGGAAACACTGAGTGTTAAGAATCTTGCCACCCACGCTCTTGTGAAACCTTGTACATGGAATAAACCCATTAGTTACTCACCCCTTAGGTTAATTTGGATAGTTTTATGTATCCCCCACCCGCAACTCCTCCTTGTCCTCCCCACCCTATAGCTTTGAAGTTGTAGAAGGAAATAGCTAACAGGGGATAGTGTGTTTTCTAATATTGGAAATAATGTGAGCATTTTTTTGTTCCAATTAGATGAAATTTTTTTTACTGTACCAAAGAGTTGTTCTAAAATTTGAAGGATGACTTCATTACATTCTTGGTGCATGTGAAACAAAAACTTTTCATAAGGAAATGACTAACAAGGGACAATAAATAGATGACTACCTAGAGGACTTTTAGCATCATCTCTCACTTTCTTTGCTTGCATAAATTCATATGCAACACAAAAGTTCAAAACCTCTTGAATTTATCTACTTTTGCATTGCCATTTTCCCATTACACATACTGCACACACTCCTTCCTCAACTTCTCAAGAGAAGCAAGAATCTCTTCGGTCAATACATTATCTATCTCATTCACTTTGGTTTGCTCCTTATCGAGTGTTTTAAGAGAAAATTCCTTTTCTATTTCATACATTCTAGTACATGTTGCTCTAGTTATGCATTTCCATTTTTCCATTGCATATATTGCACCCCCTATCTCCCCCTTCCCTCTCTCTCTTCCCCTAGAGCATGTTTCCTTTTGTCCATCATAGTGTAAGTAAATTCTCTTTATATAAATGTACAAATTTATTGATTTGGATATTCTAAAGATACTTATATTTAGTCTTGATTTGTATGAATTTATTGATTTGTAAATTCACCTTCAAAATTAATAACAAGTCTTATTTAGAGTAAAAGTTGTGTTTGAATTTCTTCATATTTTCAAAAATTAACTGCACAGTATAATTGCAGGTTGGAAAACACAGTGGGTTTTGAGTAGATGGTTTATGAAACTTGCAACCAAAACATTATCTATCTCATTCACTTTTGTCTGCTTTTTTTCAATCATTTTTAGAGTAGATTCATTTTTTATTTCATATATTCTAGGACTTGTTGCTCCAATTGGCATTGATAAGATCTCTGGAGGATTCATGTTTGAAAATTTATTGATGTGCCCTTGCATAATGAGAACATATCAGTTGTTGGCATTGAGCTGCACACAATGAAGAATATTTTGTACACACGAGAGTTGTGCAAATTTTCCATTGTTCTAGCACTTATTTCTCCCTCACACAACAATCTTGGTAACACAATTTAAGGCACCTTTAAAATTTACAACAACCTTAGTTAGAGAAATTTCTCCCTCCCACAACAATATTGGTAATATAATGTAAGACACCTTCAAAATTTACAACTCTTAGAGTACAAATTATATTTTAGTTTCTTCATATGATTGAGAAAAAAATGCTCAAAATAATTACAGGTTGGAAAACATAGTGGGTTTTGAGTTATTTCATTATGTATGTTTAAAGCTAAGTGGTGGAGAGCAAGGGGAGGATTTCCAAGTGGGGGATACATCAAACTAGCCAAATTAAGTTGAGGGGTGATTAACTAGTTAGGTTGTTGTGTGTTTAGGGTTTTAAGACTATATATGGGTTGCAAGGTTTCATAACTCCTAATGTATTCTAACATGCAATTTTAAAAAATAGTATGGATGTAATTAAAACCTTTTGTTATTTAGACAATAGGCACCTTCAAAATTTATAACAACTGTTAGTTACAATAAAATTATATTTCAATTTCTTCATATGATTGAAAAATAAATGCATAAAATAATTACATGTTGAAAAACTCAATGTGGGTTGTCCATCATTTCATTTTGCATGTTCAAAGGTAAATGATGGAGAGCACAAGGAGGAGTTGCATTTTGGGGATACATTAAACTAAGCAAACTGACCTGAGGTGTGACTAAGCAATTGGGTTGTTATGTGTTTACAATTTTAAAACAATATGTGGGTTGCAAGTTTCATAACACCCAGTATTTTCCAATTTGTAATTTTACACAACATTATGAATGTAATCAAAATCTTTTGTTATTTACATAGTAATAATGTAATGAAAGCTACCTTTAAAATGTATCACAATTATTAGTTAAAGTAAAAATTGCATTTCAATTTCTTCATATGATTAAAAAATAAATGCACTTGAAATAATGGCAAGTTGGAAAACATAGTGGGTTATAAATTATTTCATTGTTCTTGTTCAAAGCTCAAGGGTGGAGAGATCGGAGAGGAGTTACAGGTGGGGGATCATACATAATACTATAAAAATTGACCTTAGGGGTGACTAACCAATTGGGTTGTTACGTGTAGAGGGTTTTACAATAGTATTTGGGTTGTAGGTTTCATCACAACTAGTGTTTTCCAACCTCCAATTTTAGAAAATAGTATTAATGTAATTAAAACCTTTTGTATTTACATAACATGAGTGTAATGAATGATACCTTCAAATTTTACCATTAATGTAGTTTAAACTTTTATAAGTTGTCTAACAACTCCTTTGAATTTCGATTTATCAAAATGATTTACATGATCATTATGAGTGAATTAAAAATTTCCTAATTGATCCTTGAGGTTCCCGATATCATCCTTGAACTTTTGAACTACCACAAATTCTTGTGAATGCTCTTTTTATAGTATCTCCATGCACCCTTCTTCATAAGAAACACCTTCCATTATTGCCTTCATTTTCTCAACTTCATGTATTTTAGATTGAAACTCTCTCTCAATAGCAATAACCTACTTTTCTTTTGATGATAAAATCTTCTTCTTATCTTTTGTTTTCCTTTCTTTGTGGTTAATTTTAGTCTTCTATTGTTTTGCTACATTTTCAACACTTCCAAATATTTCCTTTGCATCTACAAGTTGATCATCGACACATTTTTCCTCATCCCCATTGCTCTTACCCATTAACATCCCCTACTATTCCATTTCATGATCTTCTAACTTCTTTTTCATATATTTTACTTGAAGCTTTAGATCAATTGCTCCCTCATCAACCCTTCAAACAACAACATCCTTTTCTTTGATAGAGTTTTCAATCTCATGAATACTTTTTATGTAGCTTTGCAACCACTTTTTGCTCAGCTATGAGAGAGTGTCTTTATGATTATAGAATGCAAATTTTAATTTTAACGAGTTCTTTAAAATATTTGTCTACCTTTTCAGATAAGACTTTCATGTCTCTGCCCAATTGGTTCTCTTTATTTGCACTAAGATCTGATTTTTCCTTTTCCTTATCATTTATAAATCCAATTATATTTGTTCCATGGAATTCTTAAGTTCAAGAATATTTGACTTCATTTGTTCAACTACACATATAGCTTCATCTCTCACTTTCTTTGCTTGCATAAATTCCTATGCAATACAAAACCTCTTGACTTTATCCACTTTTGCATTGTCATTTGCCCCTTGTACATACTGCAGATGCACCTTCCTGAACTTCTCAAGAGCAAAAAGAATATTTTCAGTCAATAAATTATCTATCTCATTCACTTTCTTCTCCTTCTTTTCATGTGTTTTAGAGAAGATTCCTTTTCCATTTCATGTATTCTAGTACTTGATGCCTCTAGTTCTACATTTCTATTGGCCCATTGTACATAGTGCACATGCTCCTTCCTCAACTTCTCAAGAGCAGGAATAATCTCTTAATTCAATACATTATAGGTACAATGAAGATGGACATGAATTATGCCATGAACTAAAGACGATAATATGTCACCTATCAATCTATTGCTGCACTAAGACATTCTCAACAAATTGGGTATAAATGGGAAATGGTATGAAATAGAAAAAAATAATATCTTAATGAAAAGCGATTCACTAATTAATTGACTAATGTGCATGGTAACTTGTTTCTATGCCACAACCAAATCAACTTAGCATCTAAGTTTGATACTAAACATCCCTATCAATTAAATTTTTTGTTGGAAGTTGTAAATTTTCATTGCCTATCATTTTACCTTTAAACAAACATATTAAATTGGTAAAACCCTTTACGAATTCATTTTAATTCCACAAAATATTTGAGGCATTAAATTTACTAAGTAAAATTAGTAGCATAATATCATGATAAACAAAAAACTATATAAAGTTGACTCACTTTAATGTAATGGCCATTTACTCAGTCATACAAATGCTTGTGCAGAATGAGATTTATTTTAGTACACCAACTGTGATGCAAGCAATAGAGGGGGAATTAAATTTATTCTTGTACACCTACTTGCAAGCAATGGGTAGGTAGAGAGAGGTAAGGTTGAAGGAATAGAAGGAGAGGTAGGTAGAGAGAGTGAGGGGAGATCAGGAAAGTAGAGAGGGAAGGGGAGAGAGAAGTAGATAGAGGGGGGAAGTTGGGAAGGAGGGAGATGTAGGTAGAAAGAGAGGTGGGATGGGATGGATTAGGGGAAAGGTAGGTAGAGAGGGAGAGGGCGAGTGGAGATGGAGATAGGGAGGGAGGGAGAGAGAGGGAAATAAAGAGGTGTAGGTAGATAGGTAAGGGTGTTTGTGAGGGAGAGAGGGAAGGAGGGAGATAGGGGGTGGTAGGGTGGGATGGATAGAAGGACTCAAAATATACTTATTAGGAGGGGGAGATGTGATGGTGGATTATGGGACATAGGAACCCAAATTGGATTTTAATGCTTCATAAATAACTTTTCATATTTTAGAAATAACTTGCGGTGCTACAAAACAAAGTTTATTTGAAAATCACTTGTGTTTTGGAATTCAGAAGCTTAGACTACAAATTTTCTGATAACTTGTGATACAAAGACTTGAAATATGTACATCCACATATAATAATGCACCATATCACCTATCATCCATCACCATATCACCTATCCTTCCAAATTTAATGGCCATGGAGCATTATACCTTATTATCATTTGAGTAACATAATTATGAAAAATTAGTATTTTAGTAATAAAGAAAGTTGGGGAGAGAGGGGGAAGGAGGGAGATATGGATTGGTAATGTGGGATGGATATAGGTACATATAGAGAGAGGGTAGGAGAGGTATGTAAATAGAGAGAGAGGGAGGGAGCAAGGGAGGGATAATAGGAGGGGTAGGTGGAGCGAGGTTATGTGTGTGTATGTATAGAGAGAGGAGTATAGGTAGGGTGGGAGAGGCAGAAATAGATGGTGTGTGAGAAAGAGAGAGGAGGGGAGGGAAAGTTAGAGAGAGAGGGGTAGGTAGAGTGAGAGAGATGTGGGGTGGGAGGGATAGAGGGAGGGAGAGAGAGGGAAGGAGGGATTGAGCATTAAAGGAGATAGAATGGGAGGGATAAAGGGAAGGAGATGAAATGAGGGAGACACAACGAGGTAGGTAGAGAGGTAAGGTTTAAGGAATAGAGGTAGAGGTAGAGGGGAGAGTGAGGGGAGATAAGGAAATTAGAGAGGGAAGGGGAGAGAAGTAGATAGAGGGGGGAAGTTGGGAAGGAGGGAGAGGTAGGTATAAAGAGAGGCGGGGTGGGATGGATTGAGGGAAAGGTAGGTAGAGAGGGAAGGGGTTAGTGAAGTATCTTTATAAATATATACAAGACTAAATATAAGTATCTTTATAATATACAAATCAATATAAAAACTCACAATTGTAGAAATAACATTAGGCACTAGTAAGTGAGCAATGTTAAATGTTAAAATTTAAGATAGGTACATATCATGATGAAGTATTACATCATGTTAAAGGGTATATTCTATTTAGTACCCCTTAATTCATTGTCTTAGCTACCCTAAATTCATCCTTCCCGCTCTCTTCCTCCCCCTAAATATATTGTTGCACTAAGACATTCTCAACAAATTGGGTATAAATGGGAAATGGTATGGAAATAGAAAAAATCAATATCTTAGACTTAGCAGGAGGGGGAGATGTGATGGTGGATTATGGGACATAGGCACCCAAATTGGATTTATAGTGTCAAGGAGGGATAGGGATAATGTTTTTGGTTAGGGATAGGGATAATTTTTTTGGGTTGGTAAAATGGAGGGGGGTGGTGACAAATGGTTTGGAAGAATGATAACACATAATGTATTGAATTAAGAGATTCTTCCTTCTCTTGAGAAGTTGAAATGGAAAAGGAATCTAAAGAAGCAGACCAAAGTGAATGAGATATATAGTGTATTGACTGAAGAGATTCTTCCCACTCTTGAGAAGTTGAGGAAGGTGCATGTGTAGTATGTGCAATAGGAAAATGGCAATATAGAAGTGGATAAAGTCCAGAGGTTTTGTATTGCATATCAATTTTTGCAAACAAAGAAAGTGAGAAATGATGCTATAAGTGGAGTTGAAAAAATGAAGTCAAAGATTCTTGAACTTAAGAATTCCATGGAACAAATACAATTAGAAATAGACAATAAGGAAAAGGCAAAATCAAACCTAAGTGAAAAAAAAAGAGAATCAATTGGGTGGTGACATGAAATCTTATCTAAAAAAGGTAGACAAGTCTTGTAAAGAACTTGTTAAAAGAAACATTTGAATTCTCTAATCATAAAGATACTCTAAAATTGGGTGGTGACGATATCTTTGATTAGATGTGTGGGGTAGTATTATTTTCAAAGATTGATTTGTGATCTAGATATGAAATATTCCGAACCAATTTTTTTTTGTTTTTTCAATTGCAAATTACAAATAAACGCACCCGTTAAGGTTAGCTCTAAACCCAAAATGATGCTGAAGCAACTCTAACTAGAATGTACACCAGGATCCCGATGAGGGCAAGGCGTGAGCATTGGTCAGAGGATCTGAATGCGGAAATAAAGCTGGAAGGAACTCTAACTAAGGATGGCGCCAATGATGGCGAGCATATGGTCAGAGGGTCTTAATTGAAATGCTTATACAAGAACTCTAACCAAGGATGCATCGGCGAACGACGAGCATGTGGTCAGAGGGTCCCTACCATCTAATATACTGAAAGCAAACTCAACACCAAGTATGTGCTACCCAATTCCAATATGGAAATGAGGCGACCATATGGTGGAGATAAAAGGAATACAATTGCGATTACAGAAAGTAAAGTAAGACTAAGAGAAGTGCTGACAGTACTACTGTTCAACTTCCGATGAAATATATAATGCTTGCAAGATCAAGTATTAGAGCTCTTCAATTTGCTGCAACAATAAGGAATCTTTCACAAATCCTTTAATGATTTCCTAACACCAATCCAAGAAGGAGAATGCAGATTTCCTCAAATCTGTTATGACAGACCTACACTTTAAATTATATAACTAGCATGCCTGTAACCCACTAAATTGCTCATATATCACTCAAAACTGATCCAAATGACTTCAAGTTTGATGCAATAGACCTTCAAAAAGATGGCACCTAGTTTAGTAATAAGAAATGGCAACTGAAAGTGGTTATTAATTATTGGCATGAATCCCAAGACACCCCAGAAAGTACGGCCTTCAAGGAATGATGAATTTACTTTATAAAATCATAAAATTCATATTAAAATATGCAAATATTCATGAAGAGTCGCCTCCAACAGGGAAACACAATGAGACAATACCCAGAATGATTCTTTTTGTATTTTTTGACTTATGAATAAAAAGACAATTTGCTATAATGAAAATGCAACTCCAGAATTTCACTAAAATGCAAATAAGCTGATCTACAAAACCACACAATGAATTACAATGCAGAGATCCACTACAAATCACTCAACACTAAACTACTTCACCACTAGTCGCTATCTTTCAAGCGAGAAGCAATGCCAAGCTAGGAGGCTTTCATTCCTCGAAGCAATCCCAAAGCCAATCCGACAGCATAACATTTCTGTAGACAAAAGATGTTGAAAAGAGAACCCAAGGCTTCCTTTTATAATTTGCTGTTGACGTTCTCGAAACCCTAACCTTCTTTTTTCAGAGTCAAAACCCTAATCCCAAGAGATGGCGTCCCTTTCTTCAAATCTTCAAGTTGACTTCTTTTAATTAAATTCCTCACTTAAATAAAGGTGTCCCACTTAAGGCTTAATTTGACCTTAATAATTATAAAATAATCTTCAATGAAGGCACCACCCTCAAAAGACCACTTTTTAAAACAACATGAAGTCAATAGACTAGGCCAAGGGGTACTATAACATTAAAATATAATGCTATTTAAGTGAAATGAACTTATCTCTCTGAAACTGCATCCTAAAGCCAAAAACTGAATAAACCAATTGAGACAACTGAAGAGGAAAGTCAACTGTGTTGAGACCAACAGGCCCACTGCCCGAAATAGAATTTACTAAGAATAGTAAATTCTTGAAGATGCTCAGAATGCCAAGAAGAACATACTACTGCGAAGCTCTCTGAAAACCCAGAAAGAATCCGCCATTGAAACAACCAACCTCGAGCAAGAGCATCCTTCAAAATAGGAAACCCTAATTTTACCTTCCGACTAGCCTACGGGTCTCCAAAATAGGCCAACGGTCACTGAAAAGATCAGGCTCGAGAAGGGGACATTACAGTCTGCCCTCCCCAAGATTTCTTGTCCTCAAGCAATCACAAACCAGGATGCTTCAGAATCTCATCATTTTCCCAAGTTGCATCCTCCATAGGCAGGTTCTTCCACTTCACCAAATATTCTCAAATTGTTCTTCTTCTCAAAGAACGCTCTTTGGAATCAATAATCTCCTCTGGAATCAAAACCAACTGTCCATATTCATCCAAAGGTGGCAACTATGAGGAGGCAACCACATTATGTCCAAGTGCCTTCTTGAGGCGTGACACGTGGAAGACATTGTGTACTCTGCTATCAGAAGGTAGCTCCAACTCATAAGCTATTGCTCCAACCTTTCTGATAACCTTGAACAGCCCGTAGAAGCGAGGTTTGAGCTTCTCAGCTCCACTCTTCTTGAGAGTAGACTATTTGTACGACTGTAGTCGAAGATAAACCATATCTCCAACCTCAAAAGAATGCTCAATATGCCTCTGATCAACATACATCTTCTGCTAATTTTGTGCCATCTGAAGATTATTCTTCAATGATTTCATGATGTCTTGACTTTGCTGCAACAAGTCCTTGGCTTGAGGTGCTTTTCTATCACCAAACACCAAATCGGCAAAGCTAGGTGCTTCATACCCATAAAGAGCTAAGAAAGGAAACATCTTAATTGGCATATGAAAGGAAGAATTATAACAGTACTCGCCTATGTGCAGCCATTTAACCCATGCTCTTTGCTGCTCCGACACATAGTTTCACAAGTAGCCTTCCAACCACTTGTTCACTATTTCAGTTTGTCCATCTGTTTGGGGGTGATAACTCGTGCTTGGAGTGAACACAATACCGCTCATTTTGAAGACCTCTTTCCAAAAAGTGCTTAGGAACTTGCTGTCCCTATCACTCACGATGTTTTTTGGCAACTCATGCAGCCTAAACACCTCATGAAAAAATAGATCTGCCACTTGGGCTGCTGAAAATGAGCTGGTAATGGCGAAGAAGTGAGCAAATTTCGTTAGTCTATCCACTACCACATAGATACAATCCTTCCCTTGGGCCTTGGGCAACCCTGTGATGAAATCCATCGAGATGCTTTCCCATTTTTGATTGGGAATAGGGAGTGGTTACAGCAAACCAGCTAGCAGTGTATGCTCATTCTTGTTCACTTGACAAACTGGACACTCCTGAATGTAGCGTTGAACTTCTCCTTTCAATCCTTTCCAAGAAAATCTTTCTCGGATCTTCCTATATGTCTTAAAGAATCCTTGGTGACTAGCAAGCAGAATGTCATGAAATGTCAATAAAATCTTATTCCTGAGCTTAGAATCAGCCACTAGAAAGATTCTCCCCTTATAGTGTATCAACCCCTCAATCACCTTGTACCTTTCATCATGAAAAGTACCTTCAATAATGCTGGTTGCAAACTGATTTTTGGCATAATCAGCAAGCAACATGTCCTTCCAATCCGCAGTAAGCTCACACAATGAGCTTAAATGGGGTCTCCTTGACAGAGCATCAACCACAACATTATTTTTCCCTTTGACATACTCAATGTCAAAGTCGTAAGCTTGAAGCTTACTCACCCACCTTTGTTGCCTCTCGTTTAGATCCTTCTGATGCATGAAGTGTTTGAGGCTATTGTGATCAGTCTTGACCACGAACTTGTTTCCCACCAAGTATTGCCTGAACTTGGCTAATGCATGCATAATGGCAAGCATTTCCTTGTCATAGATAGAGTATGTTCTTTCAACACCTCTTAGTTTTCTGCTCTCAAACACAATAGGATGTTTGTCTTGCATTAAGACAGCCCGAACTCCTTCACCGGATGCATCACATTGTAGCTCGAAAGGATTGGAAAAATCTAGGATAGCCAGAGCCAGACAAGAACTCATGATCCTCTTAAACTTGTCAAAAATAGTTTGAGCCTTTTCTGACCAACAAAAAGCTCCCCTTTTGGTGAGATTAGTAAGAGGAGCGACATTCTATGAGTAACCTTTTACAAACCTCCGATAAAATCCACAAAGACCCAAAAAACCTTTCAATTGAGTCAAGTTTTTAGGGGGTGGCCAATCAACTACTACCTTGATCTTTTCGAGATCCACCTTCACTCCCTCAACACTGATTATGTGGCCAAGGTACAGTAACTCCTCCATTCCAAATTCACATTTGGATGCTTTTGCAAAAAAGCTCTTCGATTCCAAGATGCTAAGCACTTCCTCCAAGTGCTTGAGATGATCCTCCCAGGTCTTACTAAAAATCAAAATGTCGTTGAAGAATATTAACACAAACCTTCTCAACTGCTTCTGAAAAACTCGGTACATACATGACTGGAAGGTAGCAGGAGCATTAGTCAACCCAAATGGCATGACTAGAAACTCAAGGTGGCCATAGTGGCATCTAAAAGCTATCTTCTCAACATCAGATCCCCTCATTCTAATCTGGTGGTAGCCCTATCTCAAATCAATCTTCGAAAAGAACTTGGCTCTATGTAGCTCATCAATGAGCTCATCTATGCGTGGAATGGGGTATCGGTTTTTGATGGTGCTTTGATTCAAAGCACGATAGTCCACACACATGTGCATGGTACCATCCTTCTTCTTCACAAGAACCACTGCTGAAGCAAAGGGGCTCTTGCTTGGGCGAATGAAACCCATCTCCAAGAGTTCCTGAATATTTTTCTCAATATCATCCTTCTGCTTCTTAGGGTACCGATATGGAGTTGTAATAGCTCGTTTAGCTCCTTCCTTGAACTCTATGATATGCTTCGAACCCCGTTCAGGTGGTGGTCCAGGAGGTAAATCAGCAAATACCTTGCTCTTCTTTGTGAGTAAAGACTGCACATCAGGAGGATAGTCTCTCTTAGTGTCAACCGGACTAGCAGGAAGGATCATACATTCTGTAGCCCACTCAACTTGATCATGATGAACCAACCTTGCCATTCTCTTGAATGACACAACCCGAGGACCCCCATTGGAAATTCCTCTTAGTACTACCCTCTTCCCATCGGATTGAAACTTAAGCTCCATAGTTTGCAGATTTAAGGAAATCTCTCCCAGTGAACACAACATTGAATGCCTAAAATGACATCCGTATCTCCAATGTTAACCACATAGAAGTTGTCCTTGACTTCATAGTTTCCCAATTGCATAGTCATGTTTGAGATCTTCTTGGTGCATGAGATGTGGAATCCATCAGCAACCAAGACCTTGAAGCCTTCAAACTCTTCTATTTGCAACCCCTTCTTTGCCACCACAACTTCATCAATGAAGTTATGTGTTGCCCCGGTGTCAATCAAAGCAACTATTCACTACCCCTTAATCATCCCTTGAACCTTGAAGGATTCATTTCTTTGAAAGCTCAAAAGTTGAGCCAAAATAACTCCACTTTCTTTTTCATCTTCAGACTCTTCTGGAACTCTTTCCATTTCACTATCTTCAAAATCAGATTGCTGGTCTAAAAAATCAAAATCACTTTCACCAGCTGAACAGTACTCAATCTGATTAAATTTAACTCCCTTTGGGAAAACATGATCTTAAGACCATTTTTCCCTACACCGGAAACATAACCCCTTTCTTTTGAGTTCGTTCACTGTCTTTGGATCCAATCTTGTGACATGAGGATTATGTTGTTTGAACTCCTTGTGCTGAGGTCTCGAAGGAGGTCTTTGATGAGGTCTTTTTCCTTTATCCCCTTTGTGAAAGGGTGGATTGGATTGAAACTTTTCCTTAGGAGCAGCCCACTCCATGTTTCTTGCCTTCTTCATGGCCTCCTGTAGGGAGGGTGGATCAAAAGCTTTAATCCATCCCTTGAGTGGTTCCATCAATCCTTCCCTAAAAAGGATCACCAATCACCTCTCCGTGATTCCAGTGACCATGACTGAGAGTCTCTGGAACTCCGCTATGTAGGCATCAACTGTGCCATACTGCCTCAACTGCGCCAATTCTTTGAAATGAATTTCAAGATCCTTTTTCTCAAATCTCTCGATGAGCCTATTGGTGAACTCATCATAAGTTGTGATAGACCGATGACCCAAGGTAACTAGGCCATGGTACCACCACTCATGCGCCACCCCATCAAGGTGTAACGTAGCGAACTTGATCACCTCTTCTTCTGCCATGGGTCTGAGAGCTAGATAGTTATCCAGCTTCTGTATCCAAGCTCGGGCTGAACTGTTATCGCTCCCATCATAGTGTGGAAGTATAACCTTGTTGACAGCTTGATACAAGTCCCCTTGCACTGGTGTTCTTCTTTGCTCATAATGTCTCCCTTGTCCTTTATTCTTTCTTTTATGATCCATAAAGGCATTATAGGACATATCCATCTTGATGTCGTTAGGGAGAGAATCATACTCCGCACGGCCAAGCCTCAACTGCTCCATGAATGAAGCATTTTCTTCAGGATCTGGCTGAGTGTTTATAGGTGCCAAGAAGGTGGGTTTGAATGGCCTGGCTAAGATGTAAGTGTTGTTTGAAAAAGGTTGAGTTGCATGACCATCATGCTGGTTGGAGGCATTGTGTTCTCCTCTATGTCCTGGGTTGCTTTGTGGAATGGTGTTTTGGCCCACTTTCCCCATCATGAGCGATACCATATCCATTAAGGCATCCATTTTCCTTTCAAATCTCTATCCCAGACTTATGGATCTCTCTCTTCCCTTTCCACTATCATCTCTGTTGCTAGTAACCCTCTTGTTACCCCCAACTGATCTCTCACCTTCTACCATGTCTGTTTCCTGAGAAGACTCCCAATGAGCCCTCAAAACCTCTGAAGTTGTTTGACCTTCTGGAGCCTGATAGGGCTAGAACTATTTTCCAACCTTCTTGTCTTCCCTTGCAATGTACCTCTTTTCTCTATCACTCATAGACAATTTGTTCACAGGATGGTAAGATCTTGGCTCTGATACCACTGAAATATTTTGAACCAATTTTTTTAAATTTTTTCAATTGCAAATTACAAATAAACGCACCCGTTAAGGTTAGCTCTAAACCCAAAATGATGCTGAAGCAACTCTAACTAGAATGTACACCAGGATCCCGATGAGGGCAAGGCGTGAGCATTGGTTAGAGGATCTGAATGCGGAAATAGAGCTGGAAGGAACTCTAACTAAGGATGGCGCCAATGATGGCGAGCATATGGTCAGAGGGTCTTAATTGAAATGCTTATACAAGAACTCTAACCAAGGATGCATCGGCGAACGACGAGCATGTGGTCAGAGGGTCCCTACCATCTAATATACTGAAAGCAAACTCAACACCAAGTATGTGCTACCCAATTCCAGTATGGAAATAAGGCGACCATATGGTGGAGATCAAAGGAATACAATTGCGATTACAGAAAGTAAAGTAAGACTAAGAGAAGTGCTGACAGTACTACTGTTCAACTTACAATGAAATATATAATGCCTGCAAGATCAAGTTTTAGAGCTCTTCAATTTGCTACAACAATAAAGAATATTTCACAAAGCCTTTAATGATTTCCTAACACCAATCCAAGAAGGAGAATGCAGATTTCCTCAAATCTATTATGACAGACCTGCACTTTAAATTATATAACCAGCATGCCTATAACCCACTAAATTGCTCATATATCACTCAAAACTGATCCAAATGACTTCAAGTTTGATGCAATAGACCTTCAAAAAGATGGCACCTAGTTTAGTAATAAGAAATGGCAACTGAAAGTGGTTATTAATTATTGGCACGAATCCCAAGACACCCTAGAAAATACGGCCTTCAAGGAATGACGAATTTGCTTTATAAAATCATAAACTTCATATTAAAATTTGCAAATATTCATGAAGAGTCACCTCCAACAGGGAAACACAATGAGACAATACCCAGAATGATTCTTTTTGTATTTTTTGACTTATGAATAAAAAGACAATCTGCTATATTGAAAATGCAACTCCAGAATTTCACTAAAATACAAATAAGCTGATCTACAAAACCACACAATGAATTACAATGCAGAGATCCACAACAAATCACTCAACACTAAACTACTTCACCACTAGTCGCTATCTTTCAAGCGAGAAGCAATGCCAAGCTAGGAGGCTTTCATTCCTCGAAGCAATCCCAAAGCCAATTCGGCAGCATAACATTTCTGTAGACAAAAGATGCTGAAAAGAGAACCCAAGGCTTCCTTTTATAATTTTCTATTGACCTTCTCGAAACCCTAACCTTCTTTTTTCAGAGTCAAAACCCTAATCCCAAGAGATGGCGTCCCTTTCTTCAAATCTTCAAGTTGACTTCTTTTAATTAAATTCCTCACTTAAATAAAGGCATCCCACTTAAGGCTTAATTTGACCTTAATAATTATAAAATAATCTTCAATGAAGGCGCCACCCTCAAAAGACCACTTTTCAAAACAACATGAAGTCAATAGACTAGGCCAAGGGGTACTATAACATTAAAATATAATGTTATTTAAGTGAAATGAACTTATCTCTCCGAAACTGCATCCTGAAGCCAAAAACTGAATAAACCAATTGAGACAACTGAAGAGGAAAGTCAACTGTGCTGAGACCAACAGGCCCACTGCCCGAAATAGAATTTACTAAAAATAGTAAATTCTTGAAGATACTCAGAATGCCAAGAAGAACAAACTACTGTGAAGCTCTCTGAAAACCCAGAAAGAATCCACCATTGAAACAACCAACCTCGAGCAAGAGCATCCTTCAAAATAGGAAACCCTAATTTTACCTTCCGACTAGCCTACGAGTCTCCAGAATAGGCCAACGGTCACTGAAAAGATCAGGCTCCAGAAGGGGACATTACAAGATACCATCAACTAAGGCTCAGGGATGAAGAGACATCCACAAAAAAACCTTTAGAACAAGGTATGGGAATTATGAGTTCCAAGTCCTACCCTTTGGACTAATGAATGTGCCTGCAACATTCATCAAACTAATGAACAACATCTTCAGAGATTGTTTGGAAAATTTTGTGTTCGTATTCTTAGATGACATTCTCATATATTCTAAAAATGAGGAAGAACATCTCCATCACTTGCAGATTATTCTCCAACATTTGAGGGAGCATAAAATTTATGGAAAGCTTTCAAAGTATACATTCTTCCAAAAAGAAGTACACAACAAGCAATTAGCGCTGGATTTTAGTGTATTTTAGTTCATGAATTGAACAATTTGGTTGGTGCTCAACACGGCACAAACATGCATGGTAAGTTCGACATCAATTTTCATGTCGACGTTGTCGCCGAATTGAGCGCCAGGAATCAACATCAAAAATTGCGCCGAAATAGGCACCCAATTTGGGTTCTAGTTTTGCTTCCATGTCTACTCCAATTTTTGCTTCTAGTTTTGCTTCCAATTTTTCTTTCGATTTTGCTTCTAGGTTTGCTTCCAGATTTGATTCTGGTTTTCCTTCCATTTTTGCTTCCGGTTTTGCTTTTGGTTTTTCTTCCAAGTTTGCTTCCAGTTTTGCTTCCAGTTTT
Organism: Sequoiadendron giganteum; assembly: GCA_007115665.2. Lineage (NCBI taxonomy): Eukaryota > Viridiplantae > Streptophyta > Pinopsida > Cupressales > Cupressaceae > Sequoiadendron > Sequoiadendron giganteum. The sequence continues at coordinate 331,872,486 of CM021109.1, read as the reverse complement.
GCTTTCAGTTTTGCTTCCGGTTTTGGTTTTGGTTTTGCTTCCAAGTTTGCTTCTAGTTTTACTTCTAGTTTTGCTTCTGATTTTGCTTCCAGTTTTGCTTCCGATTTTGCTTCCAATTTTGCCTCTAGTTTTGCTTCCAGGTTTGCTTTTGGTTTTGCTTCCAGTTGTGCTTCTAGTTGTGCTTCCAAGTTTTCTTCCATCTTTGCTTCCAGATTTTCTTCTAGTTTTTCTTCTGAGTTTGCTTCCAGTTTTGCTTCCAAGATTGCTCCTGGTTTGCTTCTAGTTTGGCTTCCATTGTTGGTTCCTTTTTTTCTTCTAAAAATGCTTCTTGTTTTGCTTCCATTTATTAATTTAATATTTTTTATTTCAATTTAATTAGTTAAATATATTGTGCCTCTTAAATAACTCATATGATTATAGAGTAAGTAATTTAATTATTTAACTTATATGATTAAATAACAATTTAATTATTGTAACATGATCATCATCTATAATTAAAACAAGTGAGTCAAATATCTATAATTTAATTAAATTTGACAACATCCATCCTAATCAGTAAATTAAAATCATCATACTTAATAAATATCCATCCAAAAATCATCGACCACATTTAATATATATAAATTGACAAGTCAATACTAATAAGATCATCATCATATATAACTAAAACAAGTGAAAGTCAAATTTTCCAATACATCAAAAACATGTCAAAATGATACATGTCCAACAATCGACATAAGTGAAAATGATACATGTACAAATGATATAAATAAAATTGATAAATTATGTAGCTCAAATTGTTACAAGTCAAGATGATACATGTCCAAATGATATAGTGAAATGATATAAATAAAATTGATAAATTATGTAACTCAAATTGTTACAAGTCAAGATGATACATGTCCAAATTATATAGTGAAAATGATACATGTCAATATGATACAACTCGACAATATAGTACTGTAGGCCATGAAAATGATACATATGATAGTAACCATGAAAAGAGTCATCATAACAATATATCAGCAATGATCCATGATGCAGTCTATATGATCATGAATGTCACTGGTTACTATCACCAATTGTCTCATCATCATCATCAACATCGTGATCACCATCATCATCATCGTCGTCGTCATCGTCATCGTCATCATCATTGTTATTGACCTCAACATCTTTTGTAGCTGCATCATCATCATCCTTTGCCATGTGATTTGTACTGGCAGAATCAATATTTTGTGGATCTATATCATGTTGATGATCATCTTGATCTTCTAGAAGACTCGTGTTCTACAAAAAAAAAACATTTAAAATGAAAATTTATTATTTATTTCATGCAATAATTTATTTTTCTATTATATATCTAATATTACAACATATGATACGAAACCATAATCATATTGCATCATATCAAAGTGCACATACCATAATAAAATCTCAAAAAATTTATAGTTAATACTAGTGAGTCAGGTGAAACTTCAGCTTTCAAAAACAAAGCCAATTAGGCTGGTAGACTTGTGGATCAGGCCAACATTTGGTGGAAGAGGAAGAAAGATGGCTGGAACTCTGGAGGTCCACCATAATGGATTTCAGTATTCAACCATGAGAGCATAAGAAAGAGCTGATATCATGTATCAAAACATTAAGCATGCATTCTTCCAACCAACAGAGAAGGAGATGATTACTTTGCTTCTTCTTCATTTGCATAACCATATCATGGCGTGGGAACCAAGAAGACCAAGGATGTCCAGTTTTATGTGGAGGTAATGGATGTGGTCCAAACTTTAGGAGGGGCAAGAAGGTCAATGTATGATCCTGATGAAATTGAGGAAGAACAACAAGAGATGGACAAGAAAAATAAAATCAATACAGAGTTTCAAGGATTTGTCAAGTGAGTAAGAGAGCTATGGGAGTAGCCTCATCTAAAATATTTTGAACTAAACTTTGATATACCATTTAGAGAGCTTGGTTTTCATGGAGTTCCTTTCAAAGCCTCTGCTTTTATTGTTCCTACGGTAAACTTTTTGGTAGAGTTGGTGGAATTACCTTTCTTAGTAATCACTATTAGTGAGATTGATATTGTTAACCTTGAGAGAGTAGGACTTGGGCAAGGAATTTGATATAATGGCTATTGTTTTCAAAGACTTCACATGAGATGTACTCTGCATTGATGACATTCCTCAATCTTCACTTGATGGCGTCAAGGAATGGATGAACTCCATGGATATAAAGTATTATAAAAGCATAATGAACTTGAACTAGCGGCCAATTTTGAAGAGTATTATTGATGATCCAGATAAATTTATTGAAGATGGTGGTTAGGAATTTTTGAATATGGAAGCTAGTGATTCTAATTCTGATAATTCAGAAGAGTTAGATCAAGGATATGAAGTATGAACCCTCTCATGCAGAAGAGGAATTAGAATCAAATTTCATGTAGCCACCATCAAGAGTGTTACAATCCAACAAGATGGAGGGAATTCTTATAGAAGGATAATTTTCAATGTTGCAGGTATTGACTTTAATGCCAACCACAATGGAAACATTGAAATTCCCTAGCAGTATTTATGTTAAGGAAATTTCCTTTAGATGCAAGGATTCAAATCACATTAGCCATGTGGTACAAATGATTAAATCCCAGAGATGATCTGTAGCAATGAAAGATTCTGAAAAGGCAGAGAGAGCTATACTGGTGACTCAGGAGAAACTTTAGCTTTAAAAAACAAAGCCAATTAGGTTGGTAGATGTGTGGATCAGGCCAGTATTTGGTGAAAGAGTACAAAAGACGACTGGAACTTGAGAGGCCCACCATAATGGATTGCGGTATTCAACCATGAGAGAAGAAGATAGAGTTTATTTCATGTATTAGAACATTAAGCATGCATTCTTCCAACCAGTGGAGAAGGAGATGATTAATTTGCTTCATTTTCATTTGCATAACCATATCATGGCGTGGGAACCAAGAAGACCAAGGATGTCCAGTTTTATGTGGAGGTAATGGATGTGGTCCAAACTTTAGGAGGGGAGATCCTGATGTCTTCCAAGAGGCATAAATTCAGATGAATTAAGTTCACCTACATGTCTGCCAAAGGTTACTTCCAATTTTTATAACTGTTTTTCCTGACTGTTAGAGTTTACTTACAAATTTGAAATTTTTTTGGTCATTTTGATGAGGATATATTCAGCCAATGTGTAAGCACTTTTTGTTTGTATCACAAGCATATGTGCATTGCAATAATTTTGATTATCTATGGTCTACAACTATGTCGTCTCACATATTGGATCTTCTATTTCAATGTTTTCTACATGGCCTTCTCTGTTTGAGGTAGCACTTGACAATCCTACCTCCTTTCCTTAGCTGAGAAGTGGATTTGAATTTGGAAATACTGCACTTTAGAACTAGCTATGGTTTAAGGAGAGCTATTCTAGCTTTGTTGTTGACACCCTCAATCTTCAACAAGGACTTAGATGCATGGACTTAAATGCAAGCTTTCAAACTTAGATTTGAATGTGCATAATTTGATTGATTATGGTTTTCATAGGTAGTTATCTTTACATGACTATTTTGGATTGTCATTACGTGTAATAGTGACTGCATCCTTATCAAGTTTGGCTACCCTTATTCAGATTGCCTTGGTCTTTGGACTCAATACAAAGTTGTGCATTTTTATTCCATATTTGTAACATGTAGAACATTTAAGGGGTACAACATATAGAAATTCAATACTGTCATCCTAGGAAAACTTACAGATGGTGTATCAAGAACAACAAAAAATAATTTTATTAGGGTTAATGCTTTCTTCCCCTATGTTGCTGATATTTTCCCCAAAACATGTTTTTATTTATTATTTCAATGCATCTCAAAATTCAATGTATTGTTTAACATTTGTTACGTATTTCATCTATTTATGCAAATGATGCCTATATGTTAACTCTATCAGTGTTGTTAGTTCGGTAGTTTGACTTCTATGACAACCAACCATTAGGCCATTGTGTGTGGGAGCACGTTTGTGTTTTTAGTTAGCTTTTTTGAATAGCTCTACTAGGTGTTGAGGACATTCCAATTATCTTTTGAATGTTAAGAAGTCAGAGTTTCAAGGATTTTTCAAGCGAGTAAGAGAGTTATGGGAGCAGCCTCATCTAAAATATTTTGAACTAGAGTTTGATATACCATTTAGAGAGCTTGGTTTTCATGGAGTTCCTTTCAAAGCCTCTGCGTTTATTGTTCCTGTGGTAAACTATTTGGTGGAGTTGGTGGAATTACCTTTCTTAGAAATTGCTATTAGTAAGATTGAGAATCATTAACCTTGAGAGAGTAGGACTTGGGAAAAAGGCATTTGATATGGCTATTGTTTTCAAAGACTTCAAGCAGGATGTACTCCACATGTACGCCATTTCTCAATCTTCGCTTGATGGGATCAAGGAATGGTTGAACTCCATGGATATAAATTATTATGAAATCAGAATGAACTTGAACTGGTGGTCAATTTTGAAGACTATTACTGATGATCCAGATAAATTTATTGAAGATGGTGGTTGGGAATATTTGAATATGGAAGCTAGTGATTATGATTCTAATAATTCAGAAGAGTCAGATCAAGGATACGAACCCTCTGATGTAGAAGAGGAATTAGAATCAGATGAGGAAGGTTCAGAAGGTGAATCTATTGTGGAGTCAGAGGAGGAAAAATAAGAAGACGAAAATTCTAAAGAGGATGAAGATAAAACATGGGATGAATTATGACATTGAAGATCAGGAAAGGTGGCAATGAAAGGTAAAAGCTATAGGGAAGTCTCAAGCACCTGATATTAGAGATTCAAGAGGAATGCCTACCAAGAGGCATAAATTCAGATAAATTGAGTTCATCTACATCCTTCTAATATTTATTCATGCACATAAATGGTCATCTTGTAATCATAAGATTTGAGCTCTATTTACTCATCCTACGCATCAATAAACAACTCAACACAAGAGATGCAAATCAACATATTAACACAACAATATCCAACTAAGTTATTGAAACTCAACTATTGATACCTCGTTCTCCATCCAGATTACAAAATCATTACACTTTCTATTTTGTAACATATTCTTTTCAAATTTCTTTGGATGGCGACCATATTTCTCCTCCCATCAAAACATGGCACATGGACTAGTTAAACTAATTAATATGCAATCATTCACTTTTTCCAAGGAAATAAAAAAAATATATCATTTAAATTTTAACATATTAAATATACTTACAAATGTATAGATCAAGGCCTGTAAACCTTTCTGGCCATTGTGATGCATGGCACGAAGTTTATCAAGCCTAGCCTTGGAGGCCTTGTCCTAAAACATATAATAATTCAATTTAACTATGCACAAATAAAATTTAAATATCGTTTAATAAATTTGATATAATCTTATGAGAAAATTCAAATACCCGCGTACTCTCCTCACCAGACTTCCTCCGTGCATCAGAATTCTCATATGCTTTTACAAGATCTTTCCATATTTTCACACTTACATCAATTGGCCTTCTTTTCTGCCTTAGCTCAAGAGGGATTTTTTTATCTTCTTTGTTTGGTTGCACCAAAATATCTTGCAGTTTTGAGACATTTGTAGCTTTATCTTCTTTACAGACCAACCTAAGCCAAATTCAGTCTCCATGTCATGGATAACTGCTTTTTTCAATTGCATGGGTATCTGTGAGAATGGAAAATGTAGATGGTCTTTGAACCGTTGAAGGCATGATTCCTTCAACCTATTCATAAATGTTTTCCCAGTATTCGTCATTCAGACTTCCCCTGAAACAACCTCGTATTCTATCTTCGTATTGTAGCTGCCAATGCAAGATTGATAACATGGCATGGTGGAAGAAGTCTATGTCCTAGGAGTGGTTGGGGCACTGGAAGTCTCTCTTCCCTGTTCCACATTCTTAGAGTTTACTGTCATTGATTTCCTCCTGGATCTTTTGCTTGATCCAGGACTGGTTGGGGGGTGTTGCCAGATTATTTTTCTATGTATTTGGCAAGCGTTGTCTAGTCCACATTAAAAAATTTGTTCACTGCCTCTACCTCGAATATGGAAGCCAATTCCTCTTTATCTTTTTCAGTCTCATGTCCCTATATATATTTAAATTATATTTCTTTTTTTAAATTTAGAAATAAAAAAGTAAAAAAGTAAAAAGTAAAATTCAAAGAAACAATGGAAACATTTAAAAATCTATAAAGTGACAATGAATTACTTCATTGTGGCCAGAGTCTACTAAAAATGATCACTTCCTTCTATTGCTTGACATTTTGAGGCGACCTAGGGAAAATTATTTTCGTCCAGTCTGTGGAGGAAAATGAAGTACACATTGTCAAGTATGAAAGTTTTCATCTAGTTTGTGGTATGAAAGTTTTGTTTTGTGGGAAAATATGTTCATTGGGTTTGCTTAGTGTTGATAACCTAGGGAAAATATGTTCATTGGGTTTGCTTAGTGTTGATAACCTTATCATGAAAACTCTTTCATAATGCAATATTGCACAAATTTGTCATGGCATCGATGACTATGGTGCGACTGGGCAAAACCAAGTAGTTTTCACATTTATTTTCAACAGTTGCTCAACAGTGACTAACCCAATTCCCAAATTTGCCAAGAAGTTCACTATTTCCTTGATACCCAAGTTAGGGAAAGAATAAGGGGCATCTTGGCTTTGTGCTATAATATTTTGAGCCAAAGCTCAAATGGGTAGGGTAAATTTTTTTGTTGGTTTCTCAAAGGTTTTAAAATTTATAATGATGGGACAATTTAGAGGTTGCCTGGATAGATTAGGCCGCAAACCAGTAAACAATCATGAATTCAAATGCAAAACAAAGAGAAGTAAACAATCATGAATTCAACCAAGAATTTTTTTTTCTAACCTTACCTATGGTGTCGCAAACTAAATCTAATTTCTCATCAGTTGTTGGTAGCGCCCTGCTCTCTTCCTTCATGCGACGTTTTTCCCTTTTTTGTCGTTTGATTTCTTCCTTCACGCGGGAAATTTTTAAATTTTTGATTTTGATTCAGTAGTCGGCTCTCTAGTCGATGTTAGTTAACGCCAACTATAGCATTGAATTTTGGCCGTTAATGTAATCTATTTGGGGTGCCTAAGGCGGCGCCAAGTGCGCCTAATTGAGCACCTATCATTGTTGTATAGTGACTATTTTCATTGTTGTGTATCACATGATCCAGAGTGTTGGAAATAATTCCAACTCCTGCCTTGTTTTTGTGACCACCATTGTCTTATGGCTCCTTCATCGGCTCAGTACGGCAAAGTGGTTTTTACCGCTATCCCGCAAGGTGCTTCATCCTTCTTGGCAGTAGTGTGGTGAAAGCTTTTGTGGTGGTACACGAGTCTTCCTTCTGTTCCTAGCAGTGTTGTGGTGAGTCTCACAAGTCTTCTACCAAAAGGTGTGTGGTGACCACCATTGTCCTGCGGCTCCTTCATCAGCTCGATGAGGTAGAGCAGTTTTGACCACGGTCCCACAAGTTGCTTCTTCCTTCTCGGCAATAGTGCGATGAAAGCTTCTATGACAACATTTTTATTCACAGAGGAGGCCATGGAGAGAGGACGTGGATGACATAGAAATACTAAATCACTGAGAGGAAAGTGGGTGGAAATAGATGAGACAACGGAATCTGCAGATACAATAGAGGTAAGAAGAGAAAGCAACCTCAACCAAAGGAGGAAGGTGTTTATGAATTCACAAATTCTACAACATAGAGGAGATATCAATATGTCAAATATATGACTAAAGTGAGGTTTTGTGTTGGATAGAATACTCGTTGAAATGATATAATTGGTGTACTAAACATTATTTACTATGTTGTGTATTATAGGGGCAAGACAAGGCCATGGTAACAAATCATGTCATATCAAATGAGGACACAACAGATGAAGCGGGACATCAGGTACTCAAATTTTGACTTACGTTAGGAAAATGATCTGATGGCATTTTGTGATACGTCCATCTTTTTTCATAGTATTATTGAAATTTATAATGTATTATCTAATCTTGACATAAATTAATGCATGTTGTTGATTATTTTAGATGGATATTGGAGCAAATGCAGAGCCTGAGAGTTCAACTAGCAAAATAAAAAGATATGTACATGGACGTGGACCTAAAACCATTAAATCACGTAGATGACACTGAGTGGAAGAGGATATGACAATGGATACTGTAGACACAACAAATGATTGCACTGAAGAAGAGATAAGTCAGGACTATAGTACATGGGATGAATACTTTGAGAAAATTGTTGTTTGTGGATATTTCATATGTCGTGGAAAGAAACAATTCAAACGAGTGATTGTACAAAGACATTACATTTATGACGAGCTTCCAGTTAGTAGTATGCCTCATAAAAATTTATTAAAACCAAAGAATAATAAATGAGTGTGGATTGATGTTTTATAAGCTATGTTATCAAAATTGTGTTTTATTTAAATTATTGTATAAAAAAGGTAGTCTATAAAATAATGTCCCATTATTCAATTGATGTATATATGTTCATACAATTTATATTTATATTTTTTAAGCCATATTTGATTATATTTCTTTGAAATTGATACATTTATGATCTATCCAATTGTTGCCAAACATTAAATAATGCTTGTGTTTGTTGATAGATAGAAGATTTTGATTAAACACATACTAATACCCAAGATCGAACTGGGTTATTAAGATTTGGACGAGATGATCCAAACCATCCTTTAAACCACACTAGGTCGAGAAGAGCAAGATTGAAGAGAAAACTACCACCTGAGAAATTTGAAGAGCTAATGAGAGTCGCATACACTGATGATATGCCACCTAGCCTTAATGATGATGATGATGATAGTGAAAATGCAGTGCATGAAGAAGGATTGAATGAAATGGTTATAGGTTTCTTTGGGGATGGAAACAATGATGACAATAATGATGATATGGTTGATAGTAATGACGATAGCAGGGGTAATTACCACCAACATAATGTTGATGATAACAACATCAAAGACTCCATCAAGCAAGCAACGAGACACCCATGTTCAAATTGGGTGCAAGTAGAACCTCAAAACTGGCATGCACATTAATATTATTAGAAATCAAGTCACTATTTGGTTGGTCAAACAAATGATTCACTACCCTATTGAAGTGAGTTGAAATTAATTTCTTACTTTGCATTGTCAATTGGTGTACATAATTTGTAAACATTCATCAACTTCGTTTATATTTGTTTAAGGGGATTTTAAAACCATATATTGTATATAGATAGTCCTAGTATAGATTGGCATATCAAACATGTTCATCATAAGTCAAACATTCAATTGATTTAATCTCGGGCAATCTTACAGGGCACTAAAAACTAAAATATTCCCTGAAGAGAATGTGTTGCCATCAACTTGTAGAGAGGTGCGTCTGTTGTTGGTTGAGTTGCGGATTGAATATAAGCAAATTCATTCATGTAAAAATGATTGCATTTTATATAGAGATGAATATCAAAATAAGGTAGAATGCCCTGTGTGCAAAGAGAAGAGATATCGTACAGATGTACAAGGTCCTACAGTTCCAAAGAAGGTTTTGCGTCACATGCCAATTATACCTAGTCTTCAATGAATGTTTCATTGCAATTCACTAGAACAATTGATGGATTGACATGCATAGAACAAGAGTAAAGATGGATTCATGCAAATTCTGGCCGACTCCAAAGCAATGAAACACACAGAGGAAAAATGGCCAAGAAAATTCAAAGATGAACCCCGTAGTATCATATTTGGTCTTACAATTGATGGAGTGTGCCCATTCTCTTTCCTGAGCTCAAATTATAGTGTTTGGCTAGTTAGATTGATAGTATACAATATTCCCCCATGGATGAGTGTTAGAAAGGAGCACCTTATGTTGACTCTCATTGTTCTAGGAAAACATCAAGTTAAAAACATGGATGTTTATTTTGCACCTTTTATTGATGAGATGAAACTACTATGGAAAAGCATAAGAATGTATGACATATCACGTCCTCCATCAAATAGGCCCTTCATGTTTTATGGTGTGCTATGTTGGACTATTCATGATTTCCCAGGACTTGGTGTTTGTTCTGGTAAGATAAAATATTTACGTATTTACACTCATAATTTATTTTCATCCCAACTTTCATACTTAGTTTTATACTATCGTTTTTGATGTTATTAACATTACTTATTGAATTGTAGGGCTTCAAACAAAGGGGATATTTGCATGTCCAAGATGTGCAGAACAATTTCAAGGGTGGTATTCTAAATATCTACATAAATTTATTTACGCAAACAACATGGTTTTTCTACCACTAGATCATAGGTTTAGAAATCGCCTGAAGAATCAATTTGATGGAAAAGTTGAAAATAGAGGCCCTCCCATGATTATGGGTCCAGGTGATTGGCTTAAGAAGTATGAAGATGCTAAATTGAAAGCTTGGGCGGATTTTTTTGATCGGGGTGATTCAATTGAAGAACCAGAACAAGTTGTAGTTAATATGCCAAAAGGAAAGAAAAGGAAATCCATATTTTATGAGCTCCCTTACTGGAAGGATCTATTAATATCTCACCTATTAGATCCTATGCACATCTTAAAAAATGTCCTAGATTCTATATTTCAACATATATCAGGCAAAGAGAAGGACACCTTGTCTTGCAGGAGAGATATTGCTTTTTCGTGTACCAAATTTGATAGAAAACATTTGTGGCCAAACAAGGAAAATGAAACATATGCAGAAGCTCCATGGATTTTGAAAAAAAAAGAAGAGGCATACCAACTAAAAAATGTCATCCATTCAATAAGGACACCTACTGGCTATGGTTCATTGGCTAGAGCTTTTACAGTTGATGGACATATCACATGATTTAAAACACATGATTTTCATAAGTTAATGAAGGTATTATATATCAAAATTTAACATTTACTAGTAACATTGATTAAGCACTAAATTTATTTTGATATTTTGTTGTGTGAGAGAAAATTACTAATGACCTTTTCATAAATGTGTTTGATAGCATATCATGCCATTGACAATTAGGGGGGATTCTTGTCTTACAGTTGACTTAAGGAATGCCATAAGTCGATTGTCAACATTTACAAGGTATGTGGTTATATGAAATATTCATGTGTGAGAGACATAGAGATATTATATTGCATTTTAATTTATGTCCAATGGTTCATACTAATTTACTATTCTTATATTAGGTCGATGACCTCCAAGGAGATCCATGAATCTGAAGTGCCAAAGTGGAAGAAGGAAATTGCAGAAATTGTATGTGTATTTGAGAAGGAGCCCCCTACAAGTTTCATGGACCTACAAGTCTAATTACTTATACATGTAGTCGATGAAATTGAATTGGCGGGTGTCGTATCAATGAGGTGGATGTTTTTCTTTGAGAGGTATATGAAAAATCTTAAAAGATATGTCCGATAAAAGGCACATCCAAAGGGTTGCATGGTTGAAGGGTATGTATTGAATGAAGAATTTTTCTTCCTGTGTGAATTCCTTAGTAAGGATTTTGAAGATGGCCCACATGTCTGGGATGAGGAACGAGCATAAGATATTATTGATAGAGAAAAATCATAGTCTAATGGTGTTGAAATAGAAATTAGTAAGTAAATTCATGACCAGTGTCGTTATTTTTCTTGCAATCATTAATTTACTCTATAATTTATTTGTCAAATTAGCAGCATGACATTTGGAGTTTGAAATAAACATGTTGACATGTAATAGGTATAGATGAAATTTCTATACTTGACAAGTTCATTATGTACCACATGGACTTTATGAACAAATGGATTGATATGTATGATAAAAAGAGAGAAGAAGTGTTAGAAGCAAGGAGACAGTTTAAGAGATCAAACACAAGGAATACTCCACTTCCCACTCATCTGCTTGGGGAATGGGGCAAAGATTGCACACTAGAATGGGTTACTGAACAAATTCAAAATCAAATAGAAGATGCACATACAAATTCAAACATAACAAAAGATGAAATAACATGTCTAGAGGATGTGAAAGAAAGGTATAGTTGGAATTTTACAAAATGTTGTTTCCTTACAATTTTGACATTATTGACTATTTTAATATTTGTCATTATATGTGTTTTCATTGAAATAAATGGTCTTTCACAGGTGAGGAAATATCCAACAATGTGGGCATATGGTTGACATTATCGTGTAGAAAGTGTAGACGTAAAGAGGCGACCCTTTGATTGTGGAATCATGGTTGAATTCGAGCAATCCAATCGATCAAGCTCAAAAGATAAGAATATAATTAAAGGGAATCTACAATATGTTGGGAAAATACAAGAAATTATTGAGTTGGATCACCGCTCTTTTAAATGTTGTATTTTTAAGTGTAGATGGTATGAAGCATTTGAGAGGACATGAAGACATGATACCATAGTGGATTATTTTCTATAGATTCCTCATCGTTCCTACCGAAGGATAAGGAGCCTTATGTTCTACCAATTCATTGTGAGCAGGTATTTCTTTAACTCAAACAAGATGTGATAGTGATCATTAATCTATTAATTCATAGCTTATTGCGAATATATACATGTGTTTATTAATCAATAAAATTGTTATAACATACGTCTAATATATGTATGTTGTTCATGTGTAGGTATTTTTCTATGAAGATATTTTGGACCCAAAATGGATATTTTTCATACATTATGATCCAAGATTAAGGCATGTATTTGACGATGCATTAGTGGATACTGAGAAAAAAAATGATGGCCAACAAAATGAGAGAGAGGGATTAGAGAACATCGAAGAAATTGACATCCATGATGATGTTCAGGCACAAGAAGACAACAATCTAGAGTTAGATGATGTTCTGGAAGACAACAATATGGATGGTATAGAAAATGATGATCCAAATACATCTAGTAACAATATAGATGGTCTACAGTCAAATTTCAATGATGATGAATATGATGCAGGTCAAGATGAGGATGATGATAATATTAAATACTCGAAAGAACATATGAACATTGACAATGATACACTGGATGACATTGTAGCAAACAATAATGTTAATGACCAAGAATTCTAAATTTTCAGAATTATTTGCAATCCATGTTTAAAAAATGATGATTCTTATGGCCTAAACTTTGAAATTCTACAGTAATATTATGTTGTACTTGAACAATTGAAAACTTGTTTTATTCTCCTAGCAAGCTTTTTTATTTTCCATTATAACTCTAGACCAAACAACATTTGTGGGGATGGCCTTTTACACCAATATTAATTTGTATGAAGTTCACGAACTTGTTGTCAAGCAGTAAATTCCTTTGGTAGACAAGAAATGTAAAGGCTTCATTTCAAAAAAAGATAAGTAGTCTCTTTCTAAGGGTAATCCACATGCAAAAAGTAAAAAGCACATAAAAAACAATTGTACAGTAGAAAATCAGATTCAATCAGTAATGTCTTATTTCACTTGCACACTTATCTAAAAGACATAGGGTATTCACCATACATTTCCCTTGACAAAGAAAACATGTTCTTTCATTTATTTTTACTATATATCTCATAAGTGAAATTGTTGTTACATAATGATGCATTGAGAAAATAATATATACAAAAAAATGCAAAGAAAATGTTTGAAATTTAACATGCAACCTACTGTGTTGTGCTGAAAGGAACCAAGATTAACTGGGATAAGAAATAATAATATTTTTTTTATGATTGTACTTAAAAGTGAATAGGATATGAAAAGTGTGGACAATGATGGTGCTGAAATTGAAAACCACGATTCTGATGACATTATTGTTTTATGTCATTAGAGATAAAGAGAACATACAATTTTATATACATAGCAAATGAAGATTTGAAACTACTAAACTGAAAATGTAAACACTATAATATTTTTCCTTAAACAATAATTCACATACTCACAAAAAAGAGTGAAGCATTTTTTATTCAAACTCTATTTTCTTTAATAGACATAACAATAAAATAATATTTACAAGTACAAGAATATATACATTGTTTCATAGAAAATAAGGAATGTTTCATAGAATATACAAGTACAAGAATATTTACAAGTACAAGAATATATACATTATTTCATAGAATATATACACTGTTTCATAGACTTCTAAATTTTTAGAGTTATTTGCAATCTGTTGGGTCTCAAAAATGCAGGTTTTTAGACCATAAGAGGGTGCCAATCTCTAAGAGGTCTTTAATCCTTAATACAAACCAATTAAAGTAAATTATTTGAAAGGACTTGAATTCACACCTAACCAGAAACCAATCAAAGAATCCACACAGTAATAAAAAATGTGCCCTGATAAATCTTGCAGATTTAAACAACTTGAAAAGACCACTTTGTAGACAACAAAGCAATAAATAAGCATGAAAATTGACACAACAATTGAACACTGAAAATGGATTAAGAGTTATAATGTATCTGCTCCATTATATTTCTCAAAATATAAACATACATAACATGAGTTCTTTTGATATTAATAAGTGGATGAGATGGTCTAGTATCTATTCTAATGGATTGAAATGATGATGACATGATGATCAAAATCGGACCTTGGTTTCCCTATTTGTACGAGAAGCAACAACCTTTAGGTCCGTTCATAAAAGTTACATCATTTCTTAACTAAAGAATAATTAACATAACATAAAAACTTAAAAAGAGTTTATTGTTGGATGCACCACAGTCCATTAATCATCATCAAGCGCCCGTGACCACCTAAGATCTGTTCAAGGCTCAAGCACCATGTTAATGCATCCACACAAACAAACTCTGACTACCTCCTCATACAGCTCGTGCAAGGAACAATTTAACCTTTGACATGTGATCAATGTATTTCTTCTGGGCATAAGTGTTTGCATTTTGTAGAGTGTTTGTCATTACATTCTCCAAGCCAACAATCCTCCCGAGCTTCTTATGCATTTTCCTGAGTACCTCATTCTCATCATTGATGTCATCAAGGATGCCTGACAAATGTTTTAATATCTCATTTTCCAAGTTTACTGATCCTTCAAACTTATTTCTTCAAAGAAATCTAGCATGGCCATACATAGTGGCTGGCTAAAGTCACTAAATTCCTGTGTCAAGATATTCTGGAAGTTTTCATGTGTATTCATGAGGCTCTGACATTCTTGGAGCAAAGCATTATTATCTCCATCTTTTGCCTTGATATGGGATTCCATTTCCTTCATCCTATCAAGCAATCTTCCATGCTCCATGAGGGCCTGGTATGTTCCACTGTGATCACACTAGACACCATCTAGATGTTGGCACATATCTTTGAATTTCATACAAATTATCCCTGATGCTACTTCAAAAGTAGTAGCCTTCAGTTTTATTTTTAGTTCTTCTTGTTCCTTTTGAGCCTTTTCAAATTTATGCTTCCATTGAGTAGTCTCAAACATGGCCTCTAACACTTTTCTTTCATGTTCGATTAAAGGAGAGTAAATCCTTGGAGAAGCAGATAACCTATCTTTGTTGTTGGTTAATTCTTGTTTCAACCTATCATTTTCCTCTATCAACCACTGGTTATCTCTTACTAGCTTTTGGATCTGGGCTTTGGTGAATTTGGCTACATTCACATTCAAGTCAGCAATCTCCAAGGGATCTTTCTCCCCTACTCTTTGCACCAGAAGATGTCCGAAAATTTGATCATGGTCAACGAGAGAAGGCTTCTTTCCTGGGGGGTAAAGAGCCTAATTTTGCAAAGTGGTATTATCAGGATTGTACCTTGACCCTATATAGACCCTATCACCTGCTTCATCCATTATTTGCAAAGTTTTATTATTTCTCTTCAAAAAGTTGTCAAACACAATGGTTGAACTAATATCCCACCCAGGAAGGAGCATAACTCCAGCTTCTTGCAATAATGCTCTTCCTCTCTTAGTAGTCATGTTTCTAATTTCCCTATCAACTTCATCTTGCAACTCTTTCAAGGCATAAGCCTCTTTCTTAGGGTTAATGTCCTTTAACCTTTCTCTTATTAGTCTTCCTTTATACTCATATATAAAGGACTTAAATTCAAGGGTCTACACAAAAGTATCATTTGCAAAAAATTCCTAACTTGCACAATGTCTCACATCATCTGATAGCTCATCAAAGGCTTCAAAGGTGATCACACTTCTTTCTAGTGGCATCTCATATTGGGGTATAACAGGAGCATTAAATTGTGAGACTTCTTCTTCCTCCTCGGTGTTATCTTCTTACATGGATGGGGAGCCAACTGAAAATATCACTTCAGGAGTAGGCTGAGGTGATAAGTGATCCATTGGTGTGATTTTTTCTACTTTCCTCCTAGGACCGATGCCCCTTCCTCTTTCAAATGCCACAAGTGGCACATCTCTTATCATTTCTTCTTCATGGAGGATTAACTATTCAATTCTTTATGTGGGATCTTGTACCTCAGGGAAAGCCCCTACTTAGCTTGGGTTATTACTCACCTTCCAAGCCTCAGCCATCATAACCCTACTGTAGGCATTCATTCTCATCATGTTTTTTTTTTCTTCACAATTTTTGATGACATCTTCTAAAAGGAAACTATGCTCATACCCTTTCAACTTTTGAATTTTTTTGGCATCACAAATGAAGTGTTTAGGATAAAACTTTTCCCTTTTGTTTCCAACCAGCAAGCCATAATAATTTAGTTTACCAATAACCAAGTCATAACTTGAATCAAAGATAATAGTTAAATAACCAACGCATAAAGTGGAAGGCATGAAATTCTGCCTCCCATAGTTCTTTAAATGCATGAAAAATGAAAATGGCAATTGCCTTATGATCTCTAAATAAGCAACTCTGTCTGGCACAGTCTTAGGCAACAAATAAGGTGCAGCTTCAAATCCATAAACCTTGATAACAATACAATCCCCAAACATGTATCAGTCCCCCCAATTGTGATTTGTCCTTGCTCCATGACCCATATCTTTTGGTTGTAGAAATATTAAGATCTCTGGGGAGAGGTTGTAGTCACATTTGTGGCCTAGCATCTTGTATAGCATTTTCACAAAATATTCCTCAAAATATAGGTAGTGGGACCTCCCACACCTATTGTCCCACACAGATGTCCACATTTATATAGGCCTTGAATTTCCATCATTATCTAAGTCTTTTATTCATAATTCCTCACCCCATATCCCCATCACCTGCCCTTCATATAATATCATGTGCATGAAAAGAGAATAGTGCTTGAAATTAATGGCTTCATTGTCATTCTTGATGATCTTGAGGGCATTATTGATGGCCTCTAATAAATACTCTGCATAATCATAGGGTCAAGCATTATGGCTCTGTATGTCTGTGTCTAAAACCATGGGAGCAATTGTTATGTTCTCAAGAACATCAATTCCCAATACTTGACCAACTGAGTAATAAGTGTATTGAAAGTATTCTTCAAACGAAGCCACAAAGAATGGGGGATTATCTTCACTAGAGAACCTCATAGTTTGATTACCCGCACCTTTAACCCTATGTAGAGGTAATTTCCACCTCTTTTAACTCGTGTCCATGGTACGATATTCCTCCAACAAGTCTCTGATTCGTAATTTCATTTTTAGGGAAGTGTCTATTTGAAAAATCATAGAAATATAATATGGTTTTAAGACCATGAACTGTGACCCATCAGGAAAATGAATTGCTCTCGTCTTCATATTGTAATTATTTGCCAACACCTTTATTAACTCTAAGTTCACAAAGACGTTGGGTACTACAATTTTACCCAAATTTAAATTCCATGGGTTTGACACTGGGCTATGCATGAATTTCTTCCTATAATGATAAATAAAGAGGTCGTAACCCCTACACGGAGTCCATACATCTCCCAGATTTTTTTGTTTATCTTCTAATGCCACACACGATGGGCCAAGCTATGCTATTCTTCTAGGTTTTGGCCCAGACCCAAGACACTGATCAATTAAGTCTTGATTCAATTGCCTAGCTTCAATTTTCTATCTTTTTGCTTTCTATTTGCCTGGGGTTTTTTCCATCTTAGCCCTAATCATGCAATGCTTTCATCTACTTACTGAGAAAATAATTTGAGCTGAATCTAGACCACTTACTTGGATAAATGCTGCAAATTTCCAATTTCCTACCGTCGTCCAAGTTGGTTCTCCAAATCTTTCAATTACAATTCACAATGATTTCAACTTCTTTGAGGCCGTATTTTCATCGTGCCACCTTTATGATCAAGTTTTTCATTAATAGTGGTAGTCTCATCGATATTTTTGTTAGTCACATGAATCGGACTAATCATCATCTCATAACTGTCGAAGAGAATTTTAATTAAAATGCTCGTTGTTTCTTCGATATGTTGGTATGGTGGTGTTTTTCCCTTCCCTTCTGTTGTTTACTGCACTACCGCCTTGCTCAAGGATTCTTGTTGTGGGGTTGCAGTGTATACCAGTCTACCGCATATGTTTCTCACCTTCCCGATGGTATAGCGGTGTATGCTTTTGATCATTATTTGAAGAGTGTCGATGAGACAATCTTATTTGTCTTATTGATATCTCAATGTCTCTTCGACATTAGATCTTATGTTCCTTTGATGTTGGTTGTCGGTGTCGATGAGACAAGTTAATGTCTCTTGCCGATATGCCATTGTCTCATTGACAATTACTTCGTTATATCCAAGAGTTTTGTTTCGCCGAGCACTTGTAGATATACCTTGTCGATGCGACATAAGAGATTCTCTCCTCGATATGCCTGTATCTTGTTGACATTTCACTGTTTTACATCGTTGATGAGACATATAAATAAGTCTCTTTGACATAGGGGTGTCTCATCTACATTTGTGATCTGTGCTTTGTGCTAATGTCAAGGAGACTTTAGAGGGACTCTCATCGACATGGTGTTGTCTTGGTGATATTCTATGAGCAATCATAAGAGTATTTCAAAGGAGGAATACACTTTGATGCTGTAATCAAGGGTTTTATTTGGAAGTTCATGTGAGGGATTTTATTAAATTTAGGTTATTATGACAAGAATTTTATGCATATGGTGGATGTAAGAGATGAGTGAAAATGGAAGTATGTAAAAATAATTAGGATGGAATTTTGGCTACAACACAATCCATGTTTTAAAAAGGATGATTCTTTTGGCCTAAACTTTGAAATGCTTCAGTAATATTATTTGTGTCAATATAAATTACCTATTGCAATATCCTTAAATTGTTCAATCTTTGGTGTGAATTGTTGGCAGAAAAAAATAGGATTACTTGGATGCTTCTTCCATTCATTTTGTATCAACATATGTTCATGAAGACACAAAAGTTAATAGCTCAATCAGGTAGAGCTTTTGTGATTTTCAAATGAAGAGTAAGGTACATTTTTATTTCTACTACATTACATTCATGTGCATAAACAAAATCATAAGATTACATTACTAGATTGCACTTATGTAGATGCATATAATATAGGAAAGATTGCACAATCCTTTCAAAAATGTAGTCTTTATTGATAATGTGAATTTATGTTGTTCCACACAAGCCGTGGAACTGACTATTTGAATGCATATAATTGAAAACTATATATTTATAGATACAAAAGAGAAAAATGCACATAAAGAGAAATGACAAATCTCGGTTGCTTTGTTCTACATCATCTTCAGTCTTCCCGCTTGTCTAAGCCTCCAAGTTGATGTCTTCCTTGTTGCTCCTAGGTTCCCTGCATTTGAGTGAGAAGAGTGTTGTTAGAGCAATGAAGGATCACAAGTTAAAATATGTGCATACATCTATAAACTTATAATTTGATCATCATGTGCATTCAAATAGCTTGCACACCATAGATGTCCAGGAAAACAAGAAAGTTATCAAACATATCTATCATATGCTCGGTTTTATCTAACATGTTTTCTCATTGTGTAGGTATAGATAAAATTAGGTTTTTTTTTTGTTTATCTTGTTACAACATGTGGGGTGAAATGTGGCTCCCACAAGGGTTGAGCCCAACCTGTTGTCCTATTGTTTCATTTGAGAAGGATAATCATAAGTAAACCATCCATGAAGCATTAAAGATCAATCTTTGCAAGGATAGTGGAGTATGTTGGTAAGGGGTAATCTCCTTATTGATAAAGATTTATACTTATTAATAAGAACAATCCACTATCAACATAGCCATGATTCTGGCAAAACTGATCATCAAGGATTCCAAGATAGTTTTCATTAACAGTTTGGTTAAAAGTAAGCAACCCTAAGCATCATAATAGTCACAATAATTGAACATGAGGGGCAGTCATGTAGATTAAAATCTTACACAATAGTCATCACTTGCAAAGACATAGACAACATGTTGCCACATAACAAATTAAATCGAATGCATGAAAGGTACAATGATGAAGTCCATAATAGTGAATGTTGCTTTAGAGGGATTGAAGGACAATATTTTGTATCAAGGAGAACAAGGTAACCTCAAACTCTGTTGTACCTGAGTATGACAATACCTGAGATTCTGGTGTTTCTAGATGGAACCTATAGCGGAAAAGTGTAGTCTCCATCTGAAGGAACCATCTTCGGAGCTCTTCCCTGAAATGAGGGTTCAAAACATCAGAAGAAAAGAAATACCATAGTTCTAAAGTAACAATTTGTATCAAGACAAATGTCAGAAAGTATAATTAAAAAGAAAAATCCTTACAATTGGACCTCAAATTGGACCAAACAGATTTATGATTTTACCTTTAGAATGTAGGAGCTTTCTCTGTCGGAGCTTCACGACCTGAAATTGAATCTCAAATTGGACCAATAAAATTTAAGATTTTATCTTTAGAATGTACAAACTTTCTCTATCGAATATTAAAGATGTAAGGTTGGATCAGAAACTGGATAAGCAGATTTATGATTTTATCTTTAGAATGTAGGAGCTTCCTTTGTCAGATATTTGGAAATTCCTACACACAAGTTTTTCTTTGGAGCGAAAACACCTGAAAGTGTTTCATGCTAGCTCAAGGTACAATCCAACCTGGTTATGACACTGATAGCAATCCACTTTTTCCTAAAGCCTCCATTACCCAAATGTTGCATCACAATCTATTCTTCCTACACATAAAAATGCCACATATTAACCCCTTCTAAATAAAACTCAAAATACCATGAAACAATGAGTCCCCTATATTAGTAAGTAAGTAGGCAGTCTATAGGGCATGGTTTGATTTTATACAAGGATGATCATGAAAGGAATCTTCAAGTGATAGTGAGTGAGTTGTTTGAGATTGCAGTTGATGGTGCAATATCTAGTCTTAAAGGCAGTTAGCAAAGCAGTAAATGTGCAAGAAAATCAAATTGTACACAACAAATAATTCACAATATTATCCTGCATAATGCCTTAAGTTTGAAGACAAAAATCTCATTGTATCCTGATGAAAGTAGTGACCTTAATGGTCAATCACTAGCAACCATGATTTTAAAACATGCTATTGTGCTTATGGAGGCAATATTTTAAGTAAGGTGGTGAGTGGTGGTTTGGAACAATGGCAAGTATGAAGGACTTGCTTTATATGCATACTATGCAGTCTAGCTTAAGATAATGTTCTTTGAAGGTGGATTATGGAACTCAAGGGTTACCATGATAAAGATTAAAGCAAATACTGAGATCTATTTAAAAACCACTATCATGAAGATATTAAAGATGTCAAATGCAAAACCCTACCAATTGGAGTAATGAACAGAGTGTGAAAGAGGGCAGTGTGCTAGGGAAGATTTAGGAGATCTCCACATTATCTAATCACAGGAAAATACATCATTTATTCATTTTTTAAAATTAAAATAAATTATTCTAAACCCTATATAGGACACATCGATACTTCAAAAGCATATGATTTATTTTTTTAAATTAAAAGAAGTCATTCTAAACCCTATATAGGATACATTGATACTTCAAAAGCCTCTGAAGGAAATTGAGATTATGCAAGCATATGTCAATTAAATACCTGGATTACAAACAATAGCTTGAACATTGTAACCCTTGTTGATCAGAGGTGGAATATCAACAAAAATGAATCCTATGCCTCCTATCACACACATCTCCTTACCATTCTCTGTCATTCTTTACTAAAACACTTCTCCATTTTGGCAGGCTACTTTTGAAAATAAGGTTTCAACAAAGGTTTTATTATATGTTTATTAAAATGAAAACTCCATTTTGGCGGGCTATATTCTTGTTTCCTTAAATGATTTATTCAAATGGATTGTGACTGACATGATTTTCTGCCATGATTACTGTACTACCATCGTCGCTTATTATACCCTCTGTGGTATGGCGGTGTTTTTCCCTTCCCTTCTGCTATTTACCGCACTACCGCCTTGCTCAAGGCTTCTCACTGTAGGGTTGCGGTGTATACCACTCTACTGCATATGTTGCTCACCTTCCTGGTGGTATAGCAGTGTATGCTTTTGATCATTACCTGAAGAGTGCCGCTGAGATAATCTTCTTTATCTTACTGATATCTCAATGTCTCATCGACATTAGATCTTATGTTCCTCTAATGTTGATTTTTGATGTCGATGATACAATTTAATATCTCTTGCCGATATGCCATTGTCTCATCCATATTTTCCTTCGGCGGTATTTCTTTATATATCGATGTAACTCTACCATGTCAGGGAGACTCGTGATTATCGTTGTGGTATGGCAGTGTTTTTCCCTTCTCTTCAGCTATTTACCATACTACTACCTTTCTCAAGGCTTCTTGTTGTGGGGTTGCGGTGTGTACCGCTCTACCACATATGTTGCTCACCCTCTCGGCAGTCTAGCAGTGTATGATTTTGATCATTACTTGAAGAGTGTCGATGAGACAATCTTATTTGTCTTATCGATATCTCAATGTCCCATCTACATTACTTCATTATATCCAAGAGTTGTGTTTCGCCGAGCACTTGTAGGTATACCTTGTTGATGTGATGTAAGTGATTCTCTCCTCGATATGCTCGTATCTTGTTGAAATTTCTCTATTTTATATCATCGATGACACATATAAATAAGTCTCTTCGACATAGGGGTGTCTAAACTGGCGCTAAACCCGAAGCTAAACTCAAAGCTAAAGTTGGAAGATAAAAGTGGCACTAAACTCGAAGCTAAACTCAGAGCCAAAGGCGGTGCTAACGATGATGCCGCACTCGAAGCCAATATTAGCGCTAAAGGCATTGATAATTCCGACATAAATTAGTGCCTAAATTAGCACCAATTAGTCCTCATCGACACAAATAAATGCCAAAAATAATGCCATCTCGATTAATAGAGTTGATGTTTTCAAAAAATTGGCAAAAAATACATTAAAACATTGGGTGGAAGCAAAAAACAGAGCAAAAATTGGAGCAAATCACAGGGATTTGTTGTAGTGAGTACAGTGTTTGGGTCATGTAATCTTAGAGAAAGGGATTGCAATTGATCCAACTAAGATCAAAGTTGTACTAGAGTGGCCAGCACCAAAGAATGTGTATGAAGTCAGAAGCTTTATGGGTTTGGTTGGATACTACAAAAATTTTGTAGCTAACTTTTCTAAGATAGCTTTTCCCATCACATCATTACAAAGGAAAGGGAAATTTTTTGAGTGGTCAGAAAAATGTCAAGCAACATTCAACCAATTGAAGGAGAAGTTAACTATGACTACAATACTTAAGGTACCGGATCCAAAAGGTGATTTTGTTGTCATTACTGATGCTTCAAGAGAAGTTCTAGGAGGGGTATTGATGCAAGATGTGCATGTTATTGCCAATGAATCTAGGAATTTGAAGCCATATGAACAAAAATATGCTCCACATGATCTAGAGCTAGCAACAATTGTTCATGCATTACAAATATGGAGGCATTATTTTCTTGGGAAACCATTTGAGCTAAAGACTGACCACCATGGTCTAAAGTATTTATTTACCCAACCAAATCTGAGTGCTCGATAGAGGAGATGGCTTGAGTTGATATTAAATTAAGTTTTTGAGATCAACTATATAAATGGTAAATAAAATTGAGTTTCTTATGCCCTAATTCGAAGGAGACATATATCCTCAATGATATCAATTCATTCCAATTTCAAGAATCAAGTGTTGTTGAAGTCCAAGGGTGATGAGTACTATGAGCAAGTTAAGCAAGATCTCTTGGATGATTCACAAGATTAAAGGTATGATGGGTTCCATTTTGAACTTGATGGACTACTAATATTTAAAGAAATGATCTATATACCAAACTTTGAGGAGTTAAGGAATATAGTGTGGAAGGAAGTTCATACTGCACCCTATTCAGGACATCCTGGAGTGATAGTTATTGGCTGATGTGAAGCCATTTTATTTATAGAAAGGAATGAAGAGGGATGTTGCAAGGTTTGTAGTGAGTTGTCTAGAGTGCTAGAGGGTGAAGGCAGAGCATCATCACCCAGAAATATTGATATATCCTCATGAAATTATAGAGATGAAATGATAAATCATTAGCAATGATTTTGTACAAGGACTTCTTATGTCAAGGAATAAGGGTAATGCTATCCTAGTAGTGATGGAAAATCTCACCAAGGTAGCCCATTTTATACCATGAAACATGACTGATTGGGAACCTGACATAGCCTTGCAAGTTCATGCAAGAGGCGTTTAGGTTGCATGGTGTTCCTAGGGAGATTATCACTGTAGGGATGCTTGTGTAACATCGAGCTTTTGGAAAGCCTTATTTTCCTCACTTGGGATTCAGTTGGACATATCCCTAAGACAGATTACCAAACAAAAAGGGTAAACCAAGTAGTGGAAGATCTATTGAGAATGCATTGCATGGATCAACAATACAAGTGTAAAGATTATTTACCATTGGTTGAATTTGCATACAATAATTCTTATCATTCTGCTATCAAGATGGCTCTATTTGAAGCATTATTTGGAAGAAAGTGCCAAAATCCTATAAGTTGGGATAAGCTAGAAGATAGGATTATCCTTGGGGAAAGGATGCTATCAGAGATGGAGGAGCAAGTTAATTTGATAAAGAAGAGGTTAACAGAAGAAAATGATAGGAAAAAGAGTTATGCAAATGTTAACTGTGTGCCACAATGTTTCTCAGTAGGAGAAATTTTTTCTCAAAGTCAAGCCTCATAAAATTTTGATCAAGTTTGGAAAGTCATCCAAAATAGCTTCACATTATGTAGGTCTCTTCGAGGTTATCGAAGAAGTCAACCCTATCGCATACCGAATTGCTTTACCACTAGCTCTTGCTAGGATGCATAGTGTCTTTCATGTCATACCTTAAAAAGTGTATACCAGGAGGTAATCATATTATTGACTGGAATGCTTTACAAGTGTAGGAACCAAGAGTGGTAATGATCAAGCCTCTTAGAGTGATTGACACGCGTAGGCTTCACCTATGTAATAAAGAGGTCCTACACTGCAAGGTCCACTGGGACCAGTATGTCAAAGATTATACTACATGGGAAGACTATCTTGAGATCAAGTAGAGATTTCCTCATATTGTGCAAGCTTTTGAAAGTTCCTAGAAAAAATTCTCGTTATGTTTATTGTTTATATTTTGATACTTCAAATAATCGGGGACAATGATACTTAAGGGGGAGGATATGTTACACCTCTTTATTTATTTACCAAATACAATTAACTTTATGAGTAAATATATTTTTAACGCATGATTATGTCTTGATGAAATTCAATGGATGAATGAAATGTATGAATATGTGTTATGATGAATTACTTTTTGAATTATTTAATGATGGTTATGATATATGATGAATGTGACCTATATGTTATCAACTAACTACAAACATGTTGCTCTAAGTTGGATGCAAGAAAGGTTTGAACCCTCCAGAGGGGGAGGGGGAGTATCACTTAGAGGAGGAGGTTGGTATGGGAACCATTGGTATATCTATATGAGTAGACACACACACTCACTACATAGGATAGGGGACCTTGTCGATTCAGTCTAAGTTTTGTGTCAGTAAGTGATAAGCCTAAGTTGATAGCTTCTTGGTTGATAAGAAAGTTAGGTTTGGTTTTCTTTAACCCTCCTTGATTGTTTAGCCAATTTGAGTTAAAGTGTTAAAACTCTTGTGATTGAGCATATGTT
Organism: Sequoiadendron giganteum; assembly: GCA_007115665.2. Lineage (NCBI taxonomy): Eukaryota > Viridiplantae > Streptophyta > Pinopsida > Cupressales > Cupressaceae > Sequoiadendron > Sequoiadendron giganteum. Next base: position 331,846,457 of record CM021109.1, on the reverse strand, counting down.
ATATATTATGTATTTATATATGGATACATATATATAGAATATATATGTATATATATATTGTATATATCAATATATATATGTATTATTATATTTAACTGATTGTTATATATGTATATATTAATATATATATATATTTATGTGACTATTATATATAAATTAATATATATATAGTGATTGCTATAAGTATATAAATATATGTATATATATAATTTACCAAGGGAATGTAAAATAATATATATGTATATATAAATTATATAAATTAATAATAATCTATTAAACTCATGCTGGTATTTGTATTGTGGGACGTGAAATGCCACGCGAGGCATGATATGGTGGCAACAAATCCATGGAAAAGATAATTCTTATAACTGTTTTATATAGTTGTTGTTAACCATACAAACTAAGTGCCCTATCATGCATTTTGTAAATCTTAAGTTTCCATGCCAATATATAAAATTTTGATTGAGTAAAAAATACATAATGCATCTCAGGAATGGGGCAAAGGAATAAGAGTTAGAGTTGATTTTGAAATAGCTTTTCAATGTGCAATTTTCAAGGCTTTTTCTGCTATGTTTTAAGTGCTAGCAATTGTAAAATATTGTGCCCAACAAGCCATGTCAATTTGGAAGGAGATCTAGAGTTGGTTTGAAAGTCATTTTACAACTAATTTTGCACAGCTAATTCCCACAGTTGGCAAAGAAATATGAGAGGTGGTAACAAATAAGCAAAACGTAGCTTTCTTTAAGAGATCAACCTCTTCTCATTTGCAGTATAAAAGAGGATCAACAACTCATTATTTGGTTGTTCATTTTCAATTTATTTTGTGTGCTCTTTTTATTCTAAGCAGCAACATATTTGAGAGTTAGAGAGAATAGAGTATTCAAGAGTTAGTAAGGAGATAGTTGTTTGAGGAGAAAGACTGTTATTTTAGTGGTGCATTGCTAAGTGGTTGTAGCTATCATATTAGAAGCAAAGAAGAGAAGAAATAGTAGTGAGGAGAGCTAAGAATAGAGGAGGCAACAATTTAAAGCTGAGCCATCTAGCACATTTGAAGCAAGAAGATGCAAGAAACTCAATTCAAGATATTTTAATCAAAACATGATTAAAATGTCTTTTTCTCTTTCCTATTTTAACTATAAAATTAAGTTTTACTATTGTCTAAAAATGTTGTGCTTTCATTGTGTGCATATTATTTTTGTTATTAGAAAGTATTTGAGTGCATGTATAAATATCTAGATTATCTTTGCATAAAGCTATATTATAAATACAAGAGATAAGTTGGATTAGGGAATCATAAGAGCATGATAAGTAGCTATCTTGATTATATTTCTTGATTAACATTCTAAAGGGGAGCTAAAATAGGGTAATATGATAATATCCTAATATCATAGTGTTGTATCTTTATTGTTTGAATGATATTATGCTATGAATACCTATGTGTATGGTAGTTTAACCATGAGTGAACATACATTCTCAAAAGCTTACAACCCTTGAAAGTAGGAGGATAGGTTATTCCCTTGAGATAGGGTAAACACTTGAATAAGAGGTAGTTGTTGGACCCAAATTGTTACTTGTGTGTAACAAGGTATTCAAGAGATTGTGTCAAAACTATTTGGTCGATATTAGTGTGTCATCACTTTTGAATGAAATCTTGTTTATGATTGTTAATCTTGGGGGAAAACCACTTGACGAGTTAACCATAGTTTAGTAGAGTTTCCAAGTCGAGTAAGGGGTGGGTGAACTTACGACACTTCTTAGAAAGTGGATTGATTATGTATATCAAAATTTGGCCAAAGTAGGTGTAAAATTCATTGCTTACACTATGTCGGTTCACTATGATCTAGGTTTGCATAACTAGTCAGTAGTGTCATGCATGGTTGGAGGGTATCCATAGTTGTATGGTCGTACTTGTTATGTATGAAACAACACCAAATACTCAGATAGGCATTACTAGAGGTTTCCATACCAAACTCTTCGTCGAAGGGTAGGGCCACTTCCCGTTAGGAAGGTTTGTGATGGATCACTATGTTTGTGGTTGGAGGAAAAGTGCTTAGGCGATTCTCTCCCTCTTGCATATGGTAGCTGAGACTTGTGGAATAAAAGAAGTGTGATCCAAATGAGGACACCTTGATCTTGAACTCTTGTAAGCTATGAAATTGTAAAAATTTTTATTCATGAATCGATTGTAATTTGTATTTAAGAAGATGAGTTTAATTTGCTTGGAATTATGTAATGTTATTTCATTTATGCAATGTGCAATTATGTTATGGAAAAAGAAAATTTAATTTTTGCTTTTGGAAAACTTGTGTTATTCAATTTAGAGTTAAAACTTAGGTGAAAATTGTTAAGTAAATATTAGGTATATTACAAAATAAATGAGAGTACCATTATTTTGATCCCCAAGATCATTCTTAGGAGTCACAAAGGGAGAGAATATGCAGAATATTTACACTAGGTAGGTGAACATGTAGATTGCAAGTTAATAGTGCTTTTGCTTTCTACTATCGCATGAGGCACAAGGAAAGAGCATACACAAATACTAACCTACCAGACATGGCATAAAATTCATTTTAAGGTACCCAAAAATTAAATGTGAGTTTAATTTTATCTGGAATTCAAAATTGCAGTTTGTCTTGGTCAATTTTAAGCCCAAATCAAAAGATAATAGATGTAGGTTCTTTTTAAGCCCAAACAAAATGTGGGATAAGTTTTAATGCACCAAATTAAAGTGCTCAAGTTGTGGTAAATTTTAGTGCACCAAAGAAGTGTGAAATTCTAGACTAATGAAAACCTACAAAACCCATTGTTAGTAGTTTATAAAATAATCTTTTGCCAGCGTTCACCACAAGTTGCACAAATATTAGAAAACTCAAGAGAACAAACACATGTTAGGGTTAATCAAATTGGAAATCTTCAAAATGAATTATAAAACTTGAAAGAATACAAGTGTTGATTACCAATCAGAAGCATCGATCCTTGCAAATGTGTCACGGTAAAATACTCAAAAGAATCGAACCTTAACAAAAGCATTGAATTATCTTGTAAAACAAAGAGAAAACATATCAGAACAAACACATCAAAAAAATACAAACACATCGTAGTGAATCAGAAAAACACACCGAGTCGAAATGAACATGTTGAGTTGCAACAAATGCATCAAAGTGGGACAAATGCATTGTTGCAATAGAAACAAACATGTCAACCTGCTTAGAAAGTGTTGTTGAAACCTGCAAACTTCAAAAACTCAAAGAAAATGTCAAATTAGAGACGCAAGTTCCCATCGAGCATGCCCATATGTATGACCATAAATAAATCAACTTGCAATGATGAAAGAATGAAGCAATACTCAAAGAAAAACACAATTAAATGATCATAATAATGAATTAATAAGATAAATTGAATTAAACAAATGATGCAATCATTGAAATATAATAAAATTTCACCTTAGTACAACTCCATTGCTATCCTCCATTTCACCTTGGGAGAAATGGTATATTCTATCTTTGCTCCCAGATTTGTATTTAGCATGATAGCATAAAAGAACTTGCAAAATATGAGTATAGTTTTCTTGCATGATCTGAAATAAAAAATGATTGATGGGATGCTTGTATTTATAGATATTCAATACCACCAATAAATGGTCAAGATCAAAAGAAGAACTGAGAAGATCAATGGTTGAGAATTGATGAGAGGAATTGAGGGTCAATTAAGTGGCTACATGATTTTAGATAACTGATTGCATGGTTTAGTTAAGAGCATTGATTGGAGTGTTAACTTAGACTAATGGTTAGTAGACTGGATTGATTGCTCAAAGGACTCAAAGTGAGTGGAAGTGAAGTGGACTTGATTGATGAGTGGAATGAGAGTAAGTCTCAGTCAACAGGTGAGCCAAAATTGGCATGAGTATTTAATTTACATGTGCAAGGTGAGATTTAATAAATAAAATAAATGATTTTGTTTATTTTGGAAGAAGAAAATGTTGAAAGATAAATGAATTAATTTAATAATCAAAAGAATTGTTTAATTTAGAAAGTGAGAAATGGATAATTAATTAAATAACAATGAATTATTTAATTAAACTTTAGAATAGAAGAATAATTAGTAAATTAATGAAAAGATATTAATTATTTAATTAATATAGATGAATAGAATAATAATTAATGAATTAATTTAATAGCCTTAATTATTTAAATAATATAGGGGAATGGATGATATGAATTTAATCAAATAATATAAAATTATTCAATTATCATAATAAAATGATAATCATCATTAATTTAATCATTAAGTCAAAATTAGGTGCTTATAATAAGAACTATATCTAACAAAATTCTTCACATTTTAATTTTTCATTACATTCATATAATTTATAATTCAAGTTACATATCTTAGTTGGACATCTAAATATTTAAATAGTTAGAACTATATCTATAGACACCTAAAATTATCTTAAGCATATCACACATTTCAATTTTACTTACTAACATCATTTTCCTCATTATCTCTTATTTCCTCCATTTAATTAAATAAGTTTCAATTATTTGATTAAATTCACTTTATTCCTCTGTTAATTGAATAATTAAAGCTTATTTGATTAATTCAATCATTTTCTCACCCCCTCATCCTCAAAATTTAAAAAAAATCATAATTATTTAACTAATTTTCTTCCAACCCTCCAACTTGCACAAAGAATATTTTTTTTTCAAAAAACGAATAATTCTCAATTCAAATCCAAACATCTTCTTCTCTTCAATTCAAAATATCTTCAACCAATTTTCCATGAGAATAGAGATATTTTGAGTTCTCATTCAATTTCATCCCATCTCCTTGATTTCCTCTTATCCATTGATCCTCAAATTTGGACCATTGATCTTCTCTTCAATTCAAATCCAAACATGAAATTCATTCACAATCTTTATCAACATATTTGCACTCTCTAGAATTCTTGAACCAATCTTGAGCATTTGAGAGCATATTTTTGTGAATCACATCAATCAAGGTTTTGCAATCATGGATTATGCACAATTTGAACAATCCACATCACAAAATTTGCATTGTGTCTCTAATTTAATTGCTTTGAATTTAAATTTCATTACTTTAGATTAAATTTTTGAAGCTTTAGCAAACTGATTTCATTGAATATGAATTTGTATGATCTTAATCTTGCATTGTTTCTTTGATTTAATTGCTTTGAATTTACATTTCATTACTTTAGATTAAATTTTTGAAGCTTTAGCAAACTAATTTCATTGAATATGGATTTCTATGAAACTAATTTCATTGAATATGAATTTGTATGATCTTAATCTTGCATTGTCTTTGATTTAATTGCTTTGAATTTACATTTCATTATTTTACATTAAATTTTTTAAGCTTTAGCAAACTAATTTCATTGAATATGGATATAGATTTGTATGATCTTAATCTTGTAGGTTAGTGTTTTTAGATTCCGATGACTCATAATATCTATTTTTCAATGAAAATAAGATCTATTTCATTGAATAAAATATGAATTTATAAATTTTAAATATTTATCTAAATAAAATTTATTTCATTAATTACATATAAATTTGAAACACTTATCTAAATAATTTAACACTTTTTTATCTATTGTTCAACTTTTTTTTTTTCAAATTTTAAATACTTAATCTAATACATTAAATATATATTTATAAATTTTAAATATTTATCTAAATTATTTAACAAAAAATCTTATCTTCATTTTGTCCATTATTCCATATTTTAGATTTTCATTATTAAATATTATTAAATACATATCTAAATAGTTAGATGTATATCTATAAATTTTTTATTAAAATAAAATCCCTTTTTCATTGAATTAAATATAAATTTTGAAATACGTATCTAAATAAGAGTTACAATTATCTAACAAAATTCTTATTTATTGTTCCACGCTTAAAGTTTCTATTCATTAAATATAAATTTAAATTTTTAGATACATAATATAATTTTATACATTCAAATTTTTTATTTAAATTTTCATTTCAATACATTAAATATAAATAAATAAATATTTTTTTTGTACCTTTTAAATTCATATTTTAAGTAATTGCAACTAGATCATTCACATTTTAGGTACATGTTTTAATGCCATTTGCTCCAAACAAATAGGCATAAAAAAAAAGTATTTTGATTTTATTTGTTACCGCGAGAGGCAGGCGTTCTATAATGGCAGCAAAAACCTTTGTCCAGAAAAACTCTCCATGCCAAATTTGACATGTAGGTGGCAGTAGCCCTGAGCAACAAAGCTATGCTGACAGCAATGACTGTTATGAGCAAAGTAATGTTGACGGTTATGAGCAAATATTAAATGACTGTTACAAACAATGAGGCACAAGATAACGCCAAATTTGTTTGGCATTGGAAACCGTTTCAAACAATCGTGGGTGGGAGTGAAACGGTTGAATGCATGAAAGTGGAGGATTGCTTTCCCTGAACGGTAGGGGAAGAGTAACCGACGGTAGTCAAAGAGTCACCTACCTATTCTCTTTAAAAGACTAGGGCAGGGCAGAGTAATCTGTATTTCAAGAGCGGCGGACATTTTGCTGTGAGTAGAGGCGTCTGGTTGTGAATAGAGGCATCGTTGAAGGTAAGTCACTTGCCGTGGTATCATTGAGTTCTATTTTTTTGAATCCGTATTCACCTAGATCATAATAATGCTAAATATATCACTGGTTTTGGAATTCTGTAGATGTATGGGTCGTTGCAGATGATATTGTTTCAATTTGATCGCTTAAGAGTATTCCAAGAAGCTCGAGTTGCAAAAGCCAAATGCAGAAAAAGATAATGCATGTTCTCATTTTGAATCGCAGATGGCAGCACTAATTCTTAGGATTTAGAGCGGCTTGTGAGTTTCCTTGTAAAATATGGTGGGGAGAATGGAATCGGACAATGAAATTAACATGTATTGAAGTTATGGTTGGAAATTTAGAAATTATCTTTACATAGTGGAGGCGTGAAGAACATGGTGCTAGCATGGACGTGTGAGGCTGGCAGTGCATAAAGACTGGCCGTCTTCGATTTTGACAGTTTTCCTATTTTGTTGAAAGGAAAAAGGAACAGAACAGCCTTAGGGTTGGGCTTATTAGAGTTTATTAAATTTTCATTATTGAGAATAGTTTGCTAAAGAACGTGGTGAAATCCTCCATGATGTTTTGCTGTTTTTTTGTTTTGTTCTAACAACAGTTGTTGCTTTAGTCTGTTAGTTTGCTTTAATATTTGAAGATACAAATGGTGAAAATCAAATACAGTCCTTTTATTTAAATGAAATTTGCCTTACTGCAATCGTTCTTCTCTATGTGCTCTACCGATGATGAAAGCTAACAGTAGTGAAGGAAATATGTTGTGTTGTAATGTTTGTTGATGCGGCTTATGGATTCCTTGAGAATGAAAAATGGAACATATGGTAATAATTTGTGAATGGGAATTATTCTCCCCGTAGTTGGTCCATTTAAGAGGAATTCTGTGCACCTTGGTAAGTTGTGAGGTAAGGAGGATTGACAAAATTTAATCTCTATCCTTACTGGATCATCTCTGAGTCTCTACAAGTGCTAATTATGCCAGGGTTTCATGCCATAAAAATCTGTGTTCATGTGCTTTCCTAATTGTGTAGGATACGTTCATTACCGAATCAATGTTTTAGGCTTTCATTCGGTGCAATTTTTTTGTAGTTAGCAATATTTTACACTTTCACACTGCAATTTTCTGAAATATAATTCCCTGCAATTTAATTTAATTATTTTAGGATTAATGTGCTTCTGTGCAATATTGTGTTGAGGTGATCCTGCGCAATATTATGTTAATTTGCTTATGCAATCATTGTGAAGGATGGTGAATAAGTATTTCAGGCTAGCTGAGTATTTCAAGTTGTGCCATGGAATTTGTGTTGACATGCTTCTGGAACAGTCATGAAGATGCTAAATTAATTGGATTATTTAGTCAGTTTGAGCCATCTATCTCTTAAAATTTTAATGTAATTTAATTTAGGGGGTGATTGCTACCAGTGGCCAAGAACGGCAAGTGAACCTAGGTACATTTAATTGAAGTATTTCGGGTCTTGAGTACATTTAACCTAGGAATTTCAAGGTTTCATAGGATTCAACTTTTTACCGATATGGTATCTGGAATGTCTACTCCCAACATAATGATTAACTTCTTGGTTCAAGAAAGAACCTTCAAATGTTCTATAGAGATGGTTCACGAAATCTGGATGAACATATCAGTGCTTTGATCATTACATGTGGGGTTCTTGGGGTTTCTCATGGAGATGTTTCTCTTCAAGTTTTTGTGGATACACTAAGTTTTTGTGAGTAAGTTTTAAATATTGGCATGCATTGTGTTAATTTATGTATTTCAATTTTCAAGTTTTTATGCTCTAAAATCTTCTGTTGACATGCCTCCAGAATAGTCATGTAAGACATTAAATTATTCGGATCATTCAATCAGTTCCAGGCATCTAATGCTTAAAAATTGAATGTAATTTAATTTAGATACTGATGTCTACCAGTGGCCCAGAATGGCAAGTGAACCTTGACAATTTAATTAAGTATTTCAGGATCTGATTACATTTAATCTAAAAGTTCAGTTGTGTGTCGACCAGAATGGCAAGTGAACTTATGACATTTAAATTGAGTATTTCAGGATCTGATTACATTTAATCTAAAAGTTCAGTTGTGTGTCGATATACATATGGATTGCCATGTAGGATTTTGAATTGTTTCTGTTAGTTTGGCATAAAAAGGGAAAATAAGGCATTAGAATTGTTGTGAATCCTTTCATAAACTGTAATCTTGTTTTTGTTATACGCTTCTCTTCAATTTTGTGTAGAATGCTTCTGGATATTACTTTGTTCTATGGTCCATAGATATGTAATGCTTAAAGAGAGAAAATGAGGGCAGGTAATATCCACAATTTTCTTATATGTAAATGTTTGCAGTAACCTGAATTTCAAAATTATAGTTAATATAGTCAGCCTCCTCATATTGGTTTTTTACTTTGCAGTTATTCTCTCTCAAAATGTTGCTGGCTCCTAGGCACATTTAATCGTGTAGGAAAAAAAATGCCTTTTCATTGGAGCCACAAGCACTTCACGCTGCTGTGCAACAGTATTTTTCAAATATATTTTCAGTTTGTTATGAAATCATAATATTATCACAATGTTTTTTGGCATAATCTTGACCAATCTAAATACATCTAAGTAATTAATCAAATTTCCAGTTAAGATGCAAATTTCATCGCATAACATTGTTCTTTAGTGTAACTTGGTGAAGAGTAAAGTTTTAAAATATCTGAGTGACTTCGTTCCGGTTAAAATGAACTTCTGCAGTTGTTCAAATTGATATACATAAAATGAAATTTTTTGATGCTCACTAGTGCAGACTTGTGACATGACTAGTCGTCTGTCTAATTTTTTTGACCTTGACATAAGTAATTGCAGACACTTAAACGATCTAAATTAGCAAATAAGCAGTGTAATTGTGAAGAGCCAAAATATATGTTGTACAACCTAAAGAAGAGTGAATGCGGTGTGATAAGAAATCTAATTTTGTAGTTAGAAGGGAACCAGTTGCAGACTCTCAAAATACAATTAATGTTAAATATTCAGTTAATTGATATACTTACCAAAAAATCTTTGTAGAATGCATTTTTAGCCTCCTTTAAATTCCAGCGCTGGTTTTCAAATCTCAACGCACTGTTTAAACTTCGATAAAAACACAGTCAAATCTGGTGTTGAATTTAAAAAGAGGAGTTTCAATTCAAAATATGCAAAAATAAATGCAAGAGTTTGAAGAAATATCAAAAAGGTCAATAAAGGCGCAAGCTTTTCAAATAACAGTTTATTCTTTTGCTTTTTTAAGGGTGGGATTTCATAGAAATGGGTTGGGCACTTTTTTCCTTTACTCGAAGGACAATCAAAGGACAATCTCGTGAAAGTAAAAAGAAATACATAAAATATGTTTTTCCTCTATATAAGTTATATGTTGGTGTAAACTAGAAGACATATATTAGTATTTAATATATATAAAATATTCGAAGTTATAATACTAATATATATAAAATACTTCAAGAATTATAATTATTTAGAGTTATAATTATCTTGCGTCTATTGCACTGAAAAGGGGAAGAGTCTATTACCCTGAAAATAATGATGAATATGAAAACAGGTGCCTTACCTATTTTATATATGCACCTATTTTATATATATTAATAGTTATAATTATTTAGAGTTATAATTATGAGGCATCCTTTGAGTCTATTACACTGAAAAGTCTATTGCCCTGAAAAATAATGATGAAAATAGGTCAGGATATATGTATTCTAGTATTAGATTGTATTGCATCACACATAATCTTACTAGCAACTAAAATCAATCAATATATGTTAAAAGAGAGATGAATAGCGAAATTGATATAACAGAAGTGGTGATTAACAATTCAAAGAAACGAAGTACATGGACGGTGAAATATATTTATTTGGATTTGGATGGAGAGAAAACGATATTAAGGTTTAATGGTTAGAAACATCGTGAGATTTGGATTGCACAGCTCCAGCATAATCACGGGCCTTGTCGGAGATGCGACGACGAGCATAGTCGATCTGGTCGGATCCAGGCGGGTGGCCGCCCCGCAGGTAATGGTATATCCATGATAACAAGGATAGGGCAGCCACTCCCAAGCCCCCTGCCGCTACAAATCCCGCAACAGTAAGGAAGAGGACGGTACCGACGGGCACTAGAATAGGACTGAAGAATATGAGGACGGGAGTGAGCATGACCAGGCCGATGACGGTGCCCGTGAGAGTGAGGCCCGTCATGGTTAGCAGCACGCCTCCCACCGTCAACAGCGTTATTAGCCCCACTATCTGGGAGAACGACGGAACTCTCTCTTGCACCTTGTGCATCACTCCCTCACTTTGGCTTTGGCTTTGCCTTTGCTGTTCCCCTGCCATTTCAGATATGATATGTTACCTACCTACAACAATATCGTATTTATTGTGAGATGGGGTAGATAACGTGGCAGATGTGCTATGCATGCGCCCCAACACATGTCGGGAGATATCCGCGACGCCTGTTGACACGCATGCCCATTTTCATTTGCTTAATATATTTTCAATAATTTACCTTCTGCCTCCCACAAATATTTGATGTCTTCCACTCTTCTCTGTTTTAAGGGGGCGGCCTTGTAATTTGACCGTCTCTCCCTTACCTTTTTCAATTCAGGGGTATTGTACAATTTATTTATTAACTGCCCGCTTTATGGTGAATTTCTTATTTGGTTTTGTTTCTATTTTAATTCGAACAACTTAATAAAATAATGTATCAATAGGTGGTATATTTTTGTGTAAGGTTTAATTTATAATTTGATCTTAATATTCAAATTTAACTAAGTGTTTTTTACACAATGATACAAAATGACATGAATTTTCACAATTTTTTCAAAAAGTGTGTTTTTAACCATCAAATAGTGTTAATAAAGCTCCATAACTGTAGTTTGAGACATGCAATGCATGATTTCACACCATAACTTGTAACTAGTGCATACATGAGCAAATTAACAACAAGATCTCCAAGTTTCACTGCAGATTTGAACAACATAATGTAATGTCAGAGGAAATCTAGTTTGGATACCTAGTGTTGTTTGTTCAATCTACTCCTCAACATTGACTTGAATTTGGGTTCTCTTGTCTTAAAAGAGGATTCAAAGCCAATTTTGAAGGATTCTAGAAAAAGTTCTAAGGAATCTAAAAAGACTTTGGGCAACAACTCGATTGTTGTTGTGTCTTTTTTTTTGGGTACACAGCCAATGACTACAATTTTTTATAATAACTATACATATTTTTATTTGAGCATATATGAATACATGCTCTTAGTGTACTTGCCAACTCTAGTATGTGATTCAATATTCTTTTAAACAAAATAATCAATAATTGTAATCTTCATCAGTGCATATTTAATGTATCATGTTATTTTCATTGTTAGTCGTGTTCAAGTAAGATTGTAATTTCTTTCATTGAAGATAACCAAGAATATTGTTATCAGAGAATGGATTTTGAAGTAGGATTGCATGTTAGCCCTTTACAGGTCAAATTGTTACAAGTTGATAATTCTAGATTGACCATTGGAGTATAATGATGGCTATGAATGAATATATGTTGTATTGACTTTGTTACCTTGAATAGGCACTGATCAATCCAGTTCCTCTCAGAGCCTTAGAATTGATCTTATAACGATAAATCTTAAATCAACCATTTAATATTTTTGTGTTTTTTTTAAATCCCCGTATTTGAAACAACTAGATTCATATATCCTTCTCATAAGTATACAAGAGTTAATTTGCTAGGTGTTGAGTCATAGATTTGTAGCATTCTCACACTCAATGTCATAAAGGAAAACCCACCAAGGTTCTACAAAGGAAAACACTATTAAAGGCGTTTCATGTTCATTGGCCTAGCTTCCAACTAGAATACAAGTTGGGGAACCAACACATCACACTTGGAGATGGTTAGGAATCATATAAATTATTTTCAAACATCATATCCAACAATATAAATAATATTCAATCATACTTGGAGATGGTTAGGAATCATATAGATTATTTCAAACATCATATCCAATAATATAAATAATATTTCATTCATTACTTAACCCAAGGAAAACCTTTAATATTTATTTATAGGACAAAGTACATTGAACACAAAAAAATATTACAAAAATGAGATAAATATAATGCTTTTATTATCTTCACATTGCCACTTTGAGGGGGAAACCTCTAGATAGAGCATACATTTCAATTATAAATATTCAAGATGCTTTCCATTTGAGAAGTCATTACAACCAATAGGATGACTTACAAAGTACATGCATCCCTTTATTAATGCTAATTAAGGATGACTTGTAAAGCAAATGTGTGCACCTAATACTAGTTAACATAGAATATAATGGACTACATAACACTTCCTCCCCCTTCAAAAAGAATTGTCTTTAAATCTTAAGATAAGGAAATCTAGACAAAATATCATTAGGCTCCCATGTGGCATCTTCAAGTTGTAGGGTGTTTCATTGAACTAATTTCCTAATACAACAATTGTGAAGTTGTTTTCCAAGTTTTTCCAAATTGTCACATCTCAATTTTCATTGCTTGCATTTAATAATGTTAAGTTAATTGAAATATTTGAAAAAAAAAATTAATCATTTAGTATTATGGGATTTGATAAATGAAATAATATTTGAAAAAATGATTATCTTGCAATTTTATGATTTAAGACTTATTTCGTAATGATTATCGGTTAAAGGTTACTAATAAAGTTAGCAAGTGCGAGAATAGGTTGACAAACAAGAACTTGGTTAAGGTGGGAATGCTTAGCCGAAAGACAAACGGTAAGCAAGATTGGAAACTGGTATCTCACACACAACAATAGATCATGACATTTACATTTGTCTTGCAATTGGAAGATATCATTCTTGCTTGTGGGTAAAAGTATAAAGTTGTGTCACCTTTTTAAAATAAATAGCCAACATCGATCTAAATTTTAAACTTGAATCAATAAAAAGTAACATATATGTTTTGAATTTTGAAATGATGTAAACTACTAAAATATTTATTTTTTAGTATATTTTATTCTTGTATTTAAAAAAATTTAAAAATATTATTTGAATATAATTTTTTTTATAAATTGACACTATAATCTAGTTGCTGAAAATCAAGTTATATGAGACACCGGCCTCTCCACCTTCCTCCTTTCCTCTCTCTCTTCCTTCATCCCAACCACCTTCCCTCTCTACTTCTCTCTATCTAACCTATCCCTCTCTTCCTGTCTCTCACCCTCCCTCCTCTCTCTCTTAATCTCTCTACCTTCCTCCTTACCCCCTCTATCCCTCATTCTATTTATTGCACTTCTCTCTCCCGCTATCCCTCCCTCCTCCCCTCTCTAATTATTTCTATCTCTCCCTCCCTCCTCTCTCTCCCTCCCTACCTCTCCCTCTCTCTACTTATCCCTCCCTCATCCCCCCTCTCTATCTCTCCTTCCATATATACTTCTCTCCACCTCTCTCCATCTCTACCTCTCCCTCCATCATTCCCCTTCTCTCAATATCCCCACCTTCCCCCTCTCCCTCTCCTTCCCTATATACTTCTCTTTATCTCACCACTATCTCTCACTCCCTCCCTCCTTCACCCCCCCCTCTCTCTATATATATATCACCTCTCTCTTCCCTCCTCCCACCCACCTTCCCTCTCTACTTATCTCTATCTAACCTATCCCTCTCTCATTCTCTATATCTCACTTCCCTCACTCCTCTTTATCTATATCAGATTTCTATCTATCACCTCTCTCTCCATCCCTATCTCTCCCCCTCTATATATATATCTCTCTAATTCTCCTCGATTCCTCCCTCCTCCCCCATCTCTATCTCTCCTTTTTTATATATACTTATCTCTATCTATTTCTCTCAATATCTACATCTCCCTCCCTTATTCCCTCTATCTCCCTATCTCTCAATCTCCAAACCATCCTCTCTCTCTCTCTCTCTCTTTCTCTCTACTCTTTGTCTCTCCTTCCCTATATACTTTTCTATATCTCCCTCTCTCCATCTCTACCTCTCCCTCCCTCCTTCCCTTTCTCTCCCTCTCTCCCATATTTCTCTCTCTATCACTCACTCCTTCCCTCTCTAATCTTTATCAAGCATAGTTCTCTCTCTCCCTCCCCCCTCCTCTCTCTATATCATCTCTCTCTCTCTCTCCCTCTCTCCCTCCCTCTTTCCCTCTATAATATTCTTTATCTCCTCCTTTTTCTCTCTCCCTTTCTTCCTCCCACCAACCTTCCCTCTCTACTTCTCTCAATCTAACCTATCCCTCTCTACCTCTCTCTATCCCTCCCTCCTCTCTCAATCTCTCCACCTTCCTCCTTCACTCTCTAATTCTCTCTCTATCACCTTTCCTCCCCTCTCTACTTCTCCCTCTTTCTCCCTCTCACCATCTCTCTCAATCTCTCAAACCCTATATACTGAATATCATAAATCCCAATCCCTATACCCTAAACCCTACACCCTCAACCTTATTAACCTAAATCTTGAACATTATCCCTTAACCATAAACTTAAACCCTTTAAGCCCTACATTCAATCTTGTACCCTAAACCCTCAATCCTAAACCCAATACTCTCAACCCTCAATCCTATATTTCCTTCCTTATATACTTCTCTATATCTCTCCCTCTCTCCATCTCTACCTCTCCCTTCCTCCATCCCTCTCTCTCCCTCTCTCTTAATATCCCAATCTTCCTCCATACCTCTCTCTCCCTCTCTCTTAATATCCCAATTTTCCTCCTATTTTTGTTTCTATCTCTCTCTCCATCTCTACCACTCCCTCCCCCTTACCTCTCTCTTCATCTCTCCCTCTCTTTCCCTCTCTCTCTGAATCTCCCAACCTTACTCTTTCCTTATATGTTTCTCTCTCTCTCACTTCCCTATCTTTCTCTCTCATTGCCTTCTTCCTTCTCTACTCTCTATCTTACCATTATCTCTCTCGCTCTCTCTCTCTTTAGGGTTTAGGCTTTACACTTTAGGCTTTAGGGTTCAGGTTTTAGGCTTTAGGCTTTAGGATCTAGGGTTTATGCTTTAGGGTTTATGGTTTAGGCTTAATGGTTTATGGCTTAGGCTTTAGGTTCAACTCCCTCTCTCTCCCTCTCTCTCTTAGATATATCCCTTCCACCTCCCCTCCCTCTCTCAGGTATCTCTCTCTCTCTCTCTCAGGTCTCCCTGCCACCCCCTCCCCCTCTCTGAAGTCTCTCCCTCCCACCCTAACTAGATAACTCTCTCTCTCTCCCTCTCTCTCTCAAGTATCTCCCTCCCATCCCACCCCCTCCCCCTCAAGTCTCTCCCTCCCACCCTAACTAGAGAACTCTCTCTCTGGTCTCTCCCTCACACCCCCCCTCTCTCTCCCTCCCTCTCTCTCTTTGGTCTCTCCCTCACACCCCTCACCCTCTCTCAAGTCTCTCTCTCTCTCTCTCTCTCTCACCACTCTCCATATTTCTCACCACCTAAACCCTCAACCCTATACCATAAACCCTACACCCTCAACCCTCATCTCTATACCCTATATCGTCAACCTTATACCCTAAACCATGAACATTATCCCTCAACCCTATACATAAATGGTAAATGCTACACTCTCAACCCTTAACCCTATACCTTATACCCTAAACTGTACAACCTAAACCCAATACACAATATCCTAAACTCTAATCCCTGTACCCCATACACTTAACCATACACCATCAATCCTAAACATTATCCCTCAACCCTATACCTTAAACCCTACTCCCTACATCCTCACCCCTATACCCTATACCTACAGCTTATACCCTCAACCCTAAACCCAAAACCCAAAACCCTTAACCCTAAACCCAATACCCTCAACCCTATACCAAATATCCTAAACCCTAATCCCTATATCATATACACTTAATCCTATACCCTCAACCTTGAACACTATCCCTCAACCCTCAACCCTATACCTTAAACCTTAAACCCTACACCTTCAATCATCATTGGTATACCCTATACCCTCAACCTTATAACCTAAACCATGAACATTGTACCTAAACCATATAATTAAACTCTAAACCCTACATTCAACCTTGTACCCTAAACCCTAAACCCTAAATCCTCTATCCTAAACCCAATACCCAATACCTCAAGCTTATACCCTAAACCCTAAACATTATCCCTCAAACCTCAACCCTAAACATTATACCTAAATCCTAAACCCTACATTCAAAATTGTACCCTCAACCATAAACCCAATACCCTCAACCCTATACCTAATATCCTAAACCCTAATCCCTATACCCTATAAACTTAACCTTATACCTTCAATCGTATACCTTAAACCATAAACCATACACCCTCAACCATCATCCTTATACCTTATACACTTAACCCTCATCTCTCTTCCTGCCCCCTCCTCTCTCTCTATATCACCTCTCTCTCTCCCTCCCTACCTATTTCCCTCTCTAATTCCTATACTTAATACACTTAGCCTTATACCCTCAACCCTATACCAAATATCCTAAACCCTAATCCCTATACCCTATACCCAATATCCTAAACCCTAATGCCTATACCCTATATACTTAACCTTGTATCCTCAACCTTGAACACTATCACCCAAACCTCAAACCTATACCTTAGACCCTAAATCCTACACCTTCAACCCTCATCCCTATACCCTATACCCTTAACCTAATACCCTAAACCCTAAACATTATCCCTTAACCCTATACTTAAACCCTAAACCCTACACTCTCAACCCTTAACCCTATACCTTATACCCTAAATACTACACCCTAAATCCTATACCCAATATCCTAAACCCTAATCCTTATACCCTATACACTTTAACCTTATACTCTTAACCCTATACTTAAACCCTATACTGAATATTCTAAACCCTTTTTTTTCTATACCCTATACACTTAACCCTATACCCTCAACCTTGAACACTATCCCTCAACCCTCAACCCTATACCTTAAACCCTCATCCCTCATCCATATAACCTATACCCTCAATCTTATACCCTAAACCCTAAGCATTATCCCTTGACCCCATACTTAAAACCTAAGCCCTATATTCAACATTGTACCCTACATCCTAATCCCTAAACCTATTACCCTCAACCCTATAAATAATATCCTAAACCCTAATCCCTATACCTTATGCACTTAACCTTATACCCTTGAAACCCTAAACACTATCCCTCAATCCTTAATCCTATACCTTAAACCCTAAACCCTCATCCCTATACCCTATATCTAAATCTTATACCCTAAACCATAAACATTATCCCTTAGATTATAATCCTATAATTAAACCCTAAACCATACATTAAAACCTTGTACCCTAAATCTTGAACCCTAAACCCTCAACCCTATACCCAATATCCTAAACCCTAATCCATATACCCTATACACTTAACCTTATACCTTCAACTTTGAACTCTATACCTCATCCCTCAACCCTATACCTTAAACCCTAAACCCTAAACCTTCAACCCTCATCCCTACAACCTATATTGTCAACCTTATAACCTAAAACTTGAACATTATCCCTCAACCCTATACTCAAACCCTAAACCCTACATTCAACCTTATACCCTAAACCCTTAATCCTAAACCCAATACCCTCAACCCTATACCTAATATTCTAAACCCTAATCCCTATACCCTATACACTTATCCCTATACCCTCAACCTTGAACACAATCCCTCAACCCTCAACCCTATATCTTAAACCCTAAACTCTCATCCCTATACCCTATATCCTTAACCTTATACCTTAAACCCTAAAAATTATCCCTCAACCCTATACTTAAACGGTAAACCCTACACTCTCAAGCCCTAACCCTATACCTTATACCCTAAACCCTATACCCTATATACTTAACCTTATACCCTCAACCCTAAACATTATACCTCAACCATCAACCCTAAAACTTATACTTAAATCCAAAACCCTAAAACTAATATCCTCAACCCAATACCCTCAACCATATACCCAATATCCTAAACCCTGATCCATATACCCTATACACTTAATCTTATACCCTCAACCTTGAACACTATCCCTCAACCCTAAACCCTATACCTTAAACCCTGAACCCTAAATCCTCATTCCTCATCCCTATACTCTATACCCTCAATTTTATACCTAATATCCTAAACCCTAATCTTTATAACCTATACAATTAACCCTATAACCTCAACCCTATACCTTAAACACTAAACCTTACACCCTCAACCCTCATAGGGGGGAGAGAAAGAGGGAGGAGGGAGGAATTGGGGAGAGAGAGAGAGGTTGGGAGGGAAAGGTGAGATAAAGATAAGTAGAGAGGGAAGGAGAGGTAGAGAGACATGAGATATAAAGAGTATATAAGGAAGGACATATGAAGGGAGAGATATGGAGGGGGAGAGAGGGAGCTGAGAGGGAGCTGAGAGGGAGCTGAGAGGGAGAGTAATAGAGAGAGAGTGTGTTAGGGAGTGATGGAGGGAGATGTGGGTAGAGAGGGATAGGTGAGATAGAGATAAGTAGAGAGAGATAGAGATAGAGGGAAGGAGGGAGGGTGGGAGAGAGAGCTAAGGGAGAGGTAAAGAGGGATAGATAAAGATAAGTAGAGAGAGAATGGTGCTATATAGAGAAGGATAGAGTTACAAAGATGGAAAGATAGAATGGTTAGATAGAGAGGAGAGAGAGAGAGAAAGAGGGTGAGGGAGGAGGGAGAGAGAAAGAGAGATAGAGGTAGATGGAGGGAGAGGAGAGATGGAGAGTAGATAGGGGAAAAGGTAGGGAGGGAGACATCTAGAGAGAGGGGGGGAGATAAAGATAATTAGAGAGGGAAGGAGAGGTAGAGAGGGAATGAGGGAGGGAGGGAGAGAAGTGAGATAGAGAGGTGTAGAGAGAGTGATAGGGAGTGATGGATGGAGAGGTAGGTAGAGAGGGATTAAGGAGATAGAGAGTAGAGAGGTAAGGAGAGGGAGAGGTATGGATGGAGAGAGTGGGAGATGAGATAGAGAGTAATAGAGAGAGAGTGGTAGGCTATGATGGATGGAGAGGTAGATAGAGAGGGATAGGGGAGATATATATAAGTAAAGAGGGAGGGAGAGAGGGAGGGAGATGTAGTGAGGGAGAGATAGGTGAGATAGAGAGAAATAAAGAGTGATGGAAGGAGAGGTAGGTATAGAAAAGGAGAGAGGAGATAAAGATAAGTAGAGAGGGAAGGAGAGGCAGAGAAATGAGAGATAAAGAGAAGTAGAGAGGGAATAAAGGAGGGAGGGAGAGGTAGGGAGGGAAAAAAGGTGAGATAGAGATGTGTAGAGAGATTTGTAGGGTGTGATGGATGCAGAGGTAGGTAGAGAGAGGGATTGGGAGATAGAGAGTAGATAGGGAAGAAGAGAGGGAGAGAAAAGTATGGAGGGAGAGAGAGGGAGGTAAGAGAGAGGTGAGATGGAGAGAAATAGAGAGAGTGGTAGGGAGTGATGGAAGGAGAGGGAGGTAGAGAGAGAGAGAGAGAGGGAGGGGGTGGGGAGAGAGAGGGAAGTGAGATAAATAGAATTAGAGGGAAAAGGAGAGAGAGAGATATCATGGGAGAGAGTCAGATAAAGGGATGGAGATAGTGGGAAAGAAGTCTAGAGTGTTGTTACCTAATTTTAGTTATCAGCTCAATCAAGTAGAGCTGGTTATGTATTCCAATTAATACTAAGGTATATTTTGAGTTTTGATTAAGTATTCTTACTAAAATTAAATGCTTATAAATAAAGGTACATCATGATATGCAAATATTTCAACATAATAGGAAAATTACATAAATGTTTGCATCAAAAACATTCTTTATTCATAAAAGTAATATACATTTCCCACACAAGCCGTGGGAAGTAGCTGAATAGATACACTATAAAAAAAGAACATTTATAAAAGAAAGAAGCATGAGTAAGGAAATGGGATCCGTCACTTCAATTACTTCAAACATCCATAGGACCCTGCTTTAGGAGAGAGAAAAATGTTGTCAGAGCTTGGGGTCACAAGTCTATGTTCATGCAATCAAATCTTACATACATATCCCGATATGATCAGCTACATACATAAAGGAATCCAAAAGAAAGCAACTTTAACTTCTTTGTTTTAATCTAACATGTTTGTTTACTGTGCAAGAATAGGTACATATTCCATCATGATTCAACATTTCAACATGTGGAGTAAAATATGGCTCCCACAAGGGTTGAGCCTAGCATGTTGCCTTATTATTCTTTTAAAAGAGGTTTAGAAATGTTTTTCATCTCTTCGTGGCATACTCAAACAAGCACACATTAGTTATGGCAGTGAGTTAATTTACTATGATAAGTAATAGGTACTTGCTCAAGGAAATCAGAAGAGAAGTGATTCAAAATAGATTAAAGAAATGCAATGATGTAATGTTGTGGGAACACAACATGAGTAAGAATCATCAAGTGCAATTGGAAGTTGTCATAAACAGTTATGAGTGATGAGTGAAATGGGGTACAGGTTCAAAGCTAAAATGCCAACATGCATATTACATCACTATTGCCCTGTTGCATTGAGACAAGGAGATGCATTTGAAAACTCAATGGAGGCCTTCAAGTAACCCAAACAAAGAGATACATTGGCATCAATGTTGATCAAGTAAAAGAATAAAGATCAAAGAATTCCTTTCAAGTAAAATACAATGCAAACACTAATCTTTGGCATTTGGATTTTGTTCTATTCCAATCTGCCCAAACCTAGTGATAAACCAAAGGAAAAGTATGAGGACAGACTTTTACCTTCTTTTGCAACATTTAATGAAGAAGAGTGGTCCAAACAATGAAATAAGAAGGACAATCTCATGTAATAAGAAAGGAAATATAGATGGAAAACCATATATCATCATAAACTACAGTCATCATAAAGGTTTCCATTAACAATAAATAGTGCAATGTTCTTTTGTTAGGACGGGAAGTAGTGTGCAATGAGATATGAGTGATATGAGAGCCCAAATTGGCAATGATATATTTTGAGCCAGCTAATGATGAAGACTATGCATAAAAGTGGTTAGTAAAGCATGACAATATTTAAAGGACCATTGAAAAATGAACATATTATAGTGTTTCCATGTTGGAGTTGCAAGCCTATAATGGAGGAGGAGGTTCAGTTTTCTAGACCTATGATAAACCCAAAATTTTATGAAACTATGAATACAGAAATGAAAGCCCTCATCTATCCAAAGTAAACCTCAGTTTTTCAAGGCCCACAACCTTAATTGGCTTATGGAGACCCTCAAGCTACCTGTAGTAACATAGAAAACCACAAAACATGTAGATTTATAAAGGATCAATCATTTTTTCTGCACATGTGGAGAGCTCGAGGCCGAGCAAATTATTTGCAAAGGAAAATGAACAGAATAAATGGAAAACCATAGATACAGGAATTTACAGATTCGAGCTCTCTACATAGAGAAAAATGTTGAGCCTATTTAAGAAAATATAATACCCAGAAGAGTCCATTATCATGCCACAACTGGGGGTTTTGATCCATGTTTTGAAATCCCAAAGTAATGAAGTCATCAATTGGAGTGAGTTTTCCATTCTACAAAGTATAATGTATGTATTGTAGTGTTTAGCCATGACTCATCATGAAGGAAATATATAGAAGCTTCTATAGTTCTTTCATAGAATGTAAAAAGAAAGAAAACACAACCATTATCTTGCCTTAACCAAGCTCGATTTGAGCTTCAACCAACAAAAAATAGGTGAAAAGGGTCAGATTCAAAACTTACTAAAATTGTTGATGAGAGAATACCCAAGTCTACGGATTCTTTCCATGAAAAATCCTCAAGGTTCGAACCAATAAAAGCATGGCAGCCTCAAAAGGAAATAGGATGTCAATAGAAAAGGAAAAAAAACAAGAAAATAAATAAAAAATATTGAGTAGTCATAGCCTGGAAGGTCAAAATACCTCGAAGAATGAAGGTTGACATCCAAATTGTGACCAAATAAACTTACCTCTGTGTAATTTCCTTCAAGATCTTCATAATCTCCCAAAAAAAAAAAAGAATGGGGAAGGGCTCGAGCTTAAAAAGTTCATGCATGGTGACGACCGACAGCATACCCTCTTTTCTAAAAGGTTCGATTGCAAGGTGAAATGAAGTTAGGGCTTGATGTTTTGTTGATTTTGGTTTTCTTTACCCTAAGTGGCCGACCACTAATATAAGGCATTTTTGCCTTAGTTTTTAAAATATTTACATGATTTAATTGCTATATGTAAGGTGTTCCTATATACCTTTACATGTTCATGCAACACTTTGCAAAGGTAAACCAAACTTCATGTAAATGCTTTATTTTAACTTTGTCATATTTGCATGCTTTTCAAACATAAAGGTCGCCCTCAATTTCTTGCATGATTTTAAGTCAAATAATAGTGTAAATAACATTAAAGCAATAAATTATAAATTGCCTTATTAGTTATCATGTAGATGCGGAAAATGTAAGCAAGGACCATAAATATTAAAGTAACTCTTTATTGATTACTTTAATATTATTTAACTAATTACCTTCACTAAAAAACATGCAAGATATCGAGGACAAAAGTGGATTCAAAGTTATGTCTCAATCAACTGATCATGCAATCAGTTGGATTGAAAGTGCTTTCATGCATTTCAGAGTCAAACTTGAGTTTTGATTTTAATTTTCAATCAAATGAGATGGTTTTGGGTTCCTTTTGGGTTGATCATCATGCAGGATGAGATTGGCCACCTATTTTTTCAGATTACTTCAATGGTGGGCCCGTTTTTCCATGCTTTTATTCTCTGCTCATGAGGAGGATATTTTGACTTCTAATTCACTTTCAGTGCCACCTCCATGGACTCAGGAGCCATTTCGAGTCACACTTCAGTTTTATACATTGTGAGACAAAGTTTTTGACTGTTCGAGCTCAGTTCACAGTCGTGGTGGGCCCCATTTTTATGCATTTTCTATTTTTCTCGTGGAAGAGGCTTCAGGGAGATATCTTGACTATCAGTTAGCTGTTTGATCCACCTCTTGGTGCCTTTTTGTATCTATTGTGAGAAAGACTTAGTCTTTTCTTAGTTCTTGATGATTTTTCCTTTGCATTTCTACAAAGAAAAGATTGATTTTGTAACTCACTTTTATAGTTATTAGTGATACAGTAGCAGTTTACTCTCATATTTTTGCAGTATTTCCTTCTATCTTTTAGAACTATCAAGTTGCCTTCTCAGTTTTAGGTGTTTTATAATGTCTTGAATGATTTGATGCAAATTTATTGTGTTTTCATAAAACCTTTAAGTTTTTGTCTTGTTCTTTCATTACATATACACATAAGCAATTAAGTGTCATAGGTTGTAAGTTGTGCTTTTGTTTCATTTTGTATTCTAAGTCATGAAAATGTTGTTTTCCTTCAAAGAATCAAAGATAGTAGGCCTCCTTATGAATCATTTATGTGATTTGATTACACAAATTGAGTTGTGTAAAAGGGTTTGTTGAGAGATAGTTGTGAGTCATTTTCTGCACAGTAGTATTCACCATCATTTTAGTCTTAAGTTTTTCATTCATGTCAAAGGTTTTCTATCCCTTTTCCTACATAAATCTTTAATTCAATAGAAAATCATAAACGAAGCCAACATATAACCCAAAGGTTCAATCTCATAATAGGTCACCCACAACCTAAGTTTGATCCCATGTTTCACGGGATTGTTGAGCCTTTTGGCTTTGCATGTGGGTGCTAATCCTCGTGATAACAGTTTTTGGCATGCCTGGTGGGACTCGTTGGGTTGTTTTAGTCCAAGCTTTTCCACATAATTCTGATTTTTGGTGTGAAAATCAGTATTACAGCCTTTGGAGGAAGGTTCCACACACTCACCTCGTTACTCAAATTTAAATCTACTAGTTTCGAGAAGATCAAGTGCTGGTATGTAACAAAGAAATATTTTATATTGATTTACAACTCTTTGAATGTGTAGAAGTGTCAAATTTTTATGGACAACATGTATACCCACCACCATATTATGTGAACAATGTCCATGAAGTTCCTCACCAGCCATATCATACTAAGGATGTTGTCAGTTTCATGCAAAATCACCCTGTACCAACAAGTTATCAACATGTCTCATCTACTTGTGACCCTCTCACCCCTATTCAAGTCTTAGTCAAAATGGATTTTAATGGGCTCAGGGATCATATTATGGATCTTGGCCATAGGTTTATTGACCTTGGTTTGGGTTTCAATCGGGATCCATCCCTGCCCATGCATAAGGACGAGTTTGGATATCAGGAGTTGAAAATCATTTTGTGGGGTTGGGCTAGATAGTTGCTTCAAAATAGAAGACGACGAGGTTTTGATATGTAGCTAGAGGAGCCAACTCACCAGATCTTTCAACTATGTATGGTAATATGGAAAAGGCAATGCATGGATTTGGTTTCAAAGGAAGAACTTACAAGACAACTGGAGGCCCAACAGAGACAACATGAAGAAACCCTTGCAAAAGAGTTGGAAACACAAAGAAAGTACCATGAAAAAGAGTTGGAGGTTCAAAAAGAGAAATATGAGGTGAAATTAACAAATGAAAAAGAGGTGATGGAAGCCTTACTTTCCATAGTTATAAGGTTAGATGAGAAGGTAAAGGCTCAATCAACTCAGGGAATTTCAGAGCAGCTTGTACAAGAACCTATTCTTGAACAAGTAAAGCCTTATGAAGAACCGATACAAGAGGCCCAACCAACTCCTTATATTTTGACTCAGCCTGTAAAAGAAGAGGTTTTCCAATATGCTTTCCCGAGTTTTAGAGATTTCCTCCTTGTGCAAGAAGCTACATATGTACAAGGTCAATCTTCTTATCTTAGTATGATCAGCCCATCCATAGAAAAACCCCCTATTGTTTCAATTACTCAGGACCATCAAGTTGTAGAACAACAAGAGGAAATGTTTGAAGAATTAGAAGTAAATCTTTCATGTGTTGTTGTGAATGTAGAGATAGAGGAGGTTGATAGTTTTCAAGGTTTTTCTGATTTTTTTGATGAGTTACCACTTTTTGTGAATGAGGGAGAGAGAAAAATTCATATCATGGCCATACCAACTTTAGAACATCAAGAAGAGGTCCAAAACTTTGATGTTTTGACCACTAAAGAAAGATGCAATCTGGTAAAAGATGGTCCTCTTATACAACAAAATGAAAATCAGGATGAGGAGGCCTCATTTTGGGATGATCCGGAGGTATTTGTCTCAAGTATGGATGCCAACAATTCACCTTCAGACAAGACAAACCAGGAACATTAGGGTATTGTTAAGGAAATAGTTGTTGAACATCAACAAGAACATGAAAATAATCCAAATGTAGAGAAAATCCATGAGGACAACATTGTGGAGGAGGTTCAAGGCTTAAAGGTTGATATGGATAAAAAATTGGTTTAGGTAGAGCAAGAAAATCAACAAACCACTTATTTCCAAGAGGTTTGCAATCAACATCATCAGGTAGACGAACTAATGGCTCTTTCTCTTGTTCCTCATGAATTGAATGCAACTATTTAGTTTGTTATGGTGGTTAAGGAGTCGGTTGACAAGATAGAAACCAGCACTGAAAATCCAAAGATTAGCATCTCAAGAGGATGCCCAATCAGTCATCTCTCCAAAATAAAATCCAAGCATGAAGAGGTTGCTCAAGAAGAGAAAATTACAGCCCAAGAGAGACAAGCTCCACTCACATATCCGCTTCGGGAAAATTGCATGCATAATTAGCTTACTGAGGTAGGAGGCTTTGTTTCATCTTTGAAGAACTGTTGCATTTGATTGTAAATAATCTCTTCATTTGTTATTTCTTCTTATTTGTCTTCAAGTTTGTAAAGCATCCCAAATTGGGAAGAAAAGGCAGATATTTTGGGGAGCCAGTCAATGGCTTTGTCTAATCAAGTTTCATGCTTGGTTAGATAGGGTAGGTTAGTTTATTTTCTGGTTAGTTTGAGTTTTCAATAAGTGTTGATTACACATGTTTCAGTTTTAGTTATTTGGCTTGCAGTTAGTAATTTTGTCCTTATCATATCTCAAGCATGCATCCTTCATAGAAGTGAACCTTTTTGGCTCAGTGTTATGGACAATACATAGTTCTTTAATGGAGGCATCATAATAACAACATTTAGTTTTAGTTTTCAGTTGTGTGGTAGGAGTAATAAGGGGTAACACTGTTGTACACCACCATAATGGAATGAAGAGCATATTCATCATATAAGACAGGGATTCATCAATCAGCTGC
This sequence comes from Sequoiadendron giganteum, assembly GCA_007115665.2. Taxonomy (NCBI): domain Eukaryota; kingdom Viridiplantae; phylum Streptophyta; class Pinopsida; order Cupressales; family Cupressaceae; genus Sequoiadendron; species Sequoiadendron giganteum. The sequence continues at coordinate 331,819,633 of CM021109.1, read as the reverse complement.
CTCACATCAGAAATGTTTCCTTCATTCAATTACAATGGAATATAACATTGTTCTTCAGGTTAACATTTTTTAGTTTCAGTTTCAGTTTTTGTTTGTTGTTGAGTTACAGAGGAATTCTGGAGTGAAAGGGTTCTATTTTTCTAAGTTTCAGACTCTTTTCCCAATGGATTTTGAAAAGGCAACTGGTCTATATAGTGTTTAGCAGGAAAACACCCATCAGATATTGCTAGAATGTTACCTAATTTTTTCGTTATCATCTCAATTAGGTAGAGTTGGTTATTTATTCTAGTTAATACTAAGGTACATTTTGAGTTTTAATTAAATATTCTTACTGAAATTAAATTTTGATAAAGAAAGGTGTATCACAATATGCAAATGTTTCAATAGAATAGGAAAATAGATTAAATTTTTGCATCAAAAACATTCTTTATTCATAAAAGTACGATACATTTCCCACACAAGTTGTGGGAGGTAGTTGAACAGATACACTATAAAAATAGAACATGTATAAAAGAAAGAAGCATGAATAAGGAAATGGGACCCATCATTGCCTAGAATGACGAATCTCAGTTGATTGCAGTCTTGCAACTTCATCTTCAATCTTTAGTTACTTCAAGCATCCAGAGGAAACTGCATCAGGAGAGAAATGTTTTGTTAGAGATCGGGGTCACAATTCTATGTTCATGCAATTGAATATTACATACATATCCTGATATGATCAGCTACAGACATAAAGGAATCCAAAATAAAGCAACTTTAACTTCTTTGTTTTAATCTAACATTTTTGTTCACTATGCAAGAATAGGTACATATTCCATCATGATTCAACATTTGAACATGTGGAGTAAAATATGGCTCCCACAAGGGTTGAGCCCAACATGTTGCCTTATTATGCTTGTGAAATAATTTTAGAAAGATTTTTCATCTCTTCATGGCCTACTCAAACAAGTACACATTAGTTATGGCAGTGAGTTAATTCACTGTGATAAGTAACAGGTACTTGCTCAAGGAAATCAGGAGAGAAGTGATTCAAAATAGATTAAAGAAATGCAAGATGTAATGCTATGGAAATACAACATGAGTAAGAATCATCAAGTGTAATTGGAAGTTGTCATAAACAGTTATGAGTGATGAGTGAAACGGGGTATAGGTTCAAAGCTAAAATGCCAACATGCATATTACAACACTGTTGCCTTGTTGCATTGAGACAAGGAGATGTATTTGAAAAATCAATGGAGTGCTTCAAGTAATCCAAACAAAGAGAGACATTGGCATCAATTTTGATTAGGTAAAAGAATAAGGATCAAAGAATTCCTTTCAATTAAAATACAATGCAAACACTAATCTTTGGCATTTGGATTTTGTTCTATTCCAATCTGCCCAAACCTAGTGATAAACCAAAGGAAAAGTATGAGGACAGACTTTTACCTTCTTTTGCAACATTTAATGAAGAAGAGCAATCTAGACAATGAAATAAGAAGGACAGTCCCATGTAATAAGAAAGCAAATATAGATGGACAACCATATATCATCATAAAGTACAGTGATCATAAAGGTTTCCATCAGCAATAAATAGTGCAATGTTCTTTTGTTAGGATGGGAAGTAGTGTGCAATGAGACATCAGTGATATGAGAGCCCAAATTGGCAGTGATATGTTTTGAGCCCACCAGTGATGAACACTATGCATAAAAGTGGTTAGTAAAGCATGACAATATTTAAAGGACCATTGAACAGTGAACATATTATATTGTTTCCATGCTAGAGTTGCAAGCCTATAATGGAGGAGGTTCAATTTTATAGACCCTCATGTATGAAGAGTATGATAAACCCAAAATTTTATGAAAATATGAATACAAAAATGAAAGCCCTCATCTATCCAAAGTAAAGCTTAGTTTTTCAAGGCCCACAGCCTAAACAAGCTTATGAAGACCCTCAAGCTACTTATAGTAACATAGACAACCATGAAACATGTAGATTTATAAAGGATCAATCACTTTTTTTGCACATGTGGAGAGCTCGAGGCCGAGAAAATTATTTACAAATGAAAATGAACAGAATAAATGGAAAAGAATAGATACAAGAATTTACAAATTCAAGCTCTCTACATAGAGAAAAACCTCGAGCCTATTTAATAAAATATAATACCCAGAAGAGTTAGCTATCATGCCACAACTGGGGGTTTTGATCCATGTTTTGAACCCAAACTAATGAAGCCATCAATTGGAGTGAGTTTTCCATTCTACAAAGTATAATCTATGTATTGCAGTGTTTAGTCACGACTCATCATGAAGGAAATATACAGAAACTTCTAGAGTTCTTTCATAGAATGTAAAAAGAAAGAAAAAACAACCATTATCTTGCCTTAACCAAGCTCGATTTGAGCTTCAACCAATAGAAAATAGGAGAAAAGGTTCAGATTCAAAACTTACTAAAATTGTTGATGAGAGAATACCCAAGTCTGTAGATTCTTTACATAGAAAATCCTCAAGGATCAAACCAATAAAAGCATGGTAGCCTCAGAAGGAAATAGGATGTCAAAAGAAAAGAAAAAAAAATGAGAAAATACATCAAAAACATTGAGTAGTCATGGCATAGAAGGCCAAAATACCTCGAATAATGAAGGTCGACATCCAAATTGTGACCAAAGCAACTTAATTATGTGTAATTTACCTCAAGATCTTCATAATCTCCCAAAAAACAGAAAGGATGGCGAAGTGCTCGAGCTTAAAAAAATCATCCATGATGATGGCCGGCAGTAGACCCTCTTTTCTCAAATGTTCAATTGCAAGGTGAAATGAAGTTAGGGCTTGATGTTTTGTTGATTTTGGTTTTCTTTACCCTAAGTGGCTGACCATCGATATAAGTTATTTGTGCCTTATTTTTTAAAATGTTTGCATGATTAGTTGCTATATGTAAGGTGTTCCTATATACCTTTACATGTATGTCCAACACTTTGCAAAGGTAAACCAAACTTCATGTAAACACTTTATTTTACCTTTGTCATATCTTGCATGCTTTTCAAACATAAAGGTCGCCCTCAATTTCTTGCATGATTTTATGTCAAATAATAGTGTAAATAACATCAAAGCAATACATTATAAATTTCCTTAATAGTTATCATGTAGATGCGGAAAATGTAAGCAAGGACATCATAAATATTAAAGTAACTCTTTATTGATTACTTTAATATTATTTAATTGATTACCTTCACTAAAAAAACATGCAAGATATCAGGGACAAAAGTGGATTCAGAGTTATGTCCGAGTCAGCTGATCGTGCAATCAGTTGGGCTGAAGGTGCTTTCATGCATGTTAGAGTCAAACTGGAGTTTTGATTTTAATTTTTAGTCAACTGAAGTGGTTTCGGGTTCCTTTTGGGTTGATCATCATGCAGGACGAGATTGGCCACCTATTTTTTCAAATTACTTCAGTGGTGGGCCTATTTTTCCATGATTTTATTCTCTGCTCATGAGGAGGATATTTTGACTTCCAATTCACTTTCAATGCCACCTCCATGGACTTAGGAGCCATTTCGAGTCACACTTCAGTTTTATACATTGTGAGACAAAGCTTTTGACTGTTTGAGCTCAGTTCATGATAGTGGTGGGCCCCATTTTTATGCATTTTCTCTTTTGCTTGTGGAAGAGGCTTCAGGGAGATATTTTGACTATCAGTTAGTTGTTTGATCAACCTCTTGGTTCCTTTTTGTATATATTGTGAGAAAGACATTCTTTTCTTAGTTCTTGATGATTTTGCATTTGCATTTCTGCAAAGAAAAGATTGATTTTGTAACTCACTTTTATAGTTATTAATGATATAGTAGCAGTTTACTCTCATATTTTTGCATTATTTCCTTCTATCTTTCAAAACTATCAAGTTGCCTTCTCAGTTTCAAGTGTTTTGTAATGTCTTGAATGATTTGATGCAAAGTCATTGTGTTTTAATAAAACCTTTAAGTTTTTGTATTGTTCTTCCATTACATATACACAAAAGCAATTAAGTGTTATAGGTTGTAAGTTGCGCATTTATATCATTTTGTATTCTATGTCGTGAAAATGTTGTTTTCCTTCAAAGAATTAGAGATAGCAGGCCTCCTTATGAATCATTTATGTAATTTGATTGCACAAATTGAGTTGTGTAAAAGGGTTCGTTGAGAGATAGTTGTGAGTCATTTTCTGCACAGTAGTATTCACCATCATTTTAGTCTTAAGTTTTGCATTCATGTCAAAGGATTTTTATCCCTTTTCTTGCATAAATATTTAATTCAATAGAAAATCATAAAGGAATTTGGCCTGTAACCCAGAAGTTCAATCTCATAATAGGTCGCCCACAACCTAAGTTTGATCCCATGTTTCACGGGATTGCTGAGCCTTTCGGCTTTGCATGCGGGTGCTAATCCCCATGATAACAAGTGTAAGGGATAAAAAATGGGTGAAAGAAAGAAATAATACAACTTGTTGATTACTAAAATTTGACCTCCTGATTACTTAAATTTGACTAATTTTGAAATTTGTGAGATCTTCCAAAAACTAGAATTTGCATTATAACTCCTAGAGATCTGAAATCCCTCTCAAACACCTTGAAACTATATACATAAAATATAACTTAAATTAAATGTCCATATGTAAATTTCAACTTATACTTGAATGTTTATTTCATGTATATATTTTCCCTCAAAGATAACAAGAAGAAAGAAAACAAAGAGAAGAAAAATAAATTCAATATAGACCAAAATGTGAGCGTGTTATAACACACTTGCATTTTGTCAATGCATTCACAAAAAGTGAGCACATTATAACACTCTTGTATTTTATCAATGCATTCAAAAAATGTGAGCATGTTATAACGCGCTTGTGTTTTATCAATGCATTCACAAAATGCAAGCGTGTTATAATGCTCTCGCATTTTGTCAATGCATTCAAATAACGCAAGTGCATTATAACGAGCTCATGTTTTGTCTTTCTTTGGGAGTCCCCAAGCCTTTAGCTTGGATTTGCTTTGGATTTCTAATCCAAAGGCTTGGAGGGCCTTCTCAATGTCCAAAGATGTGTTTTTGCATATTCTACAAAATTTCACATAATCTCGTTCCTGCTAACCATCAAGTTTGCATGTGTTTCAAAGTTGAACAAATCAAACACCTGGGTAATGTTAGGCTCTCTCTTACCTATCTAAAGATGTAATTTTTTTCACATTTTGACAATGTTAAGCCTTTCATCTATAATTTCTTTTGTTTGTGTCTATTTTTTTGAAAAAAATAGTATTTGGTGTTTTTTTCGTTATAAATTAACCGTTTATCGAATTATCAAATAAATTACATTTTTAGAAACTAGAATTCATTCTACACATATTAAAAAAAATTATTTTCAATTAGTTTTCAAAATTTATAGGGGTAGCACGACTAGAATTCTATTTTTTAGGACGTGTCCGCTTTAAAAATTAGTAAAAAATCAAATATTCATTAAAAATTTATCAAAAAAATTGGGCATAAACTGCATAGTGTTAGCTAATTTCTCACTAAAGCGATTTTAAAAATACTAGAAAAATTTAACCTTTTGAGGGAGCCCCAAAAGTTGCTATGTTATGTTTTTCTAACAAAAACAACACCAATTTTTGTGGCCCCCTCTTTTGAACCCCTTAATCTCTACCATTTAAAAAAAATAGTAGTTTAGAAAGTATACTTGGAGCACTACGATCCTTGTTTTTGTTGCATCTCAAAATTTTGAGTGTAACTATCCTCAAATTCATGTCCAAGGTCGGTATTTCCTGATTTTAGAAAAAAAGTGGCCACATAAGACCCTTTTTGCCCCCCTATCTTTTTCCTCTTACCCATTTTGAATTTAAATATATATACATATATACAAACAAATAAGTATAAAATATTTTCTACAATATAAGTGTTTCTTTTATTCACAAATTTATTATGAAACTATATGGAAGGAATCGATGATAGTGATTATTCACATAATACCCATTCATAATGTCAACCCCTTCCATATTGGAATGGATGGATAATTCCAATGACAAGGGAGTAGGTGGACAGATAGTGCAGGTATGGAGAGTTAAGATCACTCCAAGAATAGAATGCATTGAATCAAAGCATAGAGATAGTGGTAATTTTGAATTAGAGGAGGAGATTGAGGAAAAAGTAGCAGAAGGAAAAGCATAAAAAGTAGTGGAGATAGTTGTTTCCATCTGATTGAGGAAAGATCATCGATCTTACAATCAAGAGGTAGGAACGATGCCTTCCTAAGATTTTTCCTTCAAAATAGATCAATTTTTCCTTATCTTTTGAGCATTTGAAGCTTGGCTTGATCAGAAATTGAGCATCCTATTATTAACTTGTTTCATACATGTGGCTTTGTTTCCATTTTATGTGTTGTGAAATTATAGAAAGCCATGTTTGGTGAAAATGAAAACCCCATTTTTGACCTTCGCTATGTGTGACATGCTAATCATGATCAACTAGAGGGTATGTGTTCGTGCTCTAGCCCACATGTTGTTTAATCTTCAAACATGAGAACATCGATATGTTCTCTATGGTGGAAACACCATTTTTGGTGTCGAAAACCCATGATATCCATTCAAACGATATCTACATTTGCAATAATATGTATGTATGCTATTTCATGGGGTCGAATGGTATGGACCATTCGAGTGTAAATCCTTACTCAAAATGATCCATATCATTTTTGTCCATGAGTAAGTTAATGGGTGGATAATAATGCCAATTATGTTGCAAGTTGATGGACGATATACCACATCCTATCCAAGCATATTGTGGAAGAATTTTACTGACCTGATTTAAATCTGTGTTGACTGAGGCCAGTATTTAAATATATAAATATGTGTTAGGGAATGTATTCCCTATGTCAAATTTCTATTTCCATTTTTTGTTGTACAATCAAGCATTGTTTAGAATATAGATAGGAAAGATGCTATCGTTCTATTGTGATTGTTGTTATAATGTTTTTTAAATAATAATGAATGTGTTATATATATTTGTGGTAGACAACATATCAGCCATTTAAGGCCAAGGGTATATGAAACCCTTGTGGCTTATGAATATCTTCTCTTTATTTCCTGATGACATGCATATATGTATATATATACATAGATATATGTGTGTGTATGCTCATCAACCATGTGTAAGAATCATACAAATTCAAGTAGTAGCATATACTCTATAACTTTTCAAGTGATAAATCATGCCTCGGGCATGAGGCCGACAACACTATCGAAACATTAAGTGAAGAATATAAGTCGATAGCATAGTGAATCAGGTCGACCCTAATATTTTCATTAGATAAGAATATATGTGTGATTTAAAGAACAAAATGTATAAGACCACAATGTTATAATTATACATAGAGAAATAAATGATTTGTTTTTGTTTGGAAAAGAATGATTGGAGAATAATGTTATGTTTTTTCTAAAGAAATTCAAACTGTTAATTAACAAAGATTAATACTAATTATCATTATGCTTCTGAAGTTGATTTTGTCTTTTCATTGTGTTGTTAATGGAACATAGTAGATACGACCATAACTTGCATATCTAAAGAAATTAATGTATATTGATTTATAAATCTGCATGTTGAACGGATTTCTACTTTTATTATTCCTTAAGAATGTATATGCATATACAAACTATGAATAATATGCATATATGTGCACATGCATAAACTCATCATTTATTCATGTACACATACATGCGATATACCTTCTTATTCATCTTAATTTACTCATTTGAATATGACTATTTAATTTCATTTTCAATGGAAAGTACTGTAGAAATAGAACAGTGTTGAATTGCAATACGAATCTTAAGGAAAGATAGTTATATGATGAATAGATGAATGGATATACCAAATTTTAGATGGATTCCTTCTTTGGTGATTGATAAAATGGAATGATACAAATTACTAAGATAGACTATAGCTCAATAGGATATGATGCCATAAGATGGTTTAGAAGGGAGGGATACCCCTTTGTTATGGAAAGCTACCTTTCGATAATGGGTTCCAAAGAGTGTAGATTTGCTTTCCCAAATCTAATTCAGGTTGCATCTTATGCAGCACGAGCTTGGCCAAGCTTTGCAATCATTTTTATTTCAGAACAGACTATTTTTATTTATCCTATCTCTATTATTTCTTTTATTTACCTAACATGGAACTTGCATGTTCTAACAGTAGATAGAAATGCATGTAGTTAGGCATGCACAAATTCCACCTTGCAAACTATATATTGCTAAGTGTTTCATGTGGGATCGGGTATTTTTTGATGGACTAAATAATTTCGGGGAAGCATTGCTTCATGGTTGGGTTGAAAAGCACCTCAACCATGTTCTCATCCACCAGTGGAGGTGAGTTGTCATAGAGAGATTACAATGGAATTATATTTTATGTACTTGTATCACTAATGTAATTATTGTATTGACTATGTGGTGATTGAATTCCAAGCTAAATCTGAATATTAACCATTGACATTTGGAAATGAATATATTCATATTTATTTTCTTAGTTATGGACATGAAATTTCTATGCTAGAAAATGGCTATGGGATTCATATCTTAAGTTTATATTCATAATGTCAAATTATTAAATTTATTGAGAAAATTTTAGTTGGGCATGTTACATTTGGTATCAGAGCTTAGGGTTCATCTCTAGGCCTATGATCCCATGATGGTTGTATTAGGGAATAGTTGACCCCTAACCGAGATTGAGTTACCTTGAAAATAACCAAATTTGAATTGGTTGGAGGACATGGAAAGGTCCAAGTCGGGAAGAAAGAAAGGAAAGATCATTAGGGCTTCAAAAAAATAAGTTGTTATTAAAGAGAATCCCAAACTCGAAGACCAACTTGAGATTCTTGATGATGAAACTCTAGCAAACACCCTCACACAACTCAAGTGGGAGAGAGGCAAAAAGATTGAGGAGTCCAAACGAACTCCTAAGATTAAGAAACCCTCCACATTTAGAGAGTGGCCAATAGGATGTGGACCTAATGCACCTTTATTAACAAAGGAGGAGGATTGCCTACGCGCATGTCCTACCTCTCCCAAGAGGGATTATGTAAATTCAGATGAGGACCCAAAGGAGTATCCTCTTTTTGATAATGAGGGGACTATTTAGTATGGAATTTTTTTGTAAATAAGTATCAATGTAAATCCATATTTAATATAAATAAAGAAAGTCTTTTTTTTTGTTGTTCAAGGACACGAAACTTGAATACTTGTCTTGATGCAAATGAACATTTATATCTCTTTTAGATTACATGTTGTGTACATAGCATTGTGTAGATGAAATTGTTTAAATGTAAAATCTTATGTTAAGATACGCTAAATGTGACTGTGGCACAAGTCGAATGTGAGCCATTATGGTGACCACCAGACAAGAAGTGGGTAGTAGTAGACAGGACAATGGGTCAAGAAAGAGGCTAAAAATAGATCCTAGAACTTCTAAACTGACAAGAAGCCCGAATGGACCATTTGCAAAAAGAGGTCTAAGGGGTGCAAGAAGACCAAAATCTTAGGAATGAGGTACTCGACCAAGGAGAAAGGGGCCAAGGGGATCCCAATTGGGGTCAAATTGAGGAAGAACTGGGAAAAGATCTTAAAAAGGTAGCACCATAAAAATTTGATGACAAGGCCATCAAAGATGGAGTTGAGGCATGGATTATAGAAATGGAAAAATACTTTGGGCTCCACAACCTCTTATACCAAACCAAGGATTCTTGGGTTGTGTATCAACTGTTTGGAGAGGAAGCTACTTGGTGGGACAATGAGAAGGTAGAGAGGAGACTTCAGCCAGAGGAGATCACTTGGGATTTTTTCCTCCAATCTTTCAAGAAGAGGTGGCTATTGCAACTTTAATTTGACAAGAAGATGACTGAATTTCAAAACTAACCCTAAGCAGCCTAGTTATAATTTAGTATTGGGAGAGTTTTACCAATTTTCTCAAGTATGTACTGTAGTATTAATTCGATGAGCATTTTTGGATTCAAAATTTTATATTAGGATTGAGACCCCACATTGGAGCTGAGGTGGACCTCCATAATACCCTTACAATGGTAGAATGTTATGAGAAGGCCATTAAGCAAGAACAAAAGTTATAGCAGTTGTCCAATCTTCGCAAGGGTTCAAACTTCAAGCCTCTATTTAGAAACAAAAAAATTGAAAGGGTGATGGAAAAAATGGAAATAAGTCCCATCAAATCAGACATTTGAAAAGAGAAATCAACCCTGTGAAAAAGGAAGAAGGAAACCAAGGCAGAGGGAATAAAGGGCTATTAAGGGAAACACCAACTTTAATAGTAACTAGAGGTACTCAAAAGAGGATAGGTCTGGAGGTCGAAAAGAACCACATGATGGGTGTTTCACTTGTGGGGAAGACCATTATTCATCTATTTGACCTCAAAAGTCGAAGTCATAGAATGAAGGGAACCAACAAAAAACCCCACAACACAAGATCCATGCGGTGGTGGATAACAGGTAAGCAAATTACCAAGCTTCTTCGATACGATTGATGGGTAAGATCTATAGCCAAACCATTTATATTTTGATAGATACTGGATCTACTGAGTGTTTTATAGATCCTAGAATGATTTATAAGCTGCCCATTAGACCTGGATATTTGGAAAACTCATTGTTATTTCAATATGGAAATCAATCAGAGTGGAAAGTAGATTCATGTTTCTTTTGTGGTGAGTTAGAACTTCCCAACTTCCTAACCCAAGTTGACCTTTATGTGGAACCTCTAGGATCCTATGATGTAATTTTGGGAATCAACTAGTTATTTGAGCACAAATCTATTGTAAATTATGAGCATAAGATGGTGATTTGTTTAGATGACTATGGATACCAAGTTGAGATTCATGGGATACAAAGACCTCTAAAGCTTAGGAAAATCTTAGCTATATAGTTCAAGAGGGATCAAAGGAAGGGTTGTGTTATATATGATGTGCATGTCAGTGAACCTGAAAATGAGAAACCATACCTAGATGATTACCCGTTAGGGAATTTTGAGATGTGTTCCCCGAATATCTCACTAAGATGCCTCCAAAGTGATAATTTGATTTTTCCATCGATCTAGTACCTGGAACTGAACCTCAGCCTAAGGCCCTATATAGGATGACCACCACTGAGCTTTATGAATTGAAAGCCCAGTTACAGGAGCTATTACACAAGGGGATTATTAGGGCCCAATGTGTAACCTTGGGGAATTTCAAGATGTGTTTCTTGAAGATCTTGTTGAGATGCCTCCAAAGTGAGAATTTGATTTCTCCATCGATCTGGTACCTAGATCTGAACCTCAGTCTAAGGCCCTATATAGGATGACCACCACTAAGCTTTATGAATTGAAATCCTAGTTATATGAGTTATTACACAAGGGGCTTATTAGGCCCAATGTGTCACCTTGTGGAGCATTGTTTATCTTTGTGAAAAATAAGGATGAAACCTTGCATCTATGTATTGATTATTGGATGTTAAACAAGGCAACCATCAAAAATCAAAATCCCCTCCCAAGGATCAATGAACTATTTTATCAGATGAAGGGAGCGCCAGTATTCTCAAAAATAGATCTTAGATTTGGTTATCATCAGTTAAAAATAAAGGAAGAAGATATTTCGAAGACTGCTTTCTGAACTCAGTATGGGCATTATGAGTTCATCGTTGTACCATTTGGATTCACCAATGCACCCATGGATTTCATGAATCTTATGAACAGTGTGTTTTCGGACTATTTGGATGAATTTTTTCTAATATTTATTGATGAAATTTTGGTTTAATCCAAGTCTATAGAGGAGCACAACTGACACTTGAGGATAGTCTTACAACATCTGAGGGAGAAGAATATTTTTAGAAAGCTATCCAAAGTGCTCATTTTATCAGGACAGGGTGCACTACTTAGATCACATTATTTCAACTGAGGGAATCTCTATGGAGCCCAAAAAGATAAAATAAATTATGGAGTGTTGATGCCTTAGAGTGTGATAGAAGTGTGAAGCTTTATGGGCCTTGTCAGATATTACAATAAATTTGTGCAATTGTTTTCTCAAATTTCAATCCCAATAACTTCACTTCAAAATAAAGGAAAATGGTTTGAGTGGATCAAGAAGTGTGAAAAATCATTCCAACTCTTGAAGGAGAAGCTCACAATAGCCCCAATGTTAACTATACTCGATGCCAATGGTCAATTCTCAATTATCATGGATGCTTCAGGAGACGATGTAGGAGTAGTGTTAATACAAGATGGGCAAGTGGTGGTGTATGAGTCAAGGAAGATAAAACAACACGAAGTGAATTACGTGCCACATGATATGGAATTAGTAACTATAGTGCATGCCTTCTAGATATGGAGACATTATCTTTTGGGGAAGCTATTTGAGCTCAAAATGGATCATTTAGGGTTGAGATACATCTTCACTCAACCAAACCTCAATGCACAATAAAGGAGATGGCTATAATTCCTTAGCAAGTATGAATTTAGAATTGAGTATATAAAAGAAAAGGAAAATAGAGTGGCAAATGCTCTTAGTAGAAGAAGACATCTAGCAGCCATGAACTCTAAATGATCCAATTTAAGGCAATAGGTGTTGCAACACTTGCAAGGAGATGAGCATTATGAGAGGGTAAAAAAGGCTTTAGAAGAGAATCTGCCAGACCGTCAATTTGATGGGTATGAGTTTGAATTATATGGTATCTTAAGATACTAGAGGTGGATGTATATTCCCAGTTCTAGAGAGATTAGGAAGTTGGTCATAGAAGAAGTCCACAATGCACCATATTCAAAACACCATAGAGTTACAAAGATGATCACGAAATTGAAAACCTTGTATTATTGGCCAAAGCTTATGAAGGATGTAGTGGAATGCGTAGTCATGTGCTTGGAGTGTCAGTGAGTTAAGTCTTAGCACGTGCATCCAACAGGGCTCCTTAATCCTCATGATACACCTAAGTATAAATGGAAAGTGATCAACTTGGAATTTGTACAAGGGTTGCAATTTTATGATTTAACAGTTATTTCATAATGATTATCAGTTAAAGGTTACTAATAAATTTGGAAAGTGCAAGAATGTGTGTGTGCAGGAATAGGTTAAAGAATGAGAACTTGGTTGATGCAGGAATGCTTAACTAGAAAATGAACGGTAAACAAGATTGGAATTTGGAATCTCATACACCACAGTAGATCATGACATTTGCATTTGTCTTGCAATTGGAAGATATCATTCTTGCTTGTATGAATTGTGAATGAATAGATAGGTAACTTAAATGAAAGAAACAAATTCATAGAATTATTTTTCTTACCTCAAGTCTATTCTAAAGCTAATTTCATAATGGAAATAGAAATACATTTGATTGTACCTAACTATCATGAGAAGAATGATTATGTTGTTTGATCTTTTAAAAGAACTTGAAAGTAAACTATTGACAAAGGAAATAAAAAATGTATGATTTTGAATTTAATATATATATATATATATATACAAATAAGTATAAAAAGATTTTGTACAATATAAGTGTTTCTTTTATTCACAAATTTATTGTGAAACTATATGGAAGGAACCAATGACAGTGATTATTCACATAATCCCCCTTCATAATGTTGACCCCTTCCATATTGGAATGGATGGATAATGCCAACGACAAGGGATTGGATGGATAGATAGTGGATGTATGGAGAGTTAAGAGCACTCCAAGAATAAAATGTAGGGAATTGAAGTACAAAGATAGTGGTAATTTTGAATTAGAGGAGGAAATTGAGGAAAAAATAAGAAGAAGGAAAAGCATGAAAAGCAAGGGAGATAGTTGTTTCCATCCAATTGAGGAAAGAGCATCGATCTTACAATAAAGAGGTAAGAATGATGCCTTCTCAAGATGTTTCCTTCAAAATAAATCAATTTTTCCTTATCTTTTGAGCAAATCTCGTCTTAATCAGAAATTGAGCACCTTGTTATTATCTTGTTTCATATGTAGAATTTGTCAAAACCAACTTCAAAGTCCAAGAACACCTACATGCAAATGGATACCTATAACAAGGAAGAGAATGGACAAAAAAGAAAAATGAGGGTTTAAAGCTCTAAAATATGGAGAGATTATATTATCAGAACAATAGAATGAATGAAATATATAATGGATCAATCCTTAAGAAAGGAGATCATGCAAAACCTAAAATTAACCCTAATAGGTAAACATTTAATAATTAATATAATTATTAAATGTCACATTATGCAAACTAAAGTGAAATCTTAAGAGAGGAATAAAGGTAACCTATTTAACACAATTAAGTTAAAACCTTTACTCTAACACCCCCCCTTAAGATGAGCAAGAGTGCAGCTACAAACATGTGCAAGAAAGCAAAGGTAACTACAATGCATGAAAGCAAACAAGGGTCCCAACTGTAGAAGTTGTCAAAACCAACTTCAAACTCCAAGAACACCTGCATGCAAATGGATACCTGTCACAAGGAAGAGAATGGACGGAGAAAACAAACAAGAGTTTGAAGCTCTGAAAAATGGAGAAATTATCTTATCAGAATAAAAAGGAATTCAATATGTTGAAATATACAATGAGATCAATCCTTATAAAAGGAGATCATCCAAAATCTAAAGAAACCCTAATAGGAAAAACCCTAAAAGAAGCCCTAATAGGAAAACATTTAATAATTAATATAATTATTAAATGTCACTTTATGAAAACTAAAGTGAAATAGTAAGAAGGGAATAAAGGTAACTTAATCAACAAAATTAAGTTAAAACATTTACTCTAACAACAACAACTAGGCCTGATCAGGTACCCGAATACAACCAAATCTCTATGAAGTGGAGAAATAGAGAAAACCTCGAGGGAAAAACTCTACTCCAAAAAGAGATGCAAAAAGAAAGTACAAATGGAAGGTATCAAGAGACTCTCTCAAGAACATATGCAGCTATACAATCAGATACCCTCCCATGAGAGAGAGTGGAGACTCTAAAGCCCCCCAAAATGAAAGAACCCATGTGCCAATGATCAAACCAATGTGTCTCCTCGGAGGAAGAAATAGATCCAATGGTCGAGGAAGAGGAAATCCCTGGATGTGAGGTGAAAATGGAATTCTCGGATGATGCTCACTGAAGAACTGAACTACATCATGAGTGTCTGAATAAAAAAATGGTGAATCAAACAACTCAAGATGATCTTGAAATGGAATCTCCAATGAAGAAGGGATAGCAGGTATGTTGAATCTGTCATCTGTGAGGAAAGGAATATCCTCTAATATGGCCTCAACAACTACACTTGATGGATCGATGAGTGGAGCAACAATGTCAATCACAACTGAAGAGGTATCCTACTGAACAGATGTGATCTCAACAGGAGGAAGAGGTGTAGAAGTCTCAACACTAGTCTCATGAACAAATGGAAGAACACATAAGTTCAAGTGACTGAACTTCTCCTTAGATACTGTATGCTCTCTTGTAGAAAGAGAGGAAGATGTTTGACGAAAGTGTGTGAATGCATACAATCGGGAAGAATGATCAACTGTCCCTATTGCAACAATGTTGCCAATCTGAATGTCTCTGATGTGCACTGAATCAGGTGTGAACTCAATTGTCTTCCCTATTCCACTATGAGCAATCTGATAGATGGAGAGAATTTTAGTGGAAAAAGATGGTACACATAGTACATCATTGAATTTACCGTCATCAATTTTGATAGAACCTTTCCCACATGCACTCATATAAGTGTTATTACCCATCAATATGTTTGGTGAGGACATAGCCTCGAAAGATGAGAACATGTCCTGAGAAGATGCCATATGGTGTGAATCACCTGAATCCAGTAGCCATCTAGATGAATGTGAACTGGTGGTTTCACATAATGCATGACCCTTATGTGGGCCATGTCCATCTGTCTGGAATGATGGTGAAGAAGAAGACCCGCCTGAAGTAGATGAAGAAGAGTGATGAATATGGCTCCTCTCATGGAGAGTTGTCAAATTTGAAACCTATTTTTCATATCCATCTATCTTCTTCTCATAACACTTGGACTCATCATGTCCTGGCTTTGTACAATAAGCACACTTAGGTCTGTCTTTCTTCGATGTTTCCCCCTTAGGAGAAGGTGAATTAGAAGTGTTTTGTGATATGGAATCCTTCCAATGCTTTGTGGTTTGTGATACCAATGCTCAGTGTGGTGATCCTATGAGAATATCCAACTGTGATATCTTGGCTTGCTCTCATGTCAAACGATCACAAAACACCTCAAAATTATGCATGGTAAATTGATTTCCCACGGCATCCATAGTGGAATAGAAGGTAGATGAGAATATCAGAAAGTTCCCATGAAGCTTTTACAAAATCAAGTAAATACACTCTGTATCAGTCTTAACCTTACCACAACCCTGTAGAAGAGATCTTTGTTTATTGAATTTCATCAGAAAGTCCGTAATGGAGGGAAAAGAATCAAGTCCAAGTGAAGTCAACTCTGCCTCAATTTGTAGTGCACGGAACTGATTGATGGTACCAAATAAATCATTGAACTTGGTCAACATTTCAAGAGGACTGTTACATGCATCAAGATGAAACAACAAGTTGTCTGAAACATGTAAGGAAATCAAACCCATAGCCTCATCCATCTTATTTCTATGTTGCATAACCTCGAATGACCGTGTCAAAACTGCTTGAACGGCATCTAAACAGGACCACAACCCCTTTGATTTGAGAAGACGTGTCATGAATATCTTCCAGGTATGATAGTTATGAGGTGTGAGAAGTTCAACAGTAGAAGTGTTTTCAGCCATGTTTGGAGAGGTTTAATGACTGTTTGATATGAGGAGTTTCTAGTTTTTTGAAGTAAATAACAAAAAGCAAGAAAAAACTCCCCCCACAATGGAAGAAACCAAACCCCAGTAGAGGTTTTTTAGCGAAAAAGTAGGAAAAAACAAAAAAGGTTTCAGACTGAATCTTGTGTACCTAATAATTTTTTTGGAAAAGGTAATAGTATATCTGAATAGAGCACATTCACAGCTTTCCGATGCCTATTCATTTTGAAAAAACAGAGCAAAATTGAGAAAGTTATGCCTCCCGGAGAGCAAAAATCAACATTTGTCTTTGACTGCGAAAAGATGCATTCAAATTGGAAAATTTTGAAAAAAATCCTACATCATTGCAAATTTCATCGAACTAGCTTTCCGATGCCTATTCATTTTTGAAAAAAAGGCTCATTTGCAAAAGTTATGCCCGTTTTCGTAAAACAACTCCAAATTGCACAATTAGGTCCTCAAAAGCCCTCAGGGGCTTAAAAAAAAGGCCCCTGGTTGCATGCAGGACTAGGGGGCTGGCGGTCAGGTGCTGGGCCGAAGCCCCTTGTCTTTGATGTGACCGTCATAGGGGCTGAGGCAGCCGACGGGGGCTGGCGCCTAGCGGCCGGTCCCTAACGTGACCAAGGTTGGGCAGTTTCAAGCCCTCGAGGGCTGGTGCAGGTGGAGCAACACAAGGAGGGCACCGCCACTGGCGGTTGTACTTTGGCTGGGTGCTGGTGATGCATGGATGGCCGTTGGGCGGTGGGTGGGTAGCACAAAAAATTACGTTTGTTTTGATTTTTTTTTAATTTTCAACCTCGTAAATTGTGCCCTAAGGCTGTATGACCTTGGGGCCAAAACAAATTTGCCTTTTCATTCGACAAAGGCCAAAATAGACAAATTTTATATGAAAATAGGGGTTTTTGGATGCTCCAGACTCAATGGTGAGGTCTGTTTTGTCCAAAATAGCCCGCAAAATTAGGTGACCCCCAGATCCACAAAGAATCAAACTATAAAACTGTGAAAGCTTGATCCAACCCTCGTAACTCCAAATTATTCAAACAAGAACAGGCTGCAATAGGTCCGCGCTTTGATACCATGTAGAAGTTGTCAAAACCAACTTCAAATTCCAAGAACACCTGCATGCAAATGGATACCTATCACAGGGAAGAGAGTGGACAAAAAGAAAAATGAGGGTTTGAAGCTATGAAATATGGAGAGATTATATTATCAAAACAATAGAATGAATGAAATATACAATGGATCAATCCTTAAGAAAGGAGATCGTGTGAAACCTAAAAGTAACCCTAATAGGTAAACATTTAATAATTATATTTAATTATTAAATGTCACATTATGCAAACTAAAGTGAAATCTTAAGAGAGGAATAAAGGTAACTTAATTAACATAATTAAGTTAAAACCTTTACTCTAACATCATACTCATGGCTTTGTTTCTATTTTATGTGTTGTAAAATTATAGAAAGCCATGTTTGGGGAAAATGAAAAGCCTATTTTTGACCTTTGTTGTATGTAACGACATGCTAAGCATGATCAGTTGGAAGGTCTATATTCAGGCTCTAACTTGCATGTTGTTTAATCTTCAAACATGAGAACATCGATATGTTATTTGTAGTGGAAACACCATTTTTATTGTCGACCACCCACGATACCCATTCGAATGATATCTAGATTCACAGTAATATGTATGCATATTTTTTCATGGTTCCGAATAGTATGGACCATTCAAGTGCAAATATTGACTCAGAATTAACCATATTATTCTTCTCCTTGAGTATGTTAATGGGCAGATAATAATGCCAGCCATGTTGTAGGTTGATGGATGATATAACTCGTCCTATCTGAGCATAGTGTGGAAGAATGTTATTGAGCCAGTGTAAATTTGTATTGACTGAGGTCAGTCTTTAAATATATAAATATGTGTTAGGGAATGTATTCCCTATGTCAAAATATTATTTCCATTTTGTATTGAATAACCAAGCTTTGTTTAGAATATATTTAGGAATCATGCTATCATTCTATTGTGACTTTTTTTGTAATACTTTTTTTAAATAATAATGCATGTGTTATATCTATTCATGGAAAATAGCATATTGACCATTTAAGGATGAGGGTGTATGAAACCCTTGCGGCTTATGAATATCTTCTCGTTATTTCTCAACGACACACATATATATGTATATATATACAAAGATATATGTATGTGTATGTATTCTCATCGACCATGTATTAGAATCTGTAGACATCTAAAATTGACTTGACACCTATCACACAACCTTGAACAACATCAAACAACATTGAACAACATCAAATAGCACTGAACAACATCAAACAACACTAAACAACATCGAACAACCTCAAACATCAAACAATATGGAACATCATCTCACATAATCTCAGAATGACTCAGAATCATCCCGTAACACTTCAGAATGACTCATAATCATCCTATAACACCTCATAATAACTCAGAATCATTCATAATGTCTCGAATCATTTCAGAATCACCCTAAAATAGTTTAGAATCATCTTGTAAAACTTTAGAATGACTTGAAATCATCCCGTAACACTTTAGAATGACTCAGAATCATCCTGTAACACTTCAGAATAACTTGAAATCATCTCATAACACATCAAAATGACTCAGAATCATCTAGTAACACTTTAGAATGACTCAAAATCATCCCATAACACTTTGAAATGACTCAGAATCATCTCGTAACACTTCAAAATGACTCAGAATCATCTCGTAACACTTTAGAATGACTTAAAATCATCTCATAACACTTCAAAATGACTTAGAATCATCCCCTAACACTTCGGAATAACTCAAAATCATCCTGTAACACCTCATAATAGCTCATAATCATTCATAATGTCTCGAATCATCTCAGAATCACCTCAAAATAGTTCAAAATCATCCTGTAATGTCTCAGATCGTTTCGCATAATCTCAAAATCATCCTGAAATGCTCAAAATCATACTATAATGTTCCCGCATCACATCAAAATGACATGAAAAACCTAAATTCCTCTATTAATTAGTTCACTTTTTCATCATTTCAGACAAATTTAATAAATTTCATTTATTTAATAAATTCCCAAAAACCTAATTTCTCTATTAATTAAAGAAAACAACATTATTTAATTAATTCATGTTTCATCATTTCGACCAATTAAATAAATCTCATTTATTTAATATTGTCCTAATCCCACCGTATTTCATCTTGATTAATTAAATATTTGCAATTATTTAATTATGTCACTAAATCACCTTATTCCCCTAAGTGGATTAAATTATTAAATAATAATTTAATTACAACACTTTCCCTCCAAAAATTTGAATCAAATCAAACTATTCAAATAAATTATCAAAAATCAAATCAAACTAATGCAACTTTTTTTATAAAAGTCAAACTTGATTTGCACATTCAAACCCCAAAAAGGAATTAATTAATTAAATCAATTAATTCATATTCCTCACCTACTTTCTGATTGATCAAATTATGATTGTTGACTAAGCAATATAATTTGTTAACTAATCAACCTATTTTGTTAACTAAACAATCTATTCAGTTAACTAAAACATCACATTACTAGCTTAGCCATCACAAAGTTGACTGATCAATCTATTTTGTTAACTGATCAATCACATTCTTGACTGGCCAATCTATTTCCCAATCACATAAATTGTGCAATCAGCTTTGCACAATTATCTCATGTCTAAATCCTCTCAACACACTTTGATCGTTGATCTGGATATTCTTCAAAACAATCTTGATCGTCCATTTCAAATCTCATTTTCTATATAACAAACCACTTTCCTCACAAATAAGGATTGAAGAATCAACATACATTGAGCAATGAAGTGCTATCAAGATCATCCTTGAGAGAGCTTCATCCACTGTCTTTGATCAACCAAACACAACAAGCATTCATCCACACTTTGCACATGAACTTTGGAGGCTTCATTGTGATAAGAACAATCCAACATCAAGTGAATACACACCGCTATGGGATGGTAAAAGCTATCTTTTATTCTCATTTGGTAATTAGTAGGTTCATTATCATGCTTGCAATAGGATAGTTTCAATTTCATATGTGTAGAAGTTTCTAGATTTAAGATTTAAGATTTTTGGCTGTAGATTAGATTTCTTTGTCAGATTGCTCTAATGGCCCTCTTGGATCATTAATCTAACATCCATCTTACCCCTCACACAAAATTATACAGATTCGAGTAGTAGTACATACTCTATAACTTTTCAAGTGATAAAATATGCCTCGAGCATAAGGCTGGAAAGTCTGAGCATTTGTCTATCAATAAAACTGTGCATTTGTCAGAAGAATGACACCTTTGTCAGAAGAACTACGAATTTGTGATGGGAATGGCACATTTTTCTAAGACTGGTGCATTTGTAATTTCTTAAGTTAGCATTTGTCTAATAGGGTTTTTAGCATTTGTTTCTAAAATTGTGTAGTTGTCTGAAACCTGTGCATTTATATTTTCTATTTTGACCAATTATTCTGACAGACAAATGCACCAATCCTACACTCTTGTAATAGGTTTTCACTAACATGTCTTCTATTTTTTGGATGTGCAAGAAGGAATTGGTGGATCTGATGCAAGATTCCAATGATTCTAACATGTTTGTTGTAGGGAAGATGATCAGTCCCAGTTTCTGAATTAATTTTTAATTAACTTAGGAATTTTCTTTAACAAAAAACTCACACTTGTTTTTGGTGTTGTTAAAAAAAACAATTTTTAAGCTTTTTAACTTAGGAACTTTCTTTTGGTGATCTAAAAATGAACAACAACAAAATCACAATTATTTTTAGTGAACTATTAAAAATGAACCAATTTTAAGCTTTCTAAGTTAGGAATTTTCATTTGGTGATCATAGAAAAAACAAAAAAAACACTTCAGTTTTGGGCTCTTAAAATGAACACATTTTAATGTTTTCATAAGTAGGAACCTTTAATTTCAGTGCATAAAAAGAGCGAAATCATTTTTTTATTTTGTTGACACACGTACATTTTTACATTTGTTGACCAAGATAGGACAAGGATTGCCTTTCTTAGAAAACACCTTGTTTGGAGCTCATAAAAATGAACAAATGCTTATTTGTGATTTCTCACCATTGCTATCTTAATTGTTTGATGTCTTGAACACTTCATATTGGTGCAAGTTAAAAAGAACTTTTGTTTTGTTTATTCACAAATTTTTGGGGATAACATTGCTCAAGGTGTTTAAAATGAATCAAATTTCTATGGATTGTTCACTATGCATTCTTTGATTGGAAAAGATAAGGTGTTATATCTTCTCCCCTCGCACCATTTGGCGATCTTGGGTGAGTGAAAAAACATTTTTTAGCATTGCACTTTATTTTTAAGTTTACCTTAAAGAGGGGGCTTGCCTTGAGATACATCTCATGCCGAAGAACTCATTGCAAGATCTCAAAGCACATTTACTGGCGGGATATATTAAAGGTTGTGAAATCGTAAGAAAGTATCATCAAGCCGTGTTGACAAAAAACTACACCTAATCCCATGCCTCAAGTGGAATGAGAAGGGTTAAAGAGCCTTAAGTGGCTAGCGGTGAGTGTCATATTTATGCGTTCATAGTTACCACTAAGAGCCTAATTGTTTTAGAGGCCACCTTGTTATCCAAAAACATTCTCTGAAAGTGGTGCATCAAAATTTACTTCCGAGAAGTTACTTTCGATGTCTGACTATAGGCCCATGCCATAAGTTGCATGTAAAATCATCTCTTCGGAGCATGAGGCAAGCCTACCTAAGAGAATGGTGCTTATCCCCTAGGGTTGTAATTACTGGTTTATGTTAAACTTGTCCCATTACATTCAAAAGAATTTGACATCAAATTTTATGACTGGTTTAAGAAAAAGAACACATTCAAAAGAAATACTGAACGAAATGGTTGAACCACAAACCCTTTGATTTAGTGCATCCTTGTTAAAGAATCCTTATGTCTGCACCCCTTTGAAAGGATCTTTCCTTAAAGGTTTCCAAACATTCTGGCTTTGATTTCAGAGTACATTAATCAAGGTAAAAATTTGGGAATTATGGCTTGGGTGTTGTGATTTCACAACCTAAGTTATAGACAAGAAGGTCACACAATTCCATGCTTGCTGATTCAGTCCAAGTATTGTCTTATCACTTGTCATACTTCAAACACAGAGAAAAAGTTGAGAGAAAGCTGTTTATAAGATCATTGTTCGAACCAAAACAAATTGGAAAGACAGAAGGTCAGATAGTCCCACATCCATTATTTCCATCCTACCTATTTGAAATCAAAATCAAACAAACCATAAAGTTCATTCCTTCACTTAGAAATCCATGATATTAACAGTTACTTGGGACTCACAAATAGTACAAGTAGACTTTCCCACAACATATCCTTTGGACAAGGAAGTGGAATATGGACCTTAGTTCTTCAACATTTTGATTTCCAAGAAGTAGTATCATTCGAAAACGACACTCAAACCCTAGGGTCTTGAGCTTCACAACAACCATACCATAAAACACCATCAAACTTTATGACCATTTGGCAACCAACTGCCCTAGTTCAATAGCCAGATCTTGTAGCACCAATCCTTCAACCTAGTCTCACATATATTGAAGGTGAACAAATAAAAATCATAAGAAGCTTGAGAAACTTCATATTTGTAGAAAATGAAACACCCCACTAGTTTTTCACTGTATCAATTGTCCTAGATGAAGAGGAAGAGAAATCTGACATAGTAGCAGAGAGACCCATATTACCACCACCCACATGTCAATAATTATCCACTTCATGATCTCACGTAAGGTCAAGATCCCTAAGGTAAAGTACACAAGTCATCATTTCAGACTTAGGAATCTAAGTCCAAAAGCTCTCAAGAAACACCTTTGGGCACTTCACAAAACCAGAACTAGGTTGGTATATAACTTCTACAAATGAGCTTCTAGAAACAATCCAAACTTGTATTCCTTCTACTATTGTCAAAACCTAGGTTTGTTCCAATAGTTCCAATATCTTACATAATTTGTAGGACAACATCAGGTCTTTAAAATTTTAGTCAACTAGAGAGTATACCACTCTCCCACAGGAGACTCAAGTTGGTTATGACAACCACAAGATCACAACATAGGAATAAAATGGAAGCAAGCAAGAACAACACCATTAGCCCACCAACAAACACCAAAAATGATGGAAGTGGACCATGAGGATATAAACCAAGTGACCTTATGATATGGTATTGAGTATCAAAAACATCCCCAAAACATGTCAATCTATTACCCAAAGCATTCTTATCAAGGGTCACAATATCGAATAGGGCAACAACATCAAGGGTTTCAAAATCCCCATCAAGGAATAAGTCTAGAACATCCAAATTCCCTAGATAAAATTGAGAGAGATCTTGAGGAAATTAAACAAAATACAAATCCAACATGTCGTCAATGCCATGTGCAAATTCAGGACATTACATATCCACAACAAATGAGCATCATTCCACAAGCACCTCAAGAACACCTCCAATATCAACAATATCAAGGTGTGCCTCAAATGGAATATCAGGGTGTACCTCATTTGCAATATCAAAAATGTACATCAATCACAATACCAAGAAGTTTTGCAACACCAAGGTGTACATGAAGTGCAATATCAAAATATACCTCAAACAGAGAATCAAGGATTTCCACAAAATCAAAAGCAAAATAATCAAGAAAATCCACAAAGGAATGGTTACCAACCAGGAAGGGAATTCACCCCTTTGGGAGAAACTTTAGAGGTAATAATGCATGAACTAGTACAATATGAAATTATCAAAATCAACAATAGTCCAACTTATGGTGAACCAAGCTTTAAGCTCCCTTGGTATAACCAATATGAACAGTGTGAGTTCCAAAAAATCAAGGGTCACCCAGCAAACAGATGTGCAACAGGAAAAAACCTCATCCAAGACCTCATTGTTCAGGGAGAAATAGCTATTGAATTTGAAGTTTAAGGGCCATCTACCAATGTCAACAATGATAATGTCTCAACCTCAAAAGTTGAAAGAAACGATCAAGAGCTATCTATCACCGATCACATTGACAATGTTTCTACATCATCTAGTAAGCAAGAGGACATACATCAAGAATTAATCCCAAGCACCATCAAAATCAAGCACCAAAGTCTAGCAATGGTTCACTCCAAGATATATTGACATCATCCAAACTCATGATAGTACATATTGATGATCAAGAGACTCTTGATCCAAAACTTTTACACATTGCAAAAAATATTAGCCAAGAGCCATCACCCATATGTCCACATTTTGAGGAAATCCAAGGATCATTTACAAGTAATCCCTTCTTTGAAATTGATCCATGTCAATAATGTGATCCAAATCATGTCAAAGATGATACCACACAAAGTCAAGATCAAGAATCCCTATCATCAAAATATTACAAAGACTTGGTAGATATCTTCCAAGACATCCCATGTTTTCCAAAAGAAGAACAAATCCATATACCGAGCACACATACATATACCCATGAGATGCTTACTCCTAATGGACATGTATATGATCTTCATCTAGGACAAGAGTCCCATACTCTTGATATCATTAGCAAAGAATAAGAGTTTCCTACTCTTAACATTTGCACACAAGATCAAGACATAGAAGAAGCTAGAGACATATCAGAAAGGGACAATGAAGAAGATGTATACATAAGTTGTGAATCAAAAACATCTTATATAGACATATCCGAAGGGGATCAGGAAGAAGACTTATACAAAATTTGTGAATCAAAAACATCCTATGAAGACATATCAAAAATGACTCATAAGAAAAAAAATTGTGTGGATAGTAAATCAAAAACACTGCTTGAAGAAGCATTAAAATCTATTATTTCACAAGATCAAGCCAAAGATATCAATCGAGAAGGTATCCCATATCTGAAGGATCCTATTAGTGAGGAAGCCACCACATATAAAGATCCATAGCAGAGCAAAGAAGGATTAGCACCTTCTTTCCAAGGTAAGACATATCCCATTGCAAATGAATTTTTTTAAAGGATTTAGTATCAAGTTAGAGGATTAGGTCTACATGAACAAGGCATCTTAGAGCCAGTGCAGATTATGGGAAATCCTAAGCATCGAGGTCTTGATTATTCAACAACTAAGGGAGCTAAACACATCAAGGATACCTTCATAATACTGGGGGAAACTTTATCTAATGCAAGCATCAACATAGAGAACACAAAGAGTCCTTATGATGAATTGATACCAATGCTACAACTATCCATGTCATGAATCGTCATCCGCACATATTTCCATCCTTTGATTGGGACCAACAATAAGAAAAAAAAGCTATATCAAAGAACAAAACAAGTCATTGAAGCAAAAGAATCAACAAAACAAAATGGACAAGGAAAATTCAAATGGATACAAAAGAAAAAGTGAGAAAATCATCCCTATCAAACTCCATGAGTCAAAGAAACTATGGGGTAAAATCAAAAAGGGAAATTCATCCAAAAAAGATGTCCAACAATACAAAAGAAAGCTTCAAAAGCAACTTACAAGGTATATGAAGATGTTGGTTCCAATCAAATCTCCATATCCACCCATCATTGCTCATCATCCAAAGTTTGGAAAGTCAAAGGTTCCAAACTATTGACCAATCCATCTAAATATCATATCCCTCAACGCATTTTACCATCCATGATATCCAAATCTCACATTGACCATGTGTTGGTAGCAACTCTTTATCATAAGGAATCTAAGGGAACTCTATCATGATGTGCGTATAAAGGTAAGGTTAACTCCGGTATCAACATGGAAGAGAAGAATTATCAGGGGTTACATTCAAGCACTTGTATCCTAGAAAAACAACTCCTCCAAGCAGGATATCATTGGCACATCATGATAGAAACAATGACCATATCAGCACCAACAACATCTACATCAGCACCACCAAGTGGTCCAACATGAGAAAAAAAGTGTCACCATGATGAAAACCTAGTAAACAGGTGTCTTGTGTGATATAAGAAAAAAAGAACAAAATCAAGAAAAATAGTCAAGAGAAAAATCGTCCTCCAATGAAAACCACTATGGTGGCGCTTTGGACAAGTACCATGATGAAAACCTGGAAAAAATGCATCATGTGTAGTATTGAGCATCTATGTGCACCATTTTAGGAGAAGGCATCTCATCTTATCCATAACGAACCCAAGCCATTGTTTCCAAAATCCAACTTATCCTGATCTTGACAATGTTTGTTATACATTTTACACTTGCTTATGTAAAAAATCTTGACATGGTTCATTGTCATTGATCCTATCCTATCCAACATTATCTCAGCCATGAGGCATTGTCCAAAGGGAATACTCTATCCAAACATGTTATCTTATCACAAGATAATTCATCACCTACATTGCTATACACTGGGGGAAAATTCTTGCATCTTGCTTCAAAACAAATTTTGATCTATGTCTTCTAACACATAGTGTGATCTAGGCATTGTCCCATCAACAAGGTATCCTGCTAATGCACTACCAAGGTAACCTTCAAAGATGATGACAACATGGAGTATTCCTTCAATTCTAAAGATATCAATAGTTGCTTGAACCCCACAACTAGTTCAAGTAAGCTTTTTCGCAACATATCCTCTAGAAAAATAAAGTGAGGTATCAATCTAATTTTTTAACATCTTACACCCCAGGAAAGAGGGTAAAATCCCACCAACAAAAAGGTATACCCACCAATGCACCACCAAGGTAACCTTCAAAAATATTTGTCCTAACAACAAGGTGTACCACCGACGCACTATCAAGGTAACCTTCAAAGATGATGACAACATGGAGTATTCAATCACTTGAAAATTATAAGATATCAACAGTTTGCTTGAACCCCACAGCTAGTTCAAGTAAGCTTTTCTACAACATATCCTCTAGAAAAACAAGATGAAGTATCAATCCAAGTTTTCAACATCTTATCCCCCAGGAAAAAGGGTAAAAATCCAAAAACATTTGAAAAACATCAAAAACAAAACAACATCGTTGGGTTATTCCTTCACTCAAACAGTCTAAGATATCAACATTTGCTTGAACCTCACAGCTAGTTCAAGTGAATTTCCCACAACATACCCTCTAGACACTGAAACAGGATATCAATTCATGCTATCAATGTTGTTTACCCAAAAAAAATTCATGCTTTGAGTCAAATGGTTGAACTACGTGGTCTATTCATGTACAATTTGGAATCATCCCATAATGTCTCGCATCATCTTGAAATCATCTTGAAACACTCAAAATCATACCGCAACATTCCCACATCACACCACATTGCATCACATCAAAATGACATAAAAAACACTAATTCCTCTATTAATTGAATAATACAACATTATTTAATTAATTCATGTTTTCATCATTTCAGACAAATTTAATAAATTTCATTTATTTAATAAAGTCCCAAAAAAATCCTAATTCCTCTATCAATTAAATAAAACAACATTGTTTAATTAATTCACGTTTCGTCATTTCGACCAATTAAATAAATCTCAATTATTTAATAAATTCCTAATCCCACCTTATTTCATCTTGATTAATCAAATAATGCCAATTGTTTAATTATGTTGCTAAATCACCTTATTCCCCTAAGTGGATTAAATTATTAAACAATAATTTAATTACAACACTTTCCCTCAAAAATTTGAATTAAATCAAACTATTCAAAATCAATTATCAAAAATCAAATCAAACTAATGCAACTTTGTTTGCAAAAGTCAAACTTGATTTGCACATTCAAACTCCAAAAAGGAATTAATTAATTAAATCAATTAATTCACATTCCTCACCCACTTTCTGATTGAGCAAATTATGATTGTTGACTAAGCAATCTAATTTGTTAACTAATCCATCTATTATGTTAACTAATCAATCTATTAAGTTAACTAAAACATCACATTCCTAACTAATCCATCTATTCTGTTAACTAATGAATCACAGTCCTGACTGGCCAATGTATTTCCCAATCACACAAATTGTGCAATCAACTTTGTATAATTACCTCATGTCTAAATTCTCTCAACACACTCTGACCATTGATCTAGATATTCTTCAAAATGATCTTAATCATCCATTTCAAATCTCATTTTCTATATAAAAAACCCCTTTCCTCACAAATAAGGATCAGAGAATCAACATACAGTGAGCAACGAAGTGATGTCAAGATCATCCTTGAGAGAGCTTCATCCATTGTCTTTGATCAACCAAACACAAAAATCATTCATCTACACTTCACACATGATCTTTGGAGGCTTCATTGTGATAAGAACAATCCATTATCAAGTGAATACACTCCGCTACGGGATGGTAAAAGCTATCTTTTATTCTCATTTTTTAATTAGTAGGTTCATTATCATGCTTGCAATAGGATAGTTTCAATTTCATATGTGTAGGAGTTTCTAGATTTTAGATTTAAGCTTTTTGGCTGTAGATTATATTTCTTCGCCAGATTTCTCTAATGTCCCTCTTGGATCATTAATTTAACATCCATCTTCCCCCTCACACAAGCTAGGGTTTACAAAAAAAGCATGGTAACAAAATGATGCTTAAACAAAAAACAAACACAAGTTAGGTGTTCACTCTAAAACAAACAAAGCAACATTAAACGACACTTGCTAGGTAACAAATGATAGTTGAGACGATAAACAAACATAAGCCACGATTTTAGAAAATAAACATGATGAAGAACGATAGTCATGATGGTAAACGAACAAATACTAGGGTTTGGACCAAATTAAGAGAAAAATGACAGACAGAGAGTCAATTATCAGATTTTGGGATAAATGCTCAAGAGGAGATAGACAAATGTGCCAATTTTGAACAAATGCGCAGTTTTAGGACAATTGCACAAGATTTTGGGTGCAATTTCCTGACAAGTGCATAATTTTAGGACAACTACATAGTTTCTAGACAACTGTGTAGTTTCTGAACAAGTTCTCAAAACAAATACGCCAGTTTTGGACAAAAACACCAAAATCAACTAACAAATATGCCAAAACTGAGACAGATGCGCCAAAACCTCAAAACCAGTGCATTTTTCTGACATTACTTTGCACATGCAAAACGAGAATGAAAACATGATGAAAGTGAAAGGGGAAAAGGTACATACAAGGGCATCGATGTCTAAAGGTCATCTATTCTCTCAAATGAGCTCGAAACGATGTGGGGAAATGTCGAATCTCGACATTCTCCCTCAAACAATTGACAAAATGTGGAATCGAGAGACAAGAATTAGCAAAAGGAACCAAGCACAAATGATCCAATTTAAAGACAAATTGCCTATATAACATGTCAAGGAAACCCTAATTACACTTAGGAAATCTTCCTACTTACAAATTAGTATCTTTGAATGAGAACCAATGCACATCAACATGGAATATTCCATCTGAAAACATCAAAACTACAATACAATAGTGTTAAGAGCCTGACCTCAAAAGCTTGAAATTTTTTATCAACCTCTCGAGGGGGTAGCACAGAGTCCTACCATCATTCCACCAAACATTGGGGCATAGTGGGCATAATTTTTTTTCAAAAACTTAATCTTAAAAATAGAATCTTTGAAACAAAGTAACCAATACTTTGTATCAAAGAGGGGCAAAATGTAGACATCTAAAATTGACTTGACACCTATCACACAACCTCGAACAACATCAAACAGCATTAAACGATATCAAACAACACTTAACGACATCAAACAACACTAAACAACATCGAACAACGTCAAACGATATGGAACATCATCTCACATCATCTTAGAATGACTCAGAATCATCTTGTAACACTTCAAAATGACTTAGAATCATCCCATAACACTTTGAAATGACTCAAAATCATCACGTAACACTTCAGAATGACTTAGAATCATCCCGCAACACTTCAGAATGACTCAAAATCATCCTATAATACCTCATAATAACCTAAAACCATTCATAATGTCTCGAATCATCTTAGAATCACTCCAAAATAGTTTGGAAGCATCCCATAACACTTCAAAATGACACTGAATCATCCCATAACACTTCAGAATTTCTCAGAATCATCCTGTAACACTTTGAAATGACTGAGAATAATCCTATAACACTTCAGAATAACTCACACTCATACCATAACACTTCATAATGACTCAAAATCAACTCATAACACTTTGGAATGACTTAGAATCATCTCGTAACACTTCAGAATGACTTAGAATCATCCTGTAACACTTCAGAATGACTCACAATCATCCCATAA
Organism: Sequoiadendron giganteum; assembly: GCA_007115665.2. Classification (NCBI taxonomy): domain Eukaryota; kingdom Viridiplantae; phylum Streptophyta; class Pinopsida; order Cupressales; family Cupressaceae; genus Sequoiadendron; species Sequoiadendron giganteum. The sequence goes on along the minus strand of CM021109.1, from coordinate 331,788,552 downwards.
CACCTCATAATAACTCGGAATCATTCATAATATCTTGACTCATCTCAGAATCACCTCAAAACAGTTCAGAATCATCCTGTAATGTCTTACATTGTCTCACATCATCTCATAATCATCTCAGAATGCTCGAAATCATACTGCAACGCTCTCGCATCACATCAAAACGACATCAAAAACTTAAATTCCTCTATCAATTGAATAATACAACATTATTTAATTAATTCAGTTTTTCATCATTTGAGACAAATTTAATAAATTTCATTTATTTAATAAAGTCCCCAAAACCCTAATTCCTCTATTAATTAAATAAAACAACATTATTTAATTAATTCACGTTTCATCATTTCGACCAATTAAATAAATCTCATTTATTTAATAAATTCCTAATCCCACCTTATTTCGTCTCGATTAATTAAATAACGCCAATTATTTAATTACATCTCTAAATCACCTTATTCCCCTAAGTGGATTAAATTATTAAATACTAATTTAATTACAACACTTTACCTCCAAAAAATTGAATTAAATAAACTATTCAAATCAATTATCAAAAATCAAATCAAACTAATGCAACTTTGTTTGCAAAATTCAAACTTGATTTGCACATCCAAACCCCAAAAGGAATTAATTAATTAAATCAATTAATTCATATTCCTCACTCACTTTCTGATTGATCAAATTACAATTACTAACTAAGCAATCTAATTTGTTAAATTATCAACCTATTTTGTTAACTAAACAATCTATTTAGTTAAATAAAACATCACATTCCTAACTTAGCCATCACAAAGTTGATTGATCAATCTATTTTGTTAACTGATCAATCACATTCTTGATTGGCCAATCTATTTCCCAATCACACAAATTGTGCAATCAACTTTGCACAATTATCTCATGTCTAAATCCTCTCAACACACTTCGACCGCAAATCTAGATATTCTTCAAAACAATCTTGATCGTCCATTTTAAATCTCATTTTCTATATAACAAACCCCTTTCCTCACAAATAAGGATTGGAGAATCAACATACATTGAGCAATGAAGTGTTGTCAAGATCATCCTTGAGAGAGCTTCATCCATTATCTTCGATCAACCAAAAAAAACAAGCAGTCATCCACACTTTGCACATGAACTTTGGAGGCGTCGTTGTGATAAGAACAATCCAACATCAAGCAAATACACTCCACTACGGGATGATAAAAGATATCTTTTATTCTCATTTGGTAATTAGTAGGTTCATTATCATGCTTGCAATAGGATAGTTTCAATTTCATTTGTGTAGGAGTTTCTAGATTTTAGATTTAAGATTTTTGGTTGTAGATTATATTTCTTTGTTAGATTGCTCTAATTTCCCTCTTGGATCATTAATCTAATGTCCATCTTCCTCCTCACACAAAATCATACAAATTTGAGTAGTAGCATATAATCTGTAAGTTTTCAAGTGATAAATTGTGCCCCGGGCATAAGGCTGACAACGCCATTGAAACATTAGGTGAAGAGTATAAGTCGATATCATAGTTAATGTGGGTTGACCCTAATATTTTCATTAGATAAGCATATATGTGTGATTTAAATAACATAATGTAGACCACAACAATTTTCTAATTAGACATAGAGAAATAAATGATTTGTTTTCTATCTAAAACAAAATGAATGGAGAATACTAATGTTTTTCCAAAGAAATTAAAACTATTAATTGACAAAGATTAATACTGATTCTCATTATGCTTCTAAAGTTGATTTTTTCTTTTCATTGTGTTTTTAATGGAATGTAGTAGAGAAGACTAGAACTTGAGTATCTGGAGAAATCAATGTATATTGATCTGTAAATCTACATGTTGAACAGATTTCTACTTTTATTATTCTTGAAGAATATATACGTATATACAAACTGTGAAAAATATGCATATATGTGTACATGCATAAACTCATAATTTATGCATGTACACATACATGTGGTATACCTTCGTATTCATCTTAATTTACTCATTTTAATATGATTGTTTGATCTCATTTGTAATGGAAAGAACTATAGAAATGGAATAGTGTTGAATTGCAATATGAATCTTAAGGAAAGATAGTTATATGATGAATAAATGAATGGATATATCATATTTTAGATGGATTGCTTATTTTATGATTGATAAAATAGAATGATAAAAATTACTAAGATAGACTATAGCTCAATGGGATATGATGCTACTATATTTTCTAAAAGGGAGGGATTCCTCTTTGTTATGGAAAGCTACCTTCCGAGAATGGGTGCCAGTGAGTGTAGATTTTCTTTTCTGAATCTAATTTGAGCTGAATTTTATGTAGCATGAGCTTGGACAATATTTTGAGTCATTTTTATTTCAAAATAGACTATTTATTATTTATCCTTTCTGTGTTATTTATTTAATTTACCTAACATGGAACTTGCATGTTCTAACAGTAGATAGAAATTCATGTAGATAGGCACACACAGATTCCACCTTGCAAACTGTATCTCTTGCTAAGTGTTCTATGTAGGTTCAAAATCTTTGATTGACTGAAGAATTTCAAGGAATCATTGCTTCGTGGTTGGGTGGAAAATCACCTCAACCATGTTCTCATCCACCTATGGAGGTGAGTTGTCACAAAGTAATTACAATGGAATTCTATTTTATGTACTTTTATCATTAATGTAATTATTGTATTGACTATGTGGCGATTGAATTCCAAGTCAAACTTGTATATTGACTATTGACATTTGGAAATGAATTATTCAGATTTGTGATTTTCTATTTATGGACATGAAATTGCTATGTTGAAAAATAGCTATGGGGTTTATGTCTTAAATTTATATTCATAATATCAATTATTAAATTTATTGAAGAAATTTGAGTTGGGAATGTTACACAAATAGTCACATGTTCAAAAAATATCAATCCATCCTCATCCAACTCAGTGAGATCTATTAGTGGTTGAGTAGTAGTACCAATCACTTTCTTCATACAAGAGACATGAAAAATGGGTGGATTTGAGAAAGTGGAAGTGTCAACTTGTATACCTCAACTATGCATTGGATCACCTAATAGGGAACATAAAATGTGAAACCCAACTTATGACCACACTTGTCTTGTAATGAAAGCTACTTGTAGGGTTAAATATGTAAAATGACCGAAACACCAATGTCAAAAGTGTGCCTTATTCTATATTGATCCACCTACCATTTCATATAATTTTGGGCTAGTATCAAATTGGCCTTAAGGAGTTTAGAAATGTCTGCATGCTTGGACAAATGCTATCATTTTTTACAACCATAGAAGAACTTAAAACACAATTACATAAGGAGGATAGGAGAGTAATATAGAGGGCCTCATAAGGATTCATTTTGGAAGCACAATGATAAATTTTATTATACCACAATTCAAGGTAAAAGATAGATAATTGGCCTATTATCTCTATTGCTCAAGCATAAAACAACATAAATAAGTTTCAAGGAACTTTTTGACAATCTTCATTTGATTATATATTTAAGGATGATAAACCAAACTCATGTTCAAGGTAGATCTCTACAACTCAAAAAATCTAACTAGAATGGATCATGACTACTAACAATAGCACAAGGCATCCTATGGAGTTTTAAGACTTAATTCAAGAACTTTTGAGCAACCAAGTAGTGGTGTAAACATGAGGTAATGCACAAAAATGCACATACTTCTTCAAGTTATCCACTTCCACCAAGATGACACATTTACCACTTGAGAGTGGGAGCCCAACAATTAAATACATCAAAATATCAATTCAATCCTAATCGAGGATAGCTTGTGGCTACAACAATCCTAGGCCTTTGAGAGTGTCCTCTTTTTTCCTTTAACACACATCACAATTAGATTCAAATTCCTTAACATCCTACTTAACACCATTCTAGAAGAAATACCACTTCATGTACTCATAGGTAATTAATAAACCTAAGTGTCTTGTATTATGGGAAGAGTGCAATTCTTTTAGTAACTGAGGCTTGGGCATCAAGTTGGGGATTAAATAAGTCCATTCAAAAGATAGATGAGGACTTGGCCTATCTAGTAAAACCCAACACTAACTAAGAATATTGTTCCAAAATTAAAATGATAGCTTGACCTACAAGGTTAGTAGCCCATTCAATTGGATTATCTATCTAATTTGGAACAAACATCGAAAGAAAAAGGATGGAGCCTTTCTCTTCATATTGCATGAGAAGGAATCTATTACCACATTTTCCTTACGTTTATTGTAGAAAATATAATAGTCACATCCCTGCATCTTTGCCACCAATTTTTTTGTTCAAGGGAGGACACCCATTCCTATAAAAAACATTTCAATCCATGATCTATTTTTATTTAGAACTTATAGTGTTGGGCAACATTGAATATAACTAACATATATTTTTCATATGTCGATTTAACCTAGTTACGCCCAGTAAGTTTCTCACTATCAAATGGTAGAGGTCAATATTCTTTCATCAACATTGTAGCTATGTGTGTGCCAGAGGCATCAAATTATAGATTAAAATATTTGTGAAAATATGGTTGGGCTAAAATAAAAGTGGAAACCATGGTATTTTTTAGTGCACTAAAGGCCACCTCTATTAACTTAAATCAATTAAAGGGTTTTCTTAAACAAAGTGGTTAATGTTCTAGAAATTTTACTATAATTGAGCACACATTTTTTATAGTACCCTATAAATCCTAAGAAACCATACATTATTTTGAGTGACTTAAGGTGTGGCCACTCTTGCATCATTACAATCTTCTTGGGATCAACCTAAACACCTTCTTGTGAAACAATAAGGCACAAATACTTCACGTATTGGACTCTAAAGTCACACTTAGAGTTCTCAACTAAGAGATATAATGCTCCTGTAAAATCTTGTGGACTATCTCTACATAGTGAAGATAATTGGTCCATGTCCTACTATAAATGATAACATTATCAAAGAAACCAAAATAATTTTTCATAAGTAGCCACAAAACATGATATTCACAAGGCTTTAAAAAGTAGAGGGGGCATTAGATAAACTAAATGAAACAAAATAAAATCATAATGGCTTTCACAAGTCTAGAAGGTAGTTTTAGGAATATCATTTTCTTGGTCCCAAATTTGGTGATACCTTGAACAAATATCTTAGTAAAAAATTATCCCTTAAGATCTCATCCAAAAAATATTGAATAATAGGAATAGGCAAATTATTCTTAAAGGTTAATTTATTAAGTTCATAAAAATTAGGGAACATCTACAAACCCCTATCTATCTTAGGAACCATGTATTCCATAGAGGAGTAAGGATTGTTACTAGGTGAGTGATACCTACCTCTTAGAACTCTTTCACCATTTTTAATTTTTTCTTTTGCTTAAAAGGGTATCAATAGGACCAAGTATTAGGAATATGGATACCTAGAATGAGGAGAATGGAATGGTCATGAAGCCTTGGAGGAGGTACTAGAAACCTCTGGGTTCCTAAAATTCTAGTTGATACTTATCAAGAAGGAATTGCAAATTTGATTGAGGATAAGGAGAAAGCGGTTGAGCCTCTAGAGAGTGAAATTAGATCATAATACGCGAACACCATTTCTTTAACAAATTTTCCATATATTTAAGCTAACCCTACAAACTTATCCTACCTTTAGTCCTTGTAATATACATTTTTAGTCATCACAATGTAATTTGAACCAAATTTGGGGGTAGTCACATGCGGTTGAACCTAATTTTGTAATCACTAGACACCCAATATCACATTTGCACCACCCAAGGAAATAGAAAACACATTGGTGTTCAATTGATAATATCCCAAGGTAAACTTGTCATTGTAACACTTGCCTCCATAATACATAGTAGTACCATTATCCACCATAATTTAAAAACTATTGTAGGCAACAATGCAGTTGATTAACTAGCTTTTGGATGATAAAATTATATGGTGCTGCCACCATATATTAAGATCGTTATAGTTTTTATTTTTATATATCCAATGAACTTAATTGTTTTTGGGGGAAGAGAACCTAGCACATAAATGAATAGAAATATGAACTTATCACATAGATTGTTTCTTAGAGGAAGCCACTTATCCTTGCACATCTAAAAATTCCTCAACCACTAGGAATTTTGGTAGAGTTAATGAGATATAAGTGTTTTTCTCAACACTTGTGACCCTTTCCCATGGTTCATCATAATTGTAATGTATTATCTTAGCCGCTTTTTCTATTGTCTCTTCTTGAGAGAGCTTGTGAATTGTGGTATGTTTAGTGCCTTATCTTAAGACCATTTATTTGGTTTACAATAGGTGAAACTAACTAGTTTATTATAGCATACAAAATTCTCCTCTACAAGCCTTATCAAGGATAGAACATCTTAATATTAATCTAGGTTAAACATATGAACCTATATCCAAACATCTTCTTCAAGACCACTTATGAGACAATTGCATAATAATAATTCTCCCAAGATAACAATCTAGCTTTCCACGTTCTTAAATTAATTTTAATATTATTAAAATAAATTAATTTGTGGTAATTTAGTGATGGCACCAACAAAGTCTTCATGTAGGCACTAGGGCTAAAGTGGATTGAAGCTTCTTTGAGAAATTCAAACTAGGTGAGAAATGAGAAAGTCCCATCCAAAATTGAACGGATTCTAATTTCAAGTGTATTTTTTTTTATCTTAATGAATTTGATAGAATTCACAATATTGATTGGCCTTGGACAACCAACTAGTACGATATCTACCATCAAATTTAGGAAATTCTGGTTTAGGAGGGAAAATATGGCCACCCTAATCGAGGGATTGCGAAATTATTATAGGAGAAGAAGATTATCATTTTTGTACACCTAAGAGTAGTTGGCTCATTTTTTGGGAGAATTGGGAGAATTATCCATTGATGCTATTGAACTTTGTTTGGTTTTCCCTTTGTATTCAATCAAGGACGGTCATTGAGAGATTGAATAGTGGGATATTTTTTATTTTATTAGTCATAAGAAAGGTATTCTTACTCCATGGAGAAAAGTGTGATATAATAAAATTTTAACCAAACATATATGGAAAATTATCTAGCTCAAAGAGATAAGCATAATGAGACATTCTTTCGACATGGTACAAGTTGGCCCAACCCCAAAAAGAAGAAGTCAAAACTTTATATATTGAATTGACCAACTCAAAGATCCAAGCATAATAGGAAAATTTTCATCAAAAAGAATAAAATTTGGCCCATATTTTTAATTATTCAAATACCATTTGGGTTGAATTCTCCATCAAAACTAATAATTTTTGCTTAAATTGGGAGAAATCTACATTGAAAGATTTTTATTTGATACTAGGATGATAAATTGAATTTACAACTAAATTAAATGTATATTTGGAAGAAGATATACAATTTTAAGAGTTACTATTGGGTTAAGAGAGCATCAATCATTTTTAAACTGATGAAAAAGTCCTAGGTACAAGGAAAAATGGCTTGATGTATTTAGGATAGATGACACACAAGCAGGGATAAAAGAGAAGGATTTATGGGATGTGTCTATTTTTTAATATACTTATCAAATTCATAAATAATTTTGATGCAATATTTTAGGTTGCTAACTATGGAGAGTAAGGATCATACATGTATCTCATTATCACATCTTTGAGCTATATGGTGAATAACTTCACAAGGCTAGCCACTTATTAGTCTTGAGCTATGAAAACTCCTAAGGGGTTTTTTGATGTACTTATAGGTACATGGAATCTCATGGTCATATAGAGAGTGAAACAATGGAAATAGGGGAAGGGGGATTTCTATCCTTGAGGAGATAGGATTCTTATTTCACACACTTGTTTCACTCAAGGAAACCCTAGGGATCTCAATCCAAGGGTGGAATGAAGGAAAGAGATCTACTAAAGTTTCTCCTATGGTATGATTAATGACTAAAATGGGTTTCACCACCAAGCTAGGCCTTGGAAAAATATGCAACATACAATACCTAATTATAAAAATTAATGATATGAAAGACTACAATAATGACCTAGAAATGAATGTAAAACAAAATAGTAAACTGAAAGATTAGAGATGTGCACCTAGAAACTTGAATAGGGACCTAAAATTCTAAAAATGTTGAATTTAAGGCCTACTAGGACTCATACGCTAGATTGGGTGAGCTAGTCCCAGATTAGGGCTTCTGGGAAAGAACACAAATTTGGTAGAGACGAGTTTGGAACTCTGGAAAACTACAAATTTGACTGTACTAGAACTCATATGCCAGAAGTGGTGTATCAATCCAACTTGGCTTCTTTGGAGGATCGGGATCCGAATCTGCTCTTCAATATTTGCTTTTTCTTCTTAAACTGGTTTCTAGATCTGAATTGGAAGACTCTGCTCTGGAGGTGTCCTTCAATATTCTTGTAAACAAGGTGATAACTTTGATGGCTTTACACACTTGACAAATTCTTTCCAAACTTGCTCCTTATAGGGTCTTCAAGCCAAATCTACAAATCACACACTAAAGAGAGGGGAATTATTTTGTTAGTGGAAGGGGTTTGCCTTTGTTGAACCCCGTTTTGGTAATCAAACCTTGAAATGAAATCAAATGAGATAAAGGAATGATGAATGAACAAGATAATATGTTGCAACTCACTAAACCCTAGAAATAAAGTGCTACAAATATGCATGGAGTACCTCCAATGGATGTAGATCTTCACCCTTTCTTGTGTGTGATAGATCTTGAATTGAATGCTTTCTTGAATCATAAAACCCTACATCACAATTATTAGCTCAAAACAAACATGATGCATGATGACTTTGACATGATCTTTGATACTTGAACAATGCTCCAAAACACTTGATAATAAACTCTTGAATTCTCTTGTAAACACTTGATTTCTCTCATGAACTCAAATTCACTATAAGGAATACTCTCATGAAAGTCTTGGATCACTTGATCACTTGTTAGGTGGAAAATGAGTAAAATAACCTTATTTTTATACTTGTTTATGCCAAATTCCCCGAAATTACAACACTACAAACTGACATCAGATCTAGGAGGATAAAATCCTATAAATAATTTGAATTTAATTTAATTTTAGGCCACATGAGATTCATACGCCAGAAGTAGTGTGTGAGTCCCATTAGGCTTGGCTATGGGACACATTTTTCAAGAAAGGCTTAGATTCATGTGAAATCCAAATTGGGGCCCCAAAACTTAGGTGGGACCCATATGCCCAAGGTAGTGTATGAGTCCTAGATCACTAAATTTGGGCCATACAATCAAAAAACACCTAAATTATGATCGGATGCTTGTTTATATCAAAATTATCCTTGGAAAGATGCATTAATTAAGGCTTGTGGATGCAAAATAAGGCATAAAGAGGCCCAATTAATAATGAAAACCCTAGATTAGTGTGAAAGTGTAATACAAAACTTTACAAAACCTTCAATAAGGTACAATCAATTCTACTTAGTTTACAGGGTCCAAGACCTAATGTGAATGTGTTAAACACATTACAACACTAAATCAAGGAAATATTAAGTTTAATTTAACAAGGAGAGCCCAAACAAGCATGAAAAAGTAGAGGGATAATTTTTCCATTTCTACATTTATCCCCCACTTTAGTGAGAGGAGGAACTTGCTTCCAACTCACACTAAAGTAGACAAACTCGCATCGAGAAGGGTCCAAGTGTACTAGTGCTAGTAAGATAGGGTGACAATGATCAAGAGGGATGATCAAGCCTCCAGAATCAAGACCCTATGATGAACCAACATATGCACAAAAGAACACACAAGAAAATCATATAAGGAGAAACAAAAAGGTGCAAGCATACACTATCAAAGACAAAGAGAGAAGAAAAACTAAAGAAAATGGGTGAATCAAGCTTCGATCGCTTGTCTCACATGTTGTGGATCAGGTGTAAGATATTTTCCATAAATTCACACTCACTCTAAGGAAAAAACTCCAAGTTTTCCATTGGGTGAGTATCCAAAGAGGTGAGACACATTCACACGTGACTGGTATGTGCTCACACACAAGCAAGTGGCTATGGGAAATTCATGCCTAAGTTCGGCTTCCCGTTCAACCAGACCAAATATATACCTCTTGATAACTTTGATAAGGTTCCACACAACAATAAACTTTGAGCTTCATGAGGCAAGAAAAGCTTCATATGCTTGAAACTCATGAACAAACAAGATGGCTCCACAGGCATGCAAAGTGTATTATGCAAGGTGGCCATATAACTGAAACTGCAAATGCAACATAGTGAATGTTCAAAGGAATTTTTCTTAGTTCATGTAAGGTCTTAACTTGGGGAAAATTGTGCCTAACCTCTCCAAGAGAGGACCAATCAAAGAATAAAAGATTCACAACTTAGGGGATGCAGTGTGTCACATCAAGCCACTAAGAGGAATATAATATGCTAAGAGAGATCGTGCTCTTAAAGGAAATCACATCACACTCTTAAAGGAAATCACACCCAATTTCATCCACAAAGTGAAAGAAGTATTGCATGAAGTAAGAAAACTACACAATGAAACATGAAATTCAAAAGAATAATGCCAATGTATTCCCCCGCTTTAAATAAATTTCTAAACACCATGTTGTTATCAATTACTTTAAAGTAGCAAATGATAAACGCTAACAATAAAGAGGATAGGAGAGCTAATTTGGAAATCCCTATGCCAAGTCATAGGTTTCCAAATAAAACTACGTCATGAAAAAGGAAAGAGGGGTTTCCCTCAAAATAAAACTCCAAACACATGAGGGATCCATGGATTTGGGGTCAATATGTTCTTGCTACAATATTTTTAGAGAGCTCAAAACTTCCATCATTCCCCAAATACTCATAGAACTAGATGAATGACACAAAGAGAGTGAAAACAAAGATAAACCTTCTGGGTCAATATGGAAGAGACATGAATGTCATGATGCATTGTGTCATCCCCAAAAGGAAAACACAAGACAAATGAAAAGATAAAGATAAAGGAAAAGTTTTGGGGTCAATATGGAAGAGACATGAATGTCTCGATGCCTTGTGTCATTCCCAAAAGGAAAACATAATACAAATGAAAAGATAAAGGAAAAGGTAAAATATGTATGAAATAAAGAATAATGTAGGTACAAATAGAGGAATGTCACAAAGAGAGAGAAACACCAAACAAAATGGTACGGGGAATCACAGTACACACATGCAATCATACAAAAGAAAAATAAATAATGCAAGAGACTAGTAAGGCACATGCGATTCAACCTATTAGAAGGTCATCTGCATACCAATTGTGTTCATCATATACATAAGGTGGAAAATTAGCCAAAGGGACAATAGCAAGCACCGAACTAGGGTCATCACCAAGTTAAACACACTTCTTAGGAGATTTTCATTTAAGCTCATAGAAGAGGAAAATAATGTATTCAATTTATTATGCACCTCCTCATCAATTTTATCAATCTCCTCCTCATCATCTAAATTAATGACAACACGAGGTCTAATGATAATTTCCAAAGAAGGGTTTGGCTCCTATTGTGGTTGTGGTATAGGATTTTTTTGTTTCGATGAAGAGGGAGACTCATCATGTGTCACTTTAGTCAAGTTTGAGTTTTTATTTTCATTGTTTTTTTCTTCATTTAACCTACGAGCAAGAGAACAACGTCTACGCTTACGCTCTCTAGCATTTCTAGTTCTTTTAGTATTACTTTCAAGTTTCATTTGTGCAAGAGCGAGTTTATCAACCATAGGTTTTTTTTCTTCTCAAAGGGAAGGAATGGAAGGAACCATAGAAGGTTGTTCAACCACTTTCTCTTTAGCTTAGTAAACTTGTTTTATTTTAGGAGGTAGGGTGGGATTGCTTTCATTATCTCTTGGTCTTTTGTAGGAAATATGAAAAGGATCTATCTTAGGTTGGTTTTTGTTGTTTGGAATGTATTTAGGTTAAATCATGGTTTTGTCAAGGATGGTAGGCTCAATCATAGGTGGAGGCATATTTGCAATGGATATTTTTGCTATAAGTTTTTCCTTAAAATCCTGGTAGGATTTGAAAAAGAAGTTTTCCTGAGGTTTTATAGGTTCCATAGGCTCAGGCCAAAAGAAATCTAATGAAAAATTCCCATAGGAAGACAAAGGGTTAAAGCCACTATGGTGCATGGTAAATATTTCATTGTCAAAGGGAAACTTTAAGCATTTATGAATGACCAATGGGACAACTTCCATGGAGTGTAACCATGGGTAACCAAGCTTCACATGAAATTGGTTTGATGTCGAGATGATGGAGAATGGGACATCTAATGTTTTCGGTCCTATTTGTAAAGGTAAGGTGATCAATCTCGTTGTAGGGAAAGCGAAACCATTATGTGTCTTTATACATGCTTTCATTTTATCATATATTTCTTGATAGAGTTCATGCACAAGTAGAAATTCATCGGTGATCACATTCTCTCCATAGACGGGATGAATTTAATATACCATTAGTGGGCTTATCATAGATTCGGTTGTCTACGTAAAGAGGAGCATCGAGTGCATGTTTAAGTATATCTTTAGATGAAAAATTAATTTCAAGAGGAATTTTAGTTTGGCCCTTATGATGTTGAGTTTTGACCAATGCAACCAAACCATCGATAGGATTTTTTCTATAGGATCTTGTTGATCAGTATCTATAGGACTTTATTGGATTGTATCCATGTTCTCATCATCCATTTCAACATTCATCACATCATTTTTTGTAGTTTCACTAGCTTTGACAAATTAAATATTATATGTTTTGGCATAGGGTTGGTAAATATTTTCAGGTTTTGGTTAGGAGAGGCAACAGACTTATTTCCTTGATCATTAACACCACCAACTGAAAGCTACCTGAAATCAATGAGGTCTTGCACAAGATATTTAAGATGCTTACAATGTTTTGTGTCGTGTTCATTTTTTCGGTGATAATGACAATACGTGTTTGATATAAAGTTTGGAGGTAAAGGCTTATTAGGATTGAGAGTTTTAACGAGAGGAAAAGTGATCATTTTTTGTTCTAGAAGTTGTGACATTGTGTTATGGAGAGTATCGAGTAAGGAAGTGAATTTCCTAGCCAGATCCCCAAATGTGAAAGGGGTTGTCTTCCTTATAGCGGCCATTTGGATATCAACATGCTGATTTGTTTGTTGAGGGGTGTTTAGTTGAAGGAAGCATTTATTCTATTTTCTAAAAGGTTGGTAATTATTTTGGTTTGCAGATTCAGACTTCTCTGGTTGACTAGAGGTGGGTTTTGTTTCATGACTACTAACTGTGTTTTGATAATCGTGAAGGGAAGTACACAAGTATACAAAGGAGGGGAACTTCATCATGGTAATCTTATATTGTATCTTAGTTTCCAAGTTCTAAATGAACATCCTTTGAAGATGAGGGTCGAGAATCTTTACATCAAATTCGGAATAAAGCGATTGGTAGCATGAAATAAATTCCATAATCTTTTTATCATTTGTTTTCTTACATCTCATCAAATCAGCTAGGTTCATCTTAGGAGTCATATGCACTTGGAAATGGTTTTTAAATGCCTCAACAAGTTCATTGAATGAACAAATTGAGTTGTTTGGTAATGAAGAAAACCATTCCAAGGTGGTATCCTTCAAGGATCTAGGGAAAGGCTTAGCCAAGAGCTTATCCTCAAGAATAAAGTCACTACATAAGGTGGTATAAATGAAAACATGGTTAGAAGGATCTCCTTTTCCCCCATATTTCTCAAATCTAGGCACCTCTATACCTTGTGGCATTGACATTCTCAAAATATCCAAGGATAAGGAATTGCTTTTGACATAATATGTAGTTTGGCCATTTTGATTTTGGTTTATGGTGGAAACTTTATTTTGAAGGGATGAAACGGTTTTCAAAAGTTGATTTATGAGAGGATCGGTGTTTTCATTTTGAGATGGAGGTGAATAAGGTGGAGGTGTGTATGTGTTTTAGAGACAATTGAATGGAATTCTTATAGGAGGTAAAGTTGTAGGAGATATGACTTGCAATGCCATCAAGGTACTAGGGATGCTAGCAGAAATACCTAATAAACGAATCACATTACTAGTAGGTTGCATTGTTGTTGTGACTTGAGGATTGGTATAGGTATGGATAGAGGCAATTTTTGTGGGAGGAGGGATTTTATTTCCTCCTTGACTTGTAATATTGTTTGAAGGTAAATGAAAACTAGTGGTTGAGGTAAGATGTGGTCCAAAAAATAGAATAATTTTACACATAAGATCAACTCCTTCTTCACTTTCAATCATTCGATGTGTGTTATCTATGGTAGGGATAGCAGTGCTTGAAATTTTTTCAGTACTTATTTGATTTTGTAGGTTTTCTAAGTCTTCATGAATTTGGATTATCTTTTCTTGTGAAATACTAGCAACCATTGTTTCAAAATGCATCACACTACTTGAAGGTAGAGGGTTGTTAGGGGTATGGTCCATACCTAGTGAAGTAGTGTCAATACTAATAGTGAAAGAGCTAGATAACCCAAGATTCATGACGATTGTGCTATCGCGGGATGACATGAGTCTCAAATTTCATCTCACTATAGTATTAGCAATAGGACACCAAGTAGAAAAACTCATACAAGGGAAAATCAAGGAAATGAAAGATGTAATGAACACAAGATAAATTCTATGCTTTAATTCCAATTCAAATAAAATGAAAGTAACATAAACTTTATAAACTAAAATAGATAACAAACAATAGCAAATAGAAACACAAAAACAAAGAATTTAATGTTGTAAAATGCAGTCTAAAATTTGAAATGGGACTAAATCACTCAGAGGGGTGTATGAGTCCCAAACAGGGTTTTTCAGAGGTTTAAATGTTGAATAAAAATCACCACAAAATACCCATAAATTTGGAAAAACCACTTGTACTGGGACTAATTCGCTCAGAGGGGCATATGAGTCCTAGTTTAGGGTTTTTGCATAAATTTTAGAAAATTATAAGTGAAAGTTATGCTTTTTGGTTTGTATGATGTCTAAAATAAGTGCAAATATATATTTCAAATAAAATTCAATGATGAAAGATGCAAAAATGTAACCTATATGCACTTTCACTAATGCAATATTTAGAAACCTTAAAATTACAATTAACTAATGCAAACCCTAATGCAATGTTAATGCAAGCTAGATCTAGGATGATGATGTTCTCCAAATTAGAATTAATATGTTCTAATGCAGGTTCACTAAAATAAAACAATAGAAATAGGGGAAGGGGGTTTTCTATTTGTGAGGAGATAGGATTCATATTTCACATACTTGTTTCACTCAAGGAACCCCTAGAGATTTCAATCCAAGGATGGAATGAAGGAAAGAGATCTACTAAAGGTTGTCCTAGGGTATGATTAATGACTAAAAGGGGGTTCACCACCAAGATAGGGCTTGGAAAGACATGCAACATGCAATACCTAATTATAAAACTTAATGATATGCAAGACTACAATAAATGACCTATAAATGAAAGCAAAATAAAATAGTAAACTGAAACATCAGAGATGTGCACCTGGAAACTTTGTGGAAACTTGAATGGGGATCTAAAATGATAAAAATTTTGAATTTAATGCCTATTGGGACTCATACTCCAAACTGGGTGATTTAGTACGAGGTTATGGTTTCCAGGCAGGAACAAAATATGGTAGCTCAACAAGTCTGGATCTCTTGAAAACTACAAATTTGACTATACTAGGAATCATACACCAAAAGTGGTGTATCAGTCTAGCTTGGATTTTTTGGAGGATCAGGATTTGAATCTACTCTTCAATCTATGCTTTGTCCCTTCAACCTAGTTTATAGATCTAAACTAGAATATTTTTCTCTGTAGGTGTCCTTCAATGGTGTTGCAAACAAGGTGACAACTTTGATGACTTTGCACACTTGAAAACTTCTTTCCAAACTTTCTCCTTAGAGGGTCTTCAAACTATATTTTAAAATCACACACTAAAGAGAGGGAAAATTATTGTTTTGTTAGTGGAAAGGGGTTTCCTTGGTTAAACTTTGTTTTGGTAATCAAACCTTGAAATGAAATAAAATGAGATAAAGGTGATGAATGAACGAGATAATATGTTGCAACTCACCAAACCCTAGAAATAAAGTGCTACAAACATGTTTGAAGTGGCTCCAATGGATGTATATCTCGACTCTTGCTTGAATGTGATAGATCTTGAATTGAATGCTTACTTTAATCATAAAACCCTACATCACAATTGTTAGCTCCAAAATAAACATGATTCATGATGACTTTGACATGATGCTTGGTACTTGAACAATGCTCCAAAGCACTTGATAATCAACTCTTGAGTGCTCTTGTAAACACTTGAATGCTCTCATGAACTCAATTTCTCTATAAGGAATAATCTCATGAAAGTCTTGGATCACTTGATTGCTTGCTATGTGGAAAATGAGTGAAATAACCTTGTATGTATACTTGTTTATGCCACATTCCCCAAAATTACAATACTACAAGAAGACATCAGATCTAGGAGGATAAAATCCCACCAAGAATGTGAATTTAATTTAGTTTTAGGCCACACGAGATTCATACGCCAAAAGTGTCGTATGAGTCCCATTTGGCTAGGTTATGGGACACATTTTTCAAGAGAGGCTTAGATTCATGTGAAATCCATATCAGGGCCCCAAAAATTAGGTGGGACCCATATGCCCAAGGTGGTGTATGAGTTCCAGATCACTAAATCTGGGCCAAACAATCCAAAAACACCTAAATTATGATTGGATGTTGGTTTATGTCAGGATTATCCTTAGAACAATGCATTAATTAAGGCTTATGGATGCAAAATAATGCCAAATAAGGCATAAATAAAACCAATTAATAATTAAAACCCTAGATTAGTATGAAAGTGTAATGCAATACTTTACAACACCTTCAATAAGGTACAATTAATTCCACTTAGTTTACAAGGGATCAATACCTAATGTGAATGTGTTAAAACATTACAACACTAAATCAAGGCAACATTAAATTTAATTTAATAAGGAGGGCCCAAACAAGCACGAAAAGGTAGAGGGATATTTTTTTGTTGCCATAGATAGGTTGCCTAAGTCTTGGAATTGAAGCCAAAATATTCATTCATTCACTAGACCATTTATGTAAAATCTAGCTTAGCCAAGAAAAATAGCTCGTCTAAAGATATTTGAAGACCCTTGACATAGGGTTTATAACCCTAAAAAGAAAAAGAAATTGATTGCAAGAAAAAAATGGCAAAAAATATACTATATATTTAGTGCTAATGTAGTTGTAACCACTTTATAATCTTCAAGATCCATTTAGGTTTAGGTAAGAGCATGTGATGATAGCTATAGATGAACCAAAATTGGTAAAGTTTCTTACAAAAATGGACTTGCAAAGAGCTATATGAAACCACTTTTAATGAACTTGTAGGGTAAAAGAAAATGAACACAAAAATATTATAAAAATGAGAGAAAGAAAATGTTTTTATTATCTTCATAACACCACTTTGAGGGAGAGATATCCAAATAGAGTATACATTTCAATTATAAATATCCAAGATGATTTCCATTTGAGAATTCATTACAATATATAAAGTTTTTAAAAGTAATAGCTACCATCCCATGCATGTGTGATCAATTATTTATTCTAATATCTTGTGGGATGACTTAAAAATCATATTCATCCCTTTATTAATGTTGAATAAGGGTAACTTACAAATCATATGTGCCCAAATAATACTAGCTAACAACATAAAGAATAATAAGGTATATAACAAAAACTCAATGCATACCAATCACTATTTTATGATTAGACTGACTATTTCACAAGTCATTCCCAAATCCATAGAAGGATAGATCTAATCATTACAATATTTTAGATAAAGAGGAAATATGGATACCTTTCCTAAAGGGTAAAGAAGTCATTCACAACATCAAATTTTAAGGATATAATATTTAATTACTATTTTTAAATAAATTTGATATATTTTTTCAAATAATTTTACTCCAACAAAAAAAAAAAAAAGGAGGGGAAAATCTACAAAATTCTCTAAGGAATTTACAATATTTTCTATAGAAAATAAAGGCAAGGGAAATAATAGACTTAGGGCCAATCTCTATTATCAAAGGGTAGAGAGAGAAAATTCACTCAAATTTCCTCATTTTTCTCACACTAAAATTGGATATGGTTACCTACAGGATATACAATTAGGAAGACCAAAATATAAAATTTTAACTAAGAAAAAACCCCCACCCATTATCAATTGCTTTTCAAAGCAAGCATTACAACACTACAAAAAAGGAGACCATGGAATCATAACTTATCTCATAAATTTTAATAATATCAATATGGAAATGAATGCAATACAACAATGGATTCCAAAATTTCACATCTTATCTAAGGCATCAAAGGTGGAAAACAACAATTCAATTTTAAAAAAATTGCAGAAAAATACATTTTTGTTCAAAGTACAAAAATATGATTTGCATCTATAGAATGTATGGATAGATATGCTTGAAGATCATGCTTTTTCTGAAATATTATCACACATTCTACATAATTACCCAAATGATGAAAAAATACAACAAATGAAGATACAAAAAACTGAAAACTCTCCAAGCCTCGAAAATGGGTCATCATGGCTCCATTTTGTAAAACCAATGATGGTGGTTCTACCTGCCAACCATGGAGAGACTAGAGGTCCATTCCACTTGACTATGGATATGATCTCATGGATGGAATATACAAACCAAACACTCAATTGGAAACATACAAAACCACACTTGGTTGTCTATTTTTCAATGCAAATGGGGACACAATCTAATTTACACAAGTGAGAAGGGAGTAGAATAAGATTTAATAAGTGTCATCCACCTTGTCTTTCCATTTACAAGATGAAAATTTGAGGGAGACATTATGTCTCATAGTAATCACCCATCCATTATGAATTATTCTCATATATACAATAATTTTGTATCAAACTTGCTTATTTAGAGTTGTGATATGAATGTGACTAAGGGTCCAAACCAAGAGATGCTTGATGGCATAGTATAGATTCTCTCATAAGGAATAAAAAGAATGAATTAAGAATAGTTGAAAATGAAAAAATTATATTTCATTGATTTGAAGAAATTATTATAAATTTACAATGGGGCATAGCCATTATTTACAATGGAGATCTAGATTGTTTCTCTATATATAAAACATAGCTCTTATGTGGAACAACTAGCTCTCTTTTATGTATAGTTGACTAACTCTCAAACCAACTAACTTTATAGATGAATTTATTAATTCTAAAATGGTCTAGATTGACTCTACATATACCTTCTTTGGAACTTAATGTTCCTTCCCCATACCCTTTTGGCATCCAAACTCTCTTTTCCACCTAAATTACCTATTGCATGACCTACATTAAATCTCTTCCATATCCACATCCATTTTGAAACTATCCCAAGCCAACACTTAAATGGTAATTTAAATTCTTCCTCTATTATGTCTGTGAAAACAATGTTTTCCATCATCTGACTCAGTGTGTCCTTGTTCAATCCCTTCAAAGTAGAATGTTATTGTGAACCCCAATCCTAGACCTGCACAAACATGGCAAACAAGAACAATATTAGATCGATATGCAAGAAAGAACAAGGATTCCCGATGAAATCCATCTACAATGCTCAAAATAGTAAAAACAAGAACAAGACATGAAAAGCTAAAGCAATCCTAATTAAGCATGCAAACTCTTGATCCCATGGGGGAATTGGTGCCAATTGGTGTGTCGAAATTGGCCCTTTCCCAACTCCTTTTTTGCAATGTTGATGATTTGATAAGTGACCCACCTTGATGAAGATTCAATCAAGCTCCATGATGAAAAATCTGCATAACCTAGCTAAGAATTTGATGAAATGGATGAAACTAGATATGCTTGAGGATGAAGTTGAGTATAGTAAGTTTACTCAAATTGTGGATGATAGAATGAGAGGAAGAGTCTCTCATTTATAGATTTCCAAATTGGAAGAATGAGGGATTTGGATGAATGTGGGATAAAAGACCAACCAATGAGAAGAGGCCACTTTTCCACATGTGATTGGAGGAGGAATGAGCACATTTGGTTCAATGTGCATGATAAATGCTATGAGATTCAAATTTCAAATTTGAATGTGAAATGTTGGAGGGAGAAATAAATGGAGTTAATTTCACTTGGCTCAAGGCCAAGGACATGTAAGAGGCCTTAAATTCCTTGTTGGAAGTACCCATCCCCTTTTGGAGGGATTTTTGAATTGGAGGAATATTCCACAAAAGATGCCCTTTTGAATGGTAAATGATGATTTAATAAATTAAATAAAATGATTTAATAAATCAATTAAATTGATTTATTGTGCAAGTTGAAAAATCTAGAGGATTGGAGTGATTAGAATTAGCATTAATCATGCTTTGATCAATTAAGAGGGGGATTAGCTGATTTGACCATTTTGACTTGGATTTCAAGATTTAAAAAAATCAAAATGAGAGGAAAAATGATTTTAGATTTAATTAAATAAAGATTGATTTATTTAATTAAAGAAGGATGATGTTGGATTTAAACCAAATAAAGATTTATTTAATTTAAATGAGATAGCTTTAGGGATTAATTAAATAAAATTATTTATTTAATTCAACAGGGGATTACAAATTAATTAAATAAAATTGATTTATTTAATTAAGAGATGAAGAGTGATGAATTTAATCAAATACAGATTATTCGATTAAATGACTAGCAAAGGAGATGATTCAGGATGAAATGGTGTTAGTAAATCAGGATCCAGTGTGTCGAATCGAATTGTATATTTTCCATGTCTACAGTTATTTATAATATATAAATTTTGCACAAAGACATCTTTTGTATGTAAAATCTAACCTCTACACCAAGAAAAAAAATTAGGCTTTTTCATGCACTTACACCTTTTTTGCACAAACAACATTGTGCGTGTCCTCTTAGGCCCAAGTCCCTAAGCACTCGATAAATCATGACCTTGGTCTTCATCAACTACAAGTAATTTTTAAACAACTATTTTATCATTCCTCAAGATAAGAGTGGTCAAGGTTCTCGAGTATATTATGTGTTAACCATATTCTTTTACTCCTTACTAAATCAATTAATTGTAAATTATTGTTAAAATTTAGTTAATTTCTATTGAAATGTGTTTAGAATCATATAGTGTCACTTTTTGGGTGGATTTATTAAAAAACTAAAATGGCTTGAAGGTACTAGGAATATGAGGATTGGCAATGTAACAAAATTAATTCAAGAGAGCGATTTTGGATTAGGAAAAACTTAGGTCATGTATCATTAAGATTTAGGTAAAACTCAAAATTTATTTGGCTACAACTTGCTTTGTTATCTACAAAACATTAGTGGATTTTTTTTTTTATTGTTAGCATTTTACTTGGGATATTTTAATGTCATGTGTGTTATGTAGGGCTTCCATAAACAATATAAAATCAATGTATATGATTGTCTCGCATTTTATCAAGCTAGACATAAGTTGTGTTTGGGTTTACCTCCTTGTGTGTAAGAGTGAAGAGCCTTAAAATGTTTGGGAGATCTTCTCACTTTGTTCCTTTTCATTTTTTGTACCATTATTATTTTGATTGTGTGTAGTTTACTTTAATTTAATTCCCTAACAAACTAGTATATTTTTATGGGATAACTCTTCAAAATCACATGACTTGTGTTTCTTTTGCTTCATTAAGATAAGCCAATGTTGTTCTTTTATCTCCCATCCTATTCTCATGTATGGATGTGTCTTACTAGCTTGTTTTTATTACCTTTATGTGTTTTGTATTTTAATTTTTTTCTTGTTTGGATTCTTAACACCCCTCATAGGTAGGGTTTTGACTAGGATTTAGAGATACTCCTATGCATCTGATAATTTTCATGGCATGGCTTAGGAGGTATCCATGTCTAGTTAGATATCATGGATTCATGGTTTTTGGAGCTTATTTTGGTACTTGCATACTATATTATGTTTGTTAATTTTTAATATTATATGTAATTGAATCATTGTAAAATGAGAATCTCATATATCTTGTGACTAGCTTGTAGATGGTAGTTAATACTACCTTTTATTTTCAAGATTAGAAGTAAGAAAAATGTGACTTACATAAATTAATCAATGTTGTTTAGGTTTTCAAATATATGTCATGTTATGATCTTTTTGAGTACATGTATGTTCTATGATGTTGAATTAAGCATTTCTCTTCCTTAGTGGTTTTACTTTTTCTTTATTATATTGAATGATTGAATGTTTGAATTTATCTTGTTTATGAAATATATGATCACTATTTTTGTGCTCTTAAACATTTAATTTTTTTTTAAAGTAGTTATTCTCTCTCTTCATTGTTGTGTTAGAAATTTAAAATAGATTGAATAACCAAGATCTTCTATGAGAGAGATAAGCTATAAAACTATAAATGAAATAACACAATTACATACTCGAGATTCCAAGAGATGTGAAAAGTTCAAGATGATAATATTGCATTAGGAGCTCAAATAATTTCTATAGAATAATGACTTCCTGCATCAAAGTGCATGTATGCCAAAGTATGAAAAAATGAAAGAGAATGAATGAATAAAACATAAGCTATATAGTGAGTTTATATAGAACTAAGGAGATGATGGAGGTGACGAATCCAACCAATAGGAATTAACCACCCAAAGTGGAGATGACCACCTGAAGTGGAAAGTGTTCCACCCTTTACGGAAGAGGACACCACATCATTTATCTCCTAGTTATTAAATGATAAACTTAATTTATTATCCTAAGCAAGATTAATAAAAGTGTAGTAAAATCCTAGGACTAAGAGAAAAATAAATTAACCCACTAGGAAAATAAAAACCTACACCAACACCCCCCCCACCTAAAGTGCAACTTAGGAGGATGCAAAAGATGGGTCTCAAAAAATAAAGCCATGTTAGGTACCCATGTACATATAAAATCCCCCCCCCCAAAGAAGAATCCCCATCCCACAAGAAGAAAGTGTGCCCCCAATAATAGAGAGAGAAATGATGTGGAAGGATAAAGAATCTCCCTCGAAGAGATCCAATGGTAGATGCCCAAAATTGGATGTAGAAGATGGTCCACAATCATTGAACAACATTCCTCCCTTTAGGAAGAAACAAAAGCAAAGGTGTATGTGAGTTATCTCCCCATTCTTGAAAGGTATGGGTAGGAAGAAAACTCAAGATGTATGGCGTCTCTAAACTCGACTCAAGTGTCCTCATGTTGATGTTGAAATCTGTCACAATCAAATTAGGTGTTCTAGGCCACACTGCTGAAAATGAAAACTCAAAATCTCCTAGAGACTGATGTAGAAAACCATCCAAAGATTCAAGTATCTCCTTTGAAGATGTCTTCTCCAAATGATTATCCAAATCATCCACACTCATGTCAAACTATAAGGAATGATCATGTAGAGAATGAACAAGAGGGTTAAAGTGTTCCCTCTCAAAACTGAAGAAGAATCAACTTCATCAAAGAGAAGATGAATACAATCAATAGTGTCTCCCAAATCTGCAATATGTGTCTCCATAAACAAGTCTGAAATCCCTATCAGGAGATCATCCCACAACTATAAATTTGGAAGATAATGTATTTCCTATTGCAAAGAATCACTGGAAAATTTTGAAGAAGCAACACCAAAATCTAAAGTAGAAATAGTAGATGGGGGAGGTGGAATGCAAGGTTCAAGAATTAGATCACTTGTGAGAATACTCAGGTTCAAGTAACCAAAATTATTCTCAAAATCAAAATCCACGCTAGAAGCGTGATCATCATCCAAAGGATCAAAGCCATCATCAAGAAAAAAATTTGAAAAGGTGTCAAATCAAGATGCATGATCAACCACCCCAATAGAAATTATCTCTCTGCTCTCCAAATCTTTGATAAGAACTAAATCAGTAGTAAATTCCAATGTCTTCCCTGCTCCACTATGAGTAACTTGATAGATGGAAAGAATATTATTTGAAAAATGAGGTACACACAATACATCATTCAAAGTACCATCCCCTATATCAATAGATTATTTCCAAACTATATTCATATATGTATTGTTACCCATCAAAATTGGTGCATAACATAGGGCTCAAAGGAAGAGAACATGGATTGTGAAGAAGCCATATGATGAGAAGCTCTTGAATCTAGAATCCATCTCCCTGATCCAATACTCATAGTAGCACAAAGAGATTTTCCTTTATGTTTGTCTAATGTAGAAGCATAACTAGCATGGCCTTTTCCCTTTTTCTTAGTAGATTCTTGGTTTGATGAAGATGTAGATTCAGTGACCCCTTTATTACTCTTCTCAAGAATATGTGTGAGGTGGTCAATCTGTTTCTTCATATATTTATGTTCATCATGACCAAGTTTCTTACAATAAGCACATTTTACCTTCTCCTTCTTAGATTTTCCTTGATTTCAAATTAGAAGCAAATGAAGACACATCTGAAACATTATCTCCTTTATTATTTTGTTTCTTACTTTTTTTGTAATTATATTTATGATCTTTAGTGCCTTGACTTGCAACCAAAGTATGAGATTTAGAAAACTTGATAGTGCTCATTTGAACCAACTTGTCCTATTCTTGTGTGTGTTCATTACAAAACACATCAAGAGAAGGCATTTTTTAGGATGCTCCTAAGGAACTTTTTTCTAGCATATAATGTAGAAACAAAGACTAAATAATCTGGACCAAGTTTAGAGATAGTACTTTTTAGATCAATTGTTTATCATCTTTCTCAATTCCAAATTGTTTCAATTGCAAATCTTATGGCCTTTAGTTTGGTGAAGAAGTCATGTATTGTATCAAAAATTGAAGGACCTAAATCTATTAGCTCATTCTCCAATTGATGACCTCTTAATTTATCTTGTGCACCAAATATTTTTTCCAATGTTGTCCAAACTTCATTTGGTGAAGACAAAGATTCAGCATGAAAGATAAAATCTAGAGATACAAACATGCATAAGGTTCTAAATGATCCATCTCACTTATTAACCATTTTGGATTTTTTGCATCAATTTTTTGGTTTAATTTCTAGTCCCATTGTTACCCTATACAATCCATACTTTTTCAAGTAGAAGGAAAGTTTACTTTTCCAATAAAAATAGTTGTAGCATGTTAATATAGGAACTGTTGATTGATCCATTTTAGGACAAAAAAAGATTATTTGTAAGTGTTAAAAAAGAGAATGCAAATTTTGAAAGAGACACTAAAAGACACACCCCTTTCCAATAGTCTCATAAATCACCCCCCAAGATATTACAATGTTGGCACTTTATGATTAGTACATTTTAAAGCATTTTTCAAGATACAATGCTTACTAAGCTCACAATGGCCAAAATTATAAATTATGATACATCATGAACCAAAGATAAAATAGGAAAAAAAAAATAGCCCTACAGTTGTGTATCTCTCTTTAATACATTTCCAATGCCTTCTTTTTTTCGAAAAATGGAGCGTCGGGGTGAAAGTTATGACATGTTGAAGAAAAAATGCAACAACTTCAACCTGCAATATCTAGTAGAAAATGAAAAAAATATTTGCAATACCTCTGTGGATGGAAAGTTCTCATCCCTATATTTCCAATGATGTCTTGTTTTCAAAAAATATACACCATGGCGAAAAGTTGCGATTTTTTTTTAAATGGTTGAATTTACCCTGTAGTGCAACCCCCCTAGCAAAATAAAAATTTGCCAAAAATCAAATTTATTTAAAATAGATAAATTTTATATGAGAATAGGTTTTTAGGGCCATCTAAGCGCAATGGCAATGTCTGTTTAGGCCAAAAATTCTCTTGCAAAAATTTATTTTCCAAATCTGAGCTTCAAAACCTTATTTTCTACTGTGTCATATGATGGCCATATTGAGTGAAACAAAATCTAAATATTATTTTCTTGAGCCTCCCGGATGCAATAGGACAAAAAAATGTTGCCACTATAGCTAGAATAGCTGAAATCACCAAATCTCACCAAAAACACACATGTGCAAATATAGGAATAACAATTCTTCATAATTCCTTTTTGACTCTCCAATTGTATTGAAATAGAAGAGAAGAGCATATGACAATTACAAGATCATACAAAAAATTCCAATCTCTTAATCAAGAATACAAGTACTCAAAACTCTCAAAAAATTTAAGCTTTGATACCATGTTAGAAATCTGAAATAGATTGAATAACCAAGATCTTCTATGAAAGAGACAAGCTATAAAACTATAATAGAAATAACAAATTATAGACCCGAGATTCCAAGAGATGTGAAAATTTCAAGATGAAAAGATTATATTAGGAGCTCAAAGAAAATCTATTGAATAATGACTACATGCATCAAAGTGCATGTATGGAAAATTATGCAACAATGAAAGAGAATGAATGAATAAAACACAATCTAGGTAGTGAGTTTATATAGAACTAAAGATATGATGGAGGTGACAAATCCAACCAATAGGGATTAACCACCAAAAGTGGAAAGTGTTCCACCCTTTAAGAAAGGGGACACCACATCACTTATCTCCTAGTTATACAAGGATAAACTCACTTTATTATCATAAGCAAGCTTAATAAAATGTAGGAAAACCCTAGGACTAAGGGGAAAATAAATTAACCCACAAGGAAAATAAAAACCTACACCGACATGTTGATCTAATTTAAGTTAAAGGGAAATGAAATGTATGTTTATGTTGTATCTTAGATAGGTTTATAAGTATGTTTGACCACCATGCTTATTTTTGCATTGTTGTTGTGAGAATGTTATCCTCTTAAGATAATGATGTTTTCTACCTTCTCTCTTCCCTTAATATGCCTCAAAGTATTTAGATAATGTATTGTATGATTATGATGTATTTTAAATAGTTAATAATCATCATTGAAAGTGATTTGTAGAGATGTTCTAATGGTAGCATGCTTGTAGAGGTAACATGAATTAACTTAATCATGCATAGCATGTGTGAAGACATACACTCTCTCTACCCCTCTATATGATTATTTTGGTTATTTAGGTAATGGATAAGAGTGTTATCATTGTGGAAATTGTGTTTAATTACTTTATCTCTCTCACACCTTATCACATGGAGAAGATGAATAGTTAACTATTAAAGATTCATTTTGAAATAAATACAAGTTTTCTAGTGATTTCTCTCTCTTACATACATATAAGTGTTTGATGTGAAATGAATCTACCTTGGGTCATCCCACAATAATGTGTCCCAAACTTGGGACATCAAATTTTCAATCTTTGATGTAAGGATAAGTGTAGAAAGATGTGACACAAAAAAGATGCCACATTCATTAGTTTTCCCAAAATGAGCATTTGGAGAGCACCAAATTATTTGTCATTCCAAACCAAATTTGGTGAGCATCAAATTTTGTGCTCACCAAATGTGAATGATGCCTCTCTACTTATACCCTCAACTTTAAATTGAATAGCCTAAACCCTAGACCTCAACCCAAGATACATGAAATAAACATTTAAGTATAAGTTGACATTTACATATGAACATTTATTTTCTTATACTTTAAGCTATATTTCATGTATATATTTTCAATATGTTTGAGAGTAGTTTTGGATCTCTTGGAGTTATAATGCAAATTCTAGTTTTTGGAAGATCTTGTAATTTTTAGAGAGTCAAATTTGAGTAATCAGGTCAAATTTTAGTAATCATCAAGTTGTATCATCTTTATCTCTCTCTCTATCTCACTCATTTTTTATTCATTATGATCTAGACCTTTCTCTCTCACTCACTATCTCCATCCCTTTATCTAAATATCTCTCCCTTGAGCTCAAGAATTACCTCTCTACTTGACCATACTCATCTCACTTCTCTCTATCTCCCCTCCCTCTCTCTACTTATCTCTCTATTGTTCTCTCTCTCCATCCCTACCTCTCCCTCCATCTCTCCTTCCCTACCACTCTCTCTCCACTTCTCTACCTCTATCTCCCCTCTCTTTCTCTCTACTTACCTCTCCTTCCATCACTCCATACCACTCTCTCTTCTCTCTCTATCTCTATCTAGCTCTCTCTCTACCTCCCTACCACTCTCTCTCTACCTCTCTACCACTCTATCTTCTCTCTCTATCTCTATCTAACTCTCTCTCTCTACCTCCCTACCACTCTCTCTCTCTACCTCTCTACCTCTCTACCACTTTTTCTTCTCTCTCTATTCCTTTTATGGAAATTTTAAGAAAAGGGATAAAGGAATTTCGTTCGAAGGTCCCTTTCTTCCATTTTTGGAAGATAACTTCATTCAAAGGTTTTTTACATTTTTTTGTGGGAACAACATACCTTCGAACAAAGGTCCTTGAATACCTTCGAATGAAAGGCCTTAGGTAGACACTTTCAATGTCTTCTTCAAATTTTCCTCGAAAATTCCAATTTCAAACCTCAGGTTGGACCTTCAAATGGAATTAACTTCACAAGATAATTTGCAAGATTGTAGTCCTCAAAACAAACTTTCTAATATTAATTTTAATATATTTTTTATTTCATTATGTATTTATGTTCTAATTTTTACCGAACACTAATATTTTTCACTAAACACCAAGTTCTTTGTTTTTGATATAATAAGCATCATTTATAAGGCATTGTACCTTTACAAAAAATACCATAAGTGTAAATAGTTCAAAGCAGAGACAATAAACTAACATCAAAATTAACCACAAATAAATACCCACAAAAACCTACTACTTGTGTATATTCTCTTGTTCCTCCATGAGGAATTTGAATACATCCATCTTCTACTAGTTGGGCTAGGGTCCGTTGGTATCTCATGTTTTTTAATCTCATCTTGAAGCACTGTGGCTAGAGTGACATCAAGTTCTTTGTTCTACACATGTGGAAAAATAGTAAAATACTTAAAAAATAAAAAAATATTTGTGCACTAGGTATTGATGTCCTTGTTTTAAAAAAAAAATTTCAATATACGAAACAAGTTATGTGTTACAACATACACCTATGTCCATATTATAATTACTTTGACTTCAAAAATTGATTAAAAAATATATGCAACGAAAAATTATGAAAAAATATCTATACATTAGCTATTAATGTTACAAATCTATATTTTAAGAATTAGAATTTTATCCTACATAGAAAAAAAGTTGTGTTACAACATAAAAGTCACTTTTTAAAATGTTGTTTACTATAAAAATAACAAGTTATTAAAAGTTATGTAAGAAAATTCACAATTTATTTCAAATATACATATATAATAAAATCTACAGTACATAAATTATCACAAATCACTAGTTTGTATCATCTTCAAATTCTTAATAGTTTAGTTGTTATAAGTCTTAGAAAGTGAAGATTTAGTTAAAAATATTGGTTTCAATGTTTGGACAAAAAGTGGGACTCATTATTGTGGGATTACCCCCATATAGTAGTAACATCAAATGAAATGTCATTTACCCCACTCAATGTTCTCCATCAATTATTCATGTGAAAAATATTAATGAAAGTATAAGTCACAGTGTATGCCTAAGCATAGTCATGTTTTATAAGCCATTACTATAGCTAACTAAATATAGATATTTTATAAAAGTATGCAAATATGACTTTGTGCAACCACATGGAGACCTATGTAATCAATGCATGGAATTAAATGAGATATAATATTAATCTTGAGTCACCTTATATGATTTGATTATATGCAAGTTAATTATGCAAATTGAACTAAGTTTAACCATCATGGTTAAGCATACAAGTATTATGCACTATTTTTTAAGTGGAATCCACTAAGAATTATGTTTCTCAAGCTAGAGGAGTAACTTGTTAAGAATTTGATCCTCCTCTATGCCAAAGAATTTTAAGCATGTCATTGCACAAAAAGGCATGTAATTATGCAATGCTATCTTTCTTACCATAAGATTGAGAGCTTTATTATATTAATTCACACTACCCTTCTTATGCAATTGTGTTGCCTATGTAGTAGCATGAAGTGAGTGTTTCGCATACACAAAAACACCATGATATTCATCCTAATAAAAAATCATGAAGGCTAAGCCTAAGCCTTTTTTGTGATTGATAGTATGAAAATATATATATTAGCACATGGAAACCAATACAACAAAAGTATGGGCTTAAATGAGATAGTCAAGAGGTAAAACTTAAATTTGAGTAATATTATCTAATTTAATTATGGATAATTTAATTGTGCAATAGTGAACAAAATTGTAACCATCATAGTTAAAAATGAAAGTACTATGCACTACTATTCTAAGTTGAATCTTCTAAGAACTATGTTGTGCAAGCTAGACAATTAACTTGCTCCAGAATTGAGCCTCCTTTGTGCCAAACGAGTTTAAGTATGTCATGACATAAAAAAGGAACATACTTGTGTAATGTTATCTTGATTTCCCTAAGATTATGAGATTTATTAGATGACCTATATACATGAGGCATAATAAGTTATATGTTAGTGCAAGTGTGCGACCTAATAAGTCAAACATATTATATCCTATGAGGTTATCTTATCCTTGTGATTATGTCATTGAAGCACAAAGCTATTTTCTCAAGTGTTGGGACCAAAGTGATTCCTTAAGATCATCCATGCTAATTGAAAGTAAATATGCATTCACCCAAGATTATTTCCACATAACCCAAATAGAGAAATCTATGCAAACAAATATTCATAATCCATATGTAAAAGAATAGGCAACATACCATCAAAGATGACATAAGATATACCTTGGGAAAACCCTCAAGAGGGAAAACCCCAGTCTCCAAAAGCATCCATCACTCATGTATTATTTAACAATAAACATTACAATACATCTTTAGAGTCCTCTGTGAACACCTTTGATACATCAATCCCTCTCCAAGCAATCCATGTGAACAAGCATCCAACCACACATCCCATTCCATGCTTCAACCATCACAAATGCTAACAAGAGCTAAATTTTCACCTAGCCAACCTTAAACAACTACCCATGTGTTTAGAAATAAGCTCCCACAAAACCACCAAGTGGTATTACATAAAACCATGTGAATAATACCATGAGATTACAAAACTTTTAACCCGTCATTTAATATTAGTAGTGATTTTTTCCAATATTAAATAATATTCTCATGTGTAACCCCACATTAAAAAATAAACCAAGGTTACATAAAACACATAAAGTGGCCTCAAGAATGCTAGACCCATGTGATGCACACAACTCTAGATCCCCTAGGTGTACCACATAATAAGTAAATAATTATATTATAACATTATGCAGGGTGGAAAACACACGTTTTCTTAACATTCTCCACTTGTTATATACATTGCATAAGGGGTAAACAAGTAAACTCAGACATAAACAAGGAAACAAGCCCTCTAGCCACATATACCATCAAGGAATCAAAGTGATCCATGTGCTCCATCAAGATATCTACAACAAGAAACAAGGTGACCATCATCTCAAGCATGAATGCTCCCATCCTCCATCATGCCATCACACAAAGATAAGAATCCATCCAAAGAGATGCCACACTATCTATCACAATGAAGAATAAATCTTGCCTCCAACTGATATCCCAATACACAAAGACTCAATCCAAAGGTAATTGATGAGGGTCACAACTGGAGATTCAGAAAAGCACCAATTGAAGCAAAATAGAATTATTATTTATTTATGGGAAACATGTTCTCATTATAGAGAAATTACATTCTAGAGGATTAAATCCTCATAGGCTGCAATACATGCAACTTATCTACTTCTAAAAAGCAAAATCCCCTTTTCCCAAATACAATTCTCCCTTTTTTCCCCCACCCCCAGAATTTCCAAAATGAGTCAAAAATTGAAATTGGAAATTTAGGAATTGAGTCCCAATTCAAAAATTGGCAATTTTCCAAAAATTGACCAACTTCCAAAAGCCATAACTCTTGATCCAGGACTTTGTTTGATGAACCGTTTGAACCGTTGGAAAATTCTCGGAGTGTAGAATGCACTAAATCCTTGACTGGCCAAAAATCCTTGAAAATGTAGTCATAGATTCATTTATGCATGTTAGAATAGCTTAGTTTGTGTTAGGGGGAGAATGTTAGATCGGAAAACAGATCGAAACATGTCAAATCTAAGAATCTAAGCTAAGATTAACATATTAATCTAAGATCTAAACCTACACATACGAAATGAAACTAAGCTATTCTAACATGCATAAATGAATCTATGACTACATAAACAAATGAACATTAATAATCATAGTCTCACCATCCCGTAGTGGAGTGTATTCAACTGATGCTGGGTTGTTCTTATCACCACAAAGCCTCCAAAGTTTGTGTGTAAAATCTTTATGAGTGGCTATTGTGTTTGGTTGATTGAAGAAAATGGTGAAGGTATGTCAACGATGTTCTTGATAGCACTTCGTTGCTCAATGTATTTTGATTCTCTGATCCTTATTTGTGAGGAAAGGGGTTTATTATATAGAAGATGTGATTTGAAATGGATGATCAAGATCGTTTTGAAGAATATCCAGATCAACGTTTGGAGTGTGTTGAGAGGAATTAGACATGAGAAAATTGTACAAAGTTGATTGCACAATTTGTGTGATTGAGAAATAGATTGGCCATTCAAGGATGTGATTGATCAGTTAACAAATTTAGATTGATCAATCAAGAATGTGATGGCTTAGTAAGTAATGTGATGGCTTAGTAAGTAATGTGATGTTTTAGTTAGGAAATTGATGGCTTAGTTAGGAATTGTGACCGATTAGTTAGAAATTGTGATTGATTAGTTAACAAAATAGATTGTTTAGTTAACAATTTGGATTGATTAGTTAAGAGATTAGATTGCTCAGTCGGCAATTGTAATTTTCTCAATCAGAAAGTGGGTGAGGAATACGAATTAATTGATTTAACTAATTAATTCCTTTTTGGAGTTGAACGTGCAAATTAAGTTTGACTTTTGCAAACAAAGTTGCATTAATTGATTTGATTTTTGATAATTGATTTGAATAGTTTATTTTAATTATTCAAATTTTTGAAGGGAAAGTGTCGTAATTAAATTATTATTTAATAATTTAATCCACTTATGGGAATAAGGTGATTTAGTGACGTAATTAAATAATTGGCAATATTTAATCAATCATGACAAAACAAACTGAGATTAGGACTTTATTAAATAAATGTGATTTATTTAATTGGTCAAAATGATGAAATGTGTGTTAATCAAATAATGTTGTTTTATTTAATCAATAGAGGAATTAGGGTTTTTCAGGAATTTCTTAAATAAATGAAACTTATTTAAATTTTCCAAAATGATGAAAAAGCGAATTAATTAAATAATGTTGTATTTATTCAATTAGTTAGGGTTTTTGATGTCATTTTGATGTGGTTTGATGTGAGAATGTTGTGGTATGATTTTGAGATGATCTGAGACATTACGAGATGATTCTGAGATTTTTTAGGGTGATTTTGAGATGATTCAAGATTATTTGAGACATTATGGGATGATTTCAAGCTATTATGAGATGTTACGGGATGATTCTGAGATATTTTGAGGTGTTACAAGATGATTCCAAGTCATTCTGAGATGTTAAGGGATGATTTCGAGTCATTTTGAGGTGTTATGGGATGATTTCGAGTCATTTTGAGGTGTTATGAGATGATGTTCAATATTGTTTTGTTTGAGGTTGTTCGATGTTGTTTGATGTTGTTCGACATTGTTCGATGTTGTTTGATTTTGTTTGATGCTATTCGGGGTGTGTGATAGGTGTCAAGTCAATTTTACATGTCTATATTTTGCCTCTTTGATACAAAGTACTAGTTGCTTTGTTTCAAAGATTATGCTTTTAACATCCATTTTTTGAAAAACAAATTATGCCCCACTATGCCTCAGCATTTAGTGGAATGATAGTAGGACTTTGTGCTACCCCCTTGAGAGGTTGACCAAAAATTTCAAGCTTTGAGGTCAGGCTCTTGTCACTATTGTATAGTTGTTTTGATGCTTTCAAATGAAATGTTATATCAATGTGTGCATCATTTCTCATTCTGATATTTTCTAGAGCTTCTAATTTGAAAGTAGGAAGATTACCTAAGTGTAATTAGGGTTTCCTAGATGAAATTAGTGTTTTCTTGAGATGTTATATAGGCAATTTGTCTTCAAATTGGGTCATTTGTGCTTTGTTCCTCTTGCTAATTCTTCTCTCTGGATTTCACTTTTGGTCAGTTGTTGAGGAAGAATGTCAAGATTTGAGGCTACCCACATCGTTCTAATCTTTTTTGGGAGTATGGACGACCTTTAGGAATTGGTGGCCGAGTATGTAAGCTCTCACCTATTGCTTTCGTCATGTTTTTGTTCTCATTTTGCGTGTGTGAATTCCTATCAAACAATAGCATTGTTTTTGAGATTCTTGCACAGTTGCATCAGTTTTGGTGCTTTTGTACTGTGAAAACTACGTAGTCATTCAAAAACTATGCTATTGTCTAAAATTTGTGCTATTGTT
The DNA here is from genome assembly GCA_007115665.2 of Sequoiadendron giganteum. Classification (NCBI taxonomy): domain Eukaryota; kingdom Viridiplantae; phylum Streptophyta; class Pinopsida; order Cupressales; family Cupressaceae; genus Sequoiadendron; species Sequoiadendron giganteum. The sequence goes on along the minus strand of CM021109.1, from coordinate 331,754,172 downwards.
TTATGCTTTTGTTCTAAAATTGTGTAGTTATTTGAAAACTACGCTATAATTCTAAAATTGCAGTATTATTTTAAACTTGCGCCCTTATTTTTGTGCTATTGTCTTGAAACTGCGCTATTGTCTGAAAAATGCACCCCTATTTCATGCTTTTGACCTAAAATTGTGCTATTGTCTTGAAACTATGCTTTTGTGTGGCTTTTGTTGAGAATTTATCCCATAACCTAGCAATTGACTTCTCCTTCTATCATTTTTGTTTAGTATTTGTTCCAAACCCTAGCATGTGTTTGTTTGTCATCATAAATGTTGTTTGTCATCATGCTTGTGTCATTTTGTGTTGCTTTACATGTTTAGAGTGAAAACCTAACATCCTAGTTTATAACAATTGCAGGATAGTCTCTAATCACTTATGATGATAGAGAGGCGTCCTCATCACTTGTTCGATCCGATTTCTCATTTCAGTGCATTAGAGCAATATTTTCTTGACGTTATTGGATTAGATTATATTTTTTGCATGCCTTTGATCAGGACCCATACAACGATGCTGACTGCTCTTATGGAGAGGTGGCACTCTGAGACGTCCTCCTTTCACTTGCCTATAGAGGAGGCAACTATTACTCTCAAGGATGTGTAAAGGATTCTTCATCTTCCTATTCATAGTGATCTTGTTACATACTATGTTTGACAAGGTGTGCACGTTATGCAACATTTTTTAGGTACGACACACTTGGATGTTCGTGAGTCAGAGGTTGATTTTTTTGATTTTTCTGATAGCGTAAATCCTATCGTTCTTGTTCTTTATGGCCTAGTATCAGGATTGGTTATTCCTGATAGATGGGTCAACATTTTGTGGTGGGTTGGGGTACATGTATTGAGAGTATGCTAGAGCATGGTACAAGATATGTCTAGGGTGCCTATTTTCTTGCCCATCTTTATCGAGATATGCATGAGGTTGTGTATCGGGGTGGGAAATCGATGTTTGCAAGTGTGTCACTTTTGCATGTTTAGGTGTGGGAGCATATGCAGTGACTCATCCTGATCGGATTCAGGATCGTTCTTCGAGTGATCCATACTCTTATCATTATGGGGACTTTATGCATTAAACCTTTATTGGAGACCTGCATTATTGGCACCGTGTGTTTGATGAGATTTTTGGTTTCATATGGAGACCTTCTATGAGTTGTGAGGTTTGGCTAGAGGATGTTGATCAACTTGTGTATTGCTCACAGACCCGTTGGTTGCTTGGTCATTCATCATCTATGATAGAGCATTATCTACTGGACCAATTTTGTTACAGATCAGAGAGAGATAGGGGTGGGTTCTTGATGCATATGAGGCTCGTTTTGGTCAGACTTGTTAGGAGGTCTATAAATGGGCTCTCTAGGTTGATGCAGATACTATGATTGTTGATTTTGGAGACTTGCCCCAGTTGGTTGGGGTTGGTTGGTTAGTGTGGTAGATCCAGGTACTACTCATGATTATGAGGAGTGGTGGGCACAACGTAGGCCTTTGAGGCTTATCGGTCCTAGAGTTGATCCTATTTTGGGTAGAGCAGGCATTACAGGTCATCGTGGGAGTGATAGTGTGTTGAGGTTCTTGAAAAGCAGTTGGATCGAGCTCAACGTGATGAGGCATAGGATATCCAAGATGAGCGGGTGCCTCCTACACAGGGTCAGAGATAGGTTTCGGGTTCTCCTCCACCAGCTAGGGATGTTGATATGTTGCTAGCTCAGATGACTCTGGCCAGAGATGTAGAGGTTACACGGTGATAGGTTGCAGAGGCTTTGGTAGACACATTGAGGGTTGACCGACAAAGTGTGATTGGTAGATGACATGTTGTAGAGGCTCAAGTAGTGTTACTAATAGCATATAGAGATACTCTTCAGGCACAGTGAGAGGGCGATATTGGTAGACGACATGTTGTAGAGGCTCAAGTATCGTTACTGATAGTAGAGAGAGATACTCTTTGGGTAGAGCATGATAATATGCAAGCTGAGAAATATCAGTATCTACAAACATCCACCTATTATTAGACTTTATATGATTCTACTATTCCTAGGGCCTCTCAATGTTCACAGTTTGGGGAGCCGAGTGTTGTGAGTGACAAAGGTGGCAGTGCAGGTGTAGGTGTAGGTGATCAGTTTGTGAGGCAGCTAGATCATTTTGGTTTTTAATAGTGTTTCATCCCTCCTATTGGGGTCTTACTATTTGTGGTACTTGATCTTTATGGTGTTTCATTGTGTAGAGGCATTTTGTAGACATGTGTGTTATATATTCATTGGTCTAGTCGAGACCTTGTATATATGTTATGATTTTGTATTTTCCTATCACACTTGCGTCACTGTGGATGATGTACTTATGACATATTCCCTTTTTTATGATGATATATATGAGTTATACCTTCTTTGATTCAGCCTCATTTTATGTTTATGTGATGGTGATATATGATGATGTATGTTTATGTGTTTTTGTGTTTTTCTAATGTATGAATTGGTGTGGATGAATGAATCATATGCTGTCTCATTCATGATGTGATGTATGCCCCATACATTGTACATGATGTTTCATTTGGTTTATTATTATCATTATATGTATTATTAACATTTGTGGATGTAGTATGGATATGGTCTTGATGGTTTTTTATGTAGGATGAATTTTAATTAGAAGAAATATTGATGATAGATAGAGATATGATGTTAATTAGAAGAACTATTGATGATGGATAGAATGTTCATGTTAATTAGAATAAATATGGTGATGTATAGAAGGTTGATGACTAATTAGAAGAAATATTGTTGACGTATAGAGTGTTGATGTGTTACTTTTCCTTCGTTTTAAAGACTTCACAGTTTGAAAAACCCTATTTGATGTAGCAAACATATATGCTGCACCAGGGTATGAATTACCAAGGTGTCCTTGTATCTATTTCATGGACTTTGACTCTACAAATGAAGAGCATCTTTGTTCATACCAAACATATGGAAACTTTATTTAAAGTATAGGGGGGGTTGTGTGAAAAACATTTCGGACCACTCACACAGAGAGGTATAGAACACCTAACATGTAACTGCTTCGTGAATTTTTTTAATACAACTTCCATACCCAATAAAGAAAGTATTTGCAATGGTAATATTCCAAAAATATCTTACAAACAAAAAATTGAAATGACGCTCAATTGCCCTCATTCCTTCTTCTCTAAATCCTTATGAACATCCTTGACAGATCCTAGGAATGAGTCAATAAAATAAATCACAAAAAGTAAGACCACAAAAAGATAAAAACAAAGTTGTAGTATCACTTGCCATATCTATTTACGGTGGGGCTATTATCCATTTTTTATCATGTCTATCATAGGAACAGATCCATTAAGACATATCTCAGGATGTTGTTGGGACTTGTTAAAAAAGATAGGTAGTTGATACTTCGGAATTTGTTTTTGTCTATTTATAGTTAATTCAGATACGATTATTTTTCTTGAAAGTTCTAGCTTTTTGATGTTTGCTTTGTTTGTTTTTTTGTTTTGTCAAAGGATGATTGTGACAATTCGTTTATTATGGGTGAAACATTTATTGTGGATGTTGATGAAGGGATGGATTTTGTTTATTTTCTAAGTTTTTATGATGATGTTTTTGTTGTTTTCAAGGGACTAGCCTAGGGCCTCGGGGGCTCATCAAAGATAAGAATTTCCTATATTGTACATGCAGAGGCTCGTAGTTTGCTTGGTTTGACCTTTTCTATTTTATCAATATTTTTAGATTTTGTATATTGTATATGTTTTTGGGATTTTATATTTTTTTACTAAGCTGAAATAAAGCATGTTGGAAACCTAAGGGGACTGATCTAGGGTCTTGGGGGCTAACAAGCCTTGCCTACGTTGTACACACAGAGACCACGTAGTTCAACCTTTTGACTCAAAGCATGAATTATTTTTGGGTAAACAACACTAATAGCTTGGATTGATATCTCAATTCTGTGTCTAGAGGATATGTTGTGGGAAATTCACTTGAACTAGCTGTAAGGTTCAAGCAAATGTTGATATATTAGACTATTTGAGTGAAGGAATAACCCAATGATGTTGTTTTGATTTTGATGTTTTTAACATGTTTTTGATCTTTGTTGTTTTCTAGTGTTTTTGAATTTTGTTGTTTTATGACCACGGTTGAATGCTGCCAAATATAATCCATGACTAGCTTTGGGAAGTTGTCGCCAATAGAACAAGTTACCTTAATCAGTGACAAGCCATGGTTGGATACATAATTTATGAAATGGGTGGTTGGATGTTGTGAAAAAGTGTTGATAGATAATGATGCATGTTTTATTCATACATAGTGCTTGTTTGCCTGGTTTTCACTATGGTACCTATTCTAGGAGCGTCACAAAGTGGTTTTCACTCAAAGAACGTTTTATTTCTCTTTACTATTTTTGTTGCTTTTTTATTTATTTTTGTATTTTTTATCTCTTTTTCTACTTTTCTTGGATTTTTACCCTTCTGCCTGGGGTATAAGATGTTGAAAAATTGGATTGATACTTCAATTTATTTTTTCTAGAGGATATGTTGCAGAAAAGCTTACTTCAACTAGTTGTGGGGTTCAAGCAACTATTGATATCTTAGAAGTGTTAAGTGAAAGAATAATCCATGCTGTCGTCATCTTTGAAGGTTACCTTGGTAGTGCATTGGTGGTACACCTTGTTGTTGGGATGAACTATTTCAAAGGTTACCCTAATAGTGCATTGGTGGTATACCTTGTTGATGGGATGAATTGTTTCAAAGGTTACCTTGATAGTGCGTTAGTGGTATACCTTGTAGATGGGATGAATTGTTTCAAAGGTTACCCTGATAGTGCATTGGTGGTATACCTTGTTGTTGGGATGAATTATTTTGAAGGTTACCCTGATAGTGCATTGGTGGTATACCTTGTTGTTGGGGTGAATTTTTTTGAAGGTTACCCTAGTCGTGCATTGGTGGGTATACCTTGTTGTTGGTGGATTTTTACCCTCTTTCTTGGGGTGTAATATGTTGAAAACTTGGATTGGTACTTCACTTTGTTTTCCTAGAGGGTATGTTTTGAAAAATCTTACTTGAACTAGTTGTGGGGTTCAAGCAACTGTTGATATCTTAGAATATTAGAGCGAAGGAATAATCCATGTTGTCGTCATCTTTGAAGGTTACTTGGGTAGTGCATTGGTGGTACACCTTGTTGTTGGGATGAACTGTTTTGAAGGTTACCCTAATAGTGCGTTAGCAGGATACCTTTTTGATGAGATAAATTATTTCAAAGGTTACCTTGATAGTGCATTGGTGCGATACCTTTTTGTTGGGATAAATTCCTAGATCACAATGCAAGCTAGAAGACATAGATCAAGATTTATTCTAAAGCAAGATGCAAGGACTTGCCCCCAGTTTCTAGCAATGTAGGTGATGGATTATCTTGTGATAGGATAACATGTTGGGATAAAGTATGCCTCTTTGGACAATTCCTTTATTGTTCAGATAATGCTAGATAGGATAGGATCAATGATAATGAACCATGTCAAGATGCTTTCTATAAGCAAGTGTAAAATGTATATCAAATATTTGTCAAGATCAAGATAACTTGGATTTGGATAAAAAAAATGGATTGGATTCATTATGGATAGGCTGAGATGCTTCCATCTGAAATGGTGCATGTAGATGCTCGATTCTACACATGATGCATGTTTGCTAGGTTTTCATCATGGTACTTATCCAAAGCACCACCATGGTGGTTTTCATTGGAGAGTGATTTTTTTCTTGACTGTTTTTCTTGATTTTTGATGTCACACAAGATGCTTGTTTACCAGGTTTTCATCATGGCGATAATAAAAAAAAATTGCTCATGTTGAAAAACCTAGGAGTGTTGATGTAGATGTTGTTGGTGCTGATATGGTTGTTGTTGTTGTCATGACATGCCAACAATATCATGCTTGGAGGATTTGATTTGCTATGATACGAGCACTTGAATGTAACCCTTGGAAATTCTTATCTTCCTTGTTGATACCAGAGTTAACCTTACCTTGATACATACATCGTGATAGAGTGCCCTTAGAGTCCTTATGATAAAGAGTTGTTGCCAACACATGGTCAATGTGAGATTTGGATATCATGGATGGGAAAATGCGTTGAGAGGTATGATATTTAGATGGATTGATCGACAGTTTAGAACCTTTGACTCTCCAAACTTGGGATGATGAGCAACGATGGGTGGATATGGAAATTCGATTGGGACCAACATCTTGATATACCTTGTAGGTTTCTCTTGAAGCTTTCTTTTGCATTGTTGGAAAAAATTTCTAAATGAACTTCCCTTTTTGATTTTTCCCCATATTTTTTTTGACTAATGGAGTTTGATAGGGATGATTTTCTTGTTTTTCTTTTTTATCCATTTAAACTTTTTTTGTCCATTTTTCTTTGCTAATTATTTTTCTTCAATGACTTGTTCCTTTATTTGATATAGTTTTTTCTTTTGTTGTTGGTCCCAATTAGAGGATGGAAATATGTGTGGATGACAATTCATGGTATGGCTAGTTGTAGTGTTTGTATCAATTTTATTATAAGGACTCTTGATGTTCTCTATGTTGATGTTTTTATTAGATAAAGTTGCCCCTAGTATTATGGAGGTATCTTTGATGTGTTTATCTCTCCCTTAGTTTTTGAATAATCAAGACCTCGATGCTTAGGATTTCCCATAATTTTCATTGGTTCTAAGATACCCTGTTCATGTAGACCTAATCCTCTACCTTGATATTGAATCCTTTGAAAAAAATTATTTGCAATAGGATATGTCTTACCTTGGAAACAAGGTTCTAATCATTCTCTAATCTATTGTGGATCTTCAAATGTGATAGCTTCCTCACTGATAGGAACCTTCATATGTGGGATGCCTTCTTGATTGATATCTTTGGTCTGATCCTATGAAATATCAGATTTTAATGCTTCTTTAAGAGGTGTTTCTGATTTACTATCCATGTAAAAGTCTTCCTCATGATTCATTTTTGATATTTCTTCATAGGATGTTTATGATTCACAACTTATATATATAAGTATTCTTTATGATCCATTTTTGATATGTCTCCATAGGATGTTTCTAATTCACAACTTATGTATAAGTCTTCTTCATGATCCCTTTCTAATATGTCTCTAGCTTCTGCTATGTCTTGATCTAGTGTACAGATGTTAAGATTAGGAGACTCTTGTTCTTTGATAATGATATCAAGAGTATGAGACTCTTGTCTTGGATGAAGATCATCTACATTTCCATTAGGAATAAGCATCTCATGGGTAAATATATGTGTGCTTGGTATATGGATTTGTTCTTCCTTTAGAAAACATGGGATGTCTTGGAAGATATTTGTCAAGTCATTATAGTATTTAATGATAGGGATTCTTGATCTCGACTTTGTGTAGTATCATCTTTGACATGTTTTGGATCACATTCTTAACATCGATCAATTTCAAAGAATGGATTACATGTAAAGGATCCTTGTATTTTCTCAAAAAAGTGGGCATATGGGTGATAGCTCTTGGTCTAGATTTTTTGCATTGGGTATAAGTGTTGGATCAAGAGTCTTTTGATCATCAATATGTACTACCATGAGGTTGGATGATATCAATATATATTGGACTGAATCATTGCTAGAATTGGGTGATTGATTTTGATCATGCTTGGGATTAAATTCTTGATGTATGTCCTCTTGCTCACTGGATGATGTAGAAACATTGTATATGTGATCGGTGATAGATAGATCTTGATCGTTGCTTTCAACTTTTGAGGTTAAAACATTATCATTGTTTTCATTAGTAGATGCATCTTGAATGTCATTTTTAATAGCTATTTCTCCCTGATCAATGAGGTCTTGGATGAGGTTTTTGAGTGTAGCACATTTGTTCATTGGGCGACCCTTGATTTTGTGGAACTCACATTGTTCGTACTGGTTATACCAATGGAGTTTAAATTTTAGTTCACCATAAGTTGGACTATCATTGATTTTGATAAGTTCATGTTGTACTAGTTTGTGCATGATTACCTCTAAAGTTTATCCCAAAGGGGTGAATTTCCTTCCTAGTTGGTAATCTTTCCTCTATGGTTTTTCTTGATTGTTTTTCTCTTCATTTTGCAAAATTCCCTGATTATGTGTTTGAGGTACATTTTGATATTGCACTTGAGGTAAACCTTGGTGTTGCAAAAATTCTTGATACTATTGATATTGTAAGTGTTGTTGATGTGGATATTGAGGTGTTTTAGGATTGTCAAGATGTTTATATGTAATGTTTTGACTTTGCACATGGCATTGTTGATACATCAGATTATTATTTCGTTTAATTTCTTCAAGATCTCTCTCAAATTTATTTAGGGTGATTTGATGGTCTAGACTTATTCCTTGATGGGGACTTTGAAACCCTTGGTTTTTTTTCCCTACTTGATGTTGTGGCCCTTGATAAGAGTGATTTGGGTAATAGATCAACATTTTTTGGCGATGTTTTGATGTTCAATACCCTATCATAAGGTTACTTGGTTTATATGCTCATGGGCCTCTTTCGTCATTCATGGTGTTTGTTAGTGGGATACTAGTGTTGTTCTTGCTTGCTTCCATTTTCTTCCTATGATGTGATCTTTTGGTTGTCATAAACAACTTGGGTCCCTTGTGGGAGAGTTTGTGTAATGTTTGAACTCTCTAGGTGACTCAAATCCTAAAGACCCAATGTTGTCCTAAAGATTATGTAAGATATTGGAACTATTGGAACAGACTAGGATTATGACAGTAGTAGAAGGAATACAAGTTCAGATTGTTCCTTGAAGCATGTTTGTAAAAGTTGTATACCAACCTAGTTCTGGTTTCAAGAAGTGCCCAAAGTGTTTCTTGAGAGATTTTGAACTAAGATGCCTAAGTCTGAAATTACAACCTGTGGACTTTACCTTAGGGATCTTGACCTTGTGTGAGATCATCAAGGGGATATTTATTGCCACGTGGGTGGTGGTAATACGGGTATCTCTACTAATATGTCTTCTTTCTCTTCCTCTTCGTCTAGGACAATTGATGTGGTGATAAACTGGAAGGGTGTTTTGCTCTTTTGAAAAATGAATGTTCTCAAGCTGCTAATGATGTCAGTTTGTTCACCTTCGATATATGTGAGACTAGGTTGATGAATCGGTGCTACAAGATCTGGTTGTTGAACTGGGGAAATTGGTTGCCAAATGGTCATAAAGTTTGGTGGTGTTATGGGATGGTTATTTTGAAGCTCAAGACCCTAGGTTTTGAGTGTTGTTTTGGAATGATACTACTTTTTGTAAATCAAAATGTTGAAGAACTAAGATCTATATTCCACTTCCTTGTCCAGAGGATATGTTGTGGGAAAGCTTACTTGTACTATCTGCAAGTCCTAAGAAACTCTTGATATCATGGACATCTGAGTGGAGGAATTACCTTAATGGTTTGTTTAATTTTGATTTCAAATAGGTAAGATGGAAATAATGGATGTGGGACTATCCGATCTTTTGGCTTTCCAATTATTTTGGTTCGAACAATGATCTTATAAACAACTTTCTCTCAACTTTTCCTCCATGTTTGAAGTATGACAAGTGATAAGACAATACTTGAACTGACTCAGCAAGCATGGACTTGTGTGACCTTCTTGTCTATAACTTAGGTTGTGAAATCACAATACTCAAGCCATAGTTCCAAAATTTTTACCTTGATTAATGTACTCTGAAATCAAAGCCAGAATGTTCAAACACCTTTAAGGAAAGATAAATTCAAAGGGGTGCAAACATAAGGATTCTTTAACAAGGATGCACTAAATCAAAGGGTTGTGGTTCAACCATTTCATTCAGTATTTTTTTGAATGTGTTATTTTTCTTAAACCAATCATAGAATTTGATGTCAAATTGTTTTGAATGTAATGGGAAAATTTTAACATAAACCAATAATTACAACCCTAGGGGATAAATACCATTCTCTTAGGTAGGCTTGCCTCATGCTCCGAAGAGATGATTTTACATGCAACTTATGGCATGGGCCTATAGTCAAACATGGCAAGTAACTTCTCAGAAGTAAATTTTGATGCACCACTTTTAGAGAATTTTTTTGGATAAGAGGGTGGCCTCTAAAGCAATTTGGCTCTTAGTGGTAACTATGAACGCATAAATCTGACACTCACCCGCTAGCCACTTAAGGCTCTTTAACCGTTCTTGTTCCACTTAAGGCATGGGATTAGGTGTAGTTTTTTGTCAAAATGACTTGAAGCTACTTTCTTACAATTTCACAATCTTTAATATATCCCACTAGTAAACTTGCTTCGAGACCTTGCAATGAGTTCCCCAATGCAGAATGTATATCAAGGCAAGCCCCCTCTTTAAGGTAAACTTAAAAATAAAGTGCAATGCTCAAAAATGTTTTTTTACTCATCCAAGATCGCCAAAAGGTTTGAGGGGAGAAGATAAAACACTCTAGCTTTGCCAATCAATGAATGCACAATGAACAATCCATAGAGAATTGATTCATTTTAAACACCTCGAGCGGTTTTATCCCCACAAATATGTGAATAACATAAACAAATTATTCTTTTTACTTGCACCAATAGGAAGTATTCAAGATATCATTCAAAAATTACAATGGTGAAATACAAAAGAAAGAAATTGTTCATTTTAAGCTCCAAATTTGGGTGTTTCTAAGAAAGCAATCCTTGTCTCTAATTGGTCAACAAATGAAAATCGTGCGTGCGTCAACAAATGGAAATTGTTTGCATTATTTTATGCACCAAATTTAAAATTCCTAAGTTAAGAAACGTGAAATTGGTTCATTTTTAGATCCCAAAATTGAAGTGTTTTTTGTTGTTTTTGTTCTTTTTATGAGCATCAAATTTAGATTCCTAAGTTAAGAAAATACGAAATTGCTTCATTTTTAAACAATAAATCAAATGTGAGTTTGTATTTTATTCATTTTTAGAGCACCAAATTCAGATTCCTAAGGTAAGAAAGCATAAATTTGTTTAGTTTTTAAACACTAAATGAAAAATGAGTTTGTTTTTGTTCATTTTAGAGCAACAAATTTAGATTCCTAAGTTAATTAAAATTAAATAAAAAATTGGGACTGATCATCTTCCCTACAATAAACATCTTAATGTTACTTGAATCCTGCATCAGATATTCCAATACCCACTTACACATCCAAAAAGAAACAAATGTTAGTGGATAATCCCATTACAATAGTGCAGGATCTGTGCAACTACACTTGTCTGTCAGAACAACTACTCAGAAAAAATATGCAAACGAGCAAAAAAAATACAACTACTTAGATCCAAAAACAAATTCTCAAACCAGACAGCAAAAGCTAACACTGTTAGAAAACAAGCGCACATGTTTTAGACAATAGCGCAGTTCTTTGGACAATATCGTGGTTTTCTTGACAAACAAGCGATCAGGATTTCTAGACAAGCACGTGAAAACTTTTTCAAATGCATTTATGGGACCTTTAGCTTCAAAAGTGACTCAAACGGACGTTAGAGGAGTGGACAAGTGTCACATAAGGTGTTCCATAATGTGTGAGGGAGAGAATGTTAGACTGGAAGATGGATCAAAAAATGTCAAGTCTAAGAATCTAAGCTAAGATTAGCATATTAATCTAAGATCTAAACCTACACATACGAAATGAAACTAAGTTATTCTAACATGCATAATTGAATCTATGACTACATAAACAAATGAACATGAATAATCATAGTCTTACAATCTCATAGTGGAGTGTATTTGCCTGATTTTGGGTTGTTCTTATCACCACGAAGCCTCCAAATTTCATCTACAAAAGCTTGATGAGTGACTGTTGTGTTTGGTCGATTGAAGAAAATGGTGAATCTATGTTAATTGTGTTCTTGACAGCACTTTGTTGCTCAATGTATGTTGATTCTCCGATCGTTATTTGTGAGGAAAGGGGTTTGTTATATAGAAGATGTGATTTGAAATGGAATATCAAGATCATTTTGAAGAATATCCATATCAGCGATCGGAGTGTGTTTAGAGGAATTAGACATGAGAAAATTGTGCAAATTTGATTTCACAAATTGTGTGATTGAGAAATAGATTGGCCAATCAGGGATGTGATTGATCAGCTAACAAATTTAGATTGATCAGTCCAGAATGTGATGGCTTAGTTATGAATGTGATGACTTAGTTAGCAAATTGATGGCTTAGTTAGGAATTGTGATTGATTAGTTAACAAAATAGATTGTTTAGTTAAAAATTTGGAATTATTGGTTAACATATTAGATTACTCAATCGGTAATCATAATTTTCTCAATCAAAAAGTGGGTGAGGAATACAAATTAATTCATTTAATTAATTAATTCCTTTTTGGAGTTGAACATGCAAATTGTTGGTTAACAGGTTTGTCACCTAGCTCTATATTCTATCACCCATGAAGATGACAAATGTAACAAAAGTTGAACCAATATAATGAGGTTTCTTATCGAGTCTCTACTTATTTTATAAGGTGACAACAACCTTCTAAGATATTGAATGATTAGAAATTCAGACTAATTTTAACCAGAAAGCAAAGAAAGGTGTTGCTTTTAACCAAAAAGCTTTGAAAGGCATAGCAATATCTAAATATAAACCAAAAGTGGAAAAACTTTAATCATTTCTAGAACTAATAAAATTCTTCATCTGAACTCAAACCATTTCTTATAAGCATTTATTCAAAGATAAACATTCAATAGCAATACAATCTATCAAACATTCACAACATCAGCATAGATAATCATTGGCAAGATATCCAGGATAAACAGAATAAATCCATACACAACAACTCAAAGATTATGCCTGCATGAACTTCACCATATGAGTTTTCTATATTGAAGAATGACTACAAAAAACTTCAAAACATAAAAAGTTTGTTCTAATGAGGAAAATCAAAGTTTTTCCCAAAAGATCCTAACTACATCGACTAAGACCATATTTAAAGCATAACCAATTGTATTTGGTAACGGTTTCTTGGGAACAACTGTTCCCCATAATAAAAATAGTTTTTAACTCAAAAGAGCCAAAATTAAAAGAAGTGTCATGAAAAGCTAAAAATAACTATGCATCATTTATTTCCACTTCATCACCTTCATCTTCTAGAACTTTAACCACTTCTTGCTCTAGCAACTTCTCCAATATTTTCATCAAGAACCTATAATCACGATACCTGGTGAAAATTACAAATATATCTTTACTCTCAGGCATTGTAGTAATCTGTAATCTAGTTCTCCATTTGGCTAAAGCAATATCAAATTCAACCAATGTCTCGGATCTTCTATTCTCTTCAGATTTATAATAGTTTAGGTGAATTTGCAATCTGCTGAGCTTTGAGAAGGATTCCTAGGTCACTGTGGCAAGATCAGCTATTTCATTGTTGAATGTCCCTAAATTTCAGAGAAACCTCCTTCATATCCAAAATCCTTTCATCAAACTCATCAGTAATTTCTACATCCAAATTTTGACAAATATCTTTAATCTCCACCAACATCTCAAAGTGTTGTTCAAGTGTTTTATTAATTTCTCCTACTAGGTTATCATACATATTTAGTTTCCACTCCAATGAATCAGACTAGGAAGAGTCCAACTCCTTAGGATCCTTCACAATTTTCTCACCAATTAATGTTGCCCGATCCATTGAAATTAATTCTCACTTTCTAAGAGAAAACATAGAGGTTGGTCTGATCTTTCTTGACTTGTTGAATTTCTACCACCAATTCTTTCCTCTTATAGTAACCCGAGTGTAGAAGAGCATGGATTTACTAATAAAGAAGATAGCCTCCCAAGACATATTATCAATCCATTCACTGGCTTCTCTAGAGTAACTCAGATTCTTTTTAATTTGTTGAATGGCAAGAATATCAATACCCTCTACCTAAGAACTTGAGGCCCCATTAGGTGTTAGAGGAGTAACCATGGAAGAGATAAAGTTACCCAAAGCAAGGACTTGAGATTGTAACTTCACCTTCTCTTTTCTCTCTTCTTTCACTCTCTTAATCAAGGCATTAATTGAATAGTTAGCATGGTATACATCACCTTCAAGTGTCGAAGGCCCCATATCAACATGTGTAATCTTGTAATCCACCTTTTTTATTTCATTATAACCTAACTCCTTCACATGATCGACAATTTCTAACACTTGATTTCTAGAAGTAGTATCAATCAATATCCTTGGTATCCTTCAAAGTTTCTTGGGTTTTGAAGAACCCTCAAGAAACTTTGTAACTGTATCTAATTCAACTATCATAGTGGGAGTATACTTTATTTTCTTCTCTACTGCCTTTTTCAACCATCCTGGGGAGGCTGCTACTAAACCAAAATATATTTGTTTTCACTAGTAGTTTCATGAGGGTTGTCGGGAGTAATTTGTGAATTCTCAATCGGAGAAGTGGGAATCTCACACAAAGGAGGAAAGATATTATCTTCAACAATTTTTTGGAAAATAGCTTCAAAATCTGCAAGCACAGATTTCACTTGACTGGCTTTCTGCTTAGGGGTTGGAGAGGGCATACTATCTTGTTCACAAACCGAATTCAACTTAATCATTTCTTCTGGCTTCTCACCATCACCTCCTGACTGTGAATTTGCAATAGAAGATCTAGTAGTTAGTCTCCCTAATGATATACTTACACTATATGTTGGTGTAGACCCCTATTCATACTTCTATGATGACCTAGGCTCCTGGGTAGAACCAACAACCTGTCGCCATTTTCCATCCAACCAGTCTTGAGTTTTTTTAAGTATTGGGAAGGAACGTACTATCATATCAAAGACCTCATTCTTATTCAAATAGACCTTAGGGTGAGAATTATTGGGAAAATTTTCATATTCAGGATCCATGACCACTGAATCCTTAGTCACATTTTTAGGAATTTGAAATGAAAGACCAAAGACTTGTATCTATTTTAGGGTTAATCTTATATAATCCATTTTCAAGACTTCATTATCATCGATAAAATCCTCCCAAAATTCCATGACAGATGGGAGATGTTGATATGAATTCCCTCCATACAAATTATGCCTCACAAAACCCTTACTATCAAATTTGGCTCTCATTGACAGATACTGGAGATTATATTTTTTCAACAATTCCTCAACTCCCCTAGCCATCTAGTTAGTCTTGCACACAAAAGAAGGAGTCATCAATGGGAAAGCATATCCCCTTTTCCCCATGCTTGTATACTTAATATTAAGTATGGCCATTTTCTGACAAACTTCTAGGAACACTAGTAAATCTTCAGGATACCTGGGCAATTTCAATGGGGCTTTCTCAAAACCCCCAATTCTCAGATAGGAAAATTTATCAAATTGAATGTAAAAACTCCCAAACTTTGACTCAAGAGAAACTGATTCAGGAGAGAAGCGCATTTCTGAGTTTCCATCTAGTTTCTTCACAACCTCCATTGAAAATGCATCATTAACATGACAGAAATCCCTCATTCCAAATTGTTTAGTGAACTACGGATAGAGTTTATACACAGCCATGTTTGGAGTTGGGGGCCCTTGCAGTTCCAACCTAGGCCAGAAAGACCTCTTACTTGCTACAACATATATAGGGTAGGAACACATATGAAAGGTAGCAGTCTTGTGGAAATTAATTAATTGCTCATTCAAATGGAAGAAAATAATTTCAGCCCAATTAATAAAAATATTCTCATCATAGATATTCAAGATAAACCGACACATCCAATCCTAAAATGATTCAATTTGTGCGCTTCCGACTACACGATGCAACAAAGCAATAGCATCCACAATTTCCTCTTTGAAATGCATTCTCTTAAGTTTGGTCGGTAGTTGTGACTTACCTCTCTTTTCTAACTTCAACCAGGTTTTGGCCATGGAATTTCTACACCAGTCCTCATTCATTTTGAAGAAATCTCCAGCTACAGCCACATACATGTCTTCCACAGGTTCCCTTTCTGAAATCTTCAGCATGCGGGAAATAGCCTCAGGAGAAATCTTTACAATTACTGTCTCGTCCATGGCTTTAATCTCTCGTGTTTCTGGAATGTATCTTCTTGCACATGCACCTATCAGGTCCACACTAAGCACAACTTATGGAAGTCCACTAGCATGAGCTATCCCACTTTCCAACAACTTTACATCCACCTCAGACCTTTCGTTAGTCTCCAAATGTGCCCAAAATTCTTCCAACTTAAAAGGTCTGAGCTCAATATCCCTTATACCGAGCCAATGATTTCCAATTCTAGACTACATGAGCTCCCAACACAGAAAGAAGCACTTATTCACCAAAAAAATTAGTTGTAGAAGAAAGAAATGCAGCTAAAAAACCTTTGAGAAAATTCTGCCACCTCAAGCTATGTCGCAGATAAGATGTGTGTTTGGTGTTGCATTAATATGGCACTTTATTTTAATCTTCAAAAAAAGAAACCCAATGATTTGCACACATTTTGAAGACTCTTGACAAGATGTCTCCAAGTTGTACCATACACATCTTTAAATGAATTGGCGATGCTTCAAAAGAAGCAGAAAAGCTATGTCGCCTAGTCATGGAATATTGAAACTTTAGAACCAAAGTTGGAAGTTGTGAAGTTACAAAAACTCCCAACTTTTTGAACACACAAGACAGACAACCCTATCAACACACTTGACACTAGGAAAGGGACCAAGTCGAGCTATCGGGTAGTTATCAATCTTACAAACCCCACGACAAGGTTAGGAAACTTTGGACGCCAGTGACTTAGGTTTCAAAACTCAAAGAGACCGCGACAAGAGGTTTGAAATCAGATAATATCACGACAGAGGAAAAAGACTTCAGACCCAAACGAGATGAAGGACTGAATACCCTAGAAAATGAAATTTCAAAATAGCATAGTAAAATGATACCTAAAGGTAACATTGGCTTCGAATGGGGACAAGGACTAATAGCACACAGAGAATCTAGAAACCATGGCATGAAGCCTTATTCATTAGGCAAACAAACCAAAACCAAACAAACCAAAACTGAATAAAACAAGAAGGAAACTATGTACAAGGACAGACCAAAAGACATAATCACTCGAGAAGTTTCAGATCTTTCCCATTGTAGGCAAGAGGTATAACAATACCATCAGGATAATCCAATCAAAAATCATGATCACCAACTATTTGCTTGATCTTGAAAGGCCCTCTCCAAGGGAAATCAAATTTCTTGTGTGCCTCCTTCGGTTCCCTTCTTCTATCCCAAAGAAGAACTGAATCACCAATTGCAAAATCTCTCTGCCTAGCCCTTTTATCAAAACCCTCTTTACCATCTGTTGATGCTTGGAAATCTTATCCACAACTAGATCTCTTTGCTCTTCCAACTTGTTCAGATAACTAATTCATTTTTCAAGTGTTGTCTGAAATTGACTATCTTCTATGGCTTTCTACAAATTAAGTGTTGAAATCTCCAAAGGTGTTGGTAAGGTACTATCAATGCCATATACTAACTGAAAAGGAGACATTCCAATGGCTCTTTTGCAAGTCACTCTATCAGCCCACAGAGCATCATATAACTTCTTGTGCCATCCATGTTAGTTCTTATCCACCAACTTCTTAATAATGGAAATTAGATTTTTATTACTAGATTTAGCCTGCCCATTTCCTTGTGGGTAATAATCAAATGAATGAGCAAGGCTGATACCATAATCATAACAAAAGAGAGTAATTTCAATGGATGAGAATTATCTAGCATTATCAACAACAATTTTCTTGGGCACCCCATACCTTACTAAAATGTTTTCCTTTAGAAAATTGCATACAACTTTTGTAGTAGTGTGCTTCACTAGAATAGCTTTGACCCATTTGGTGAAATAATTTGTAGCAATCAAGATATGTGTATGCCCTGCACTAGAGGTTAGATTAATTGGACCAATAAAATCCATATCCCATTGCTGAAAAGGTTCATCTATCATCACAGGTTTCAAAGGTAAAGCAGCAAGTTGTGGCCTACTAGTAAATTTCAAACACTTCTCACATTTGGATACCATTCATAAGCATCTTTGAACATACCTAGCCAAAAAAATCTATGACGCAAGATCTTGAAATTTGTTACAGAAGCTGAAAAATGTCCACCACATGATTCACTGTGAAAGGCTTCTAGTAACCTCTTATGCTTCTCTTTGTCAACACACCTCAAGAAGGTCCCATCCACACCTTTCTTATATAAATTCCCCTCCTAGAGAACATACTTATTACCCTTAAGCTTTCAATTCCTCTTTTCCTTGGGTTACAGATGTGATGGGAAATCACCTTAAGTCAAAAAATAAGAGACATCTGAAAACCATTCATCAATTGTAATTGTAAATAGTACCAATGACACACTCTCCTCTTCAACTGATTTACTTTCAGCAACCATTTTATCCAAACCCTTTCCTCTAACTAGGTTAGTGGGTTTAATGTCCAGATCATATTCTTGCACCTTGGCTATCCAGGACCCTCTCTTAATGCATCCAATGTCTTTCTGAGTGATTATACTTTTCACAACAGTTTCAAGGATAAAAAAATTTGTATGGGAATGAAGAATATAGAACCTAAAATTCTTAAGTGCCTTCACAACAACATATCCATGTTTCTCAAATGGAGTGTACTTAATTCCATACTTCTCCAGAGGAGTGCTCATAAAAGAGATAGGAGCTTCAATACCTTGTTCATTTTTAATTTGTAGTAAGATGGTCGATAGAGTATGTTTGGAGGCATAGCTATATATGATGAAATCTTTAGTGAAGTCAAGATGAACCAAAGTGGGAAAATTTGTAATTGCAACTTTAATATCTTCAAAAGATTGCTTCCCTTTGCCTCTCCATTAAAACACGGGATGATTCTTCATCATATCAAAAATAGGCTTGGTTAGCTCAACAAAATCAGGCACAAACCTCCTTAGAAAATTCACTTGACCGAAGAAAGACCTAGTACCATCCTTATTGGCAGGTAATCTCAGCTGCATAATTGCCTTTACTCTCTCAAGATCTACTTTAATCCCATCTTTTGAAAGAATATGACCTAAGAGTTTTCCTTCTGTCACAACAAAAATTGATTTCTTAGGGTTCGAGAAATTCCCTCTTGTCTGCAATGTTGTATTATCACCTCTAAATCATGTAAGTGATTAGCTCTCTTCTTAGAGAACACTGTTAGATCATCCAAATAAATCATAATTATTTGTTCCTTAAATCCCCAAATGATAAATCCATTACTCTTTGAAATTTCACTCCTACATTTATAAGGAAAAAGGGCATTCTACTATATGCAAAAACACCAATAGGAGTAGTGAAAGTGGTTTTATGTTGATCCTTTGGAGCAACTTTGATTTGATTATAACCTAAAAAACAATCAAGCATAGACATCATTTCAAAACTAGAAGTTGTCTGCAAGATATGATCCATCATAGGCAACGGATAATTATCTTTTAAAAATGATTGATTCAAGTTCCTGAAATCAACACATATCCTTATCTCTCCATTTTTCTTCCTCACAAGAACTATATTGGCTACCCATGTTGAATGATGGATAGGGTAAATAATTTTCACCTTCAACATCTTGTCAATTTCACTAAAAATAGATTCTACAACTTTGGGATTATAAGTTCGTTGCTTCTTCCTATAAGGTGTTAAGCCAGGCTTCAATGGTATCGTATGTTGCAATTCTCCATTTTTTAACTTCTTTAAATAAGCATAACACCACGCAAAAACATCTTTGTATTTAATTAGAAAAGAGATCGACCTCTCCTTCTCTTGAGTAGAACAACATTTACCAATGCATACAATCTTGGGATCATCTTGAATACCAATATTAACCTTATCAAATTCAGCAGATGATTCAATTGAAACTTCTCTCTTTTGCTTCAAATACTGGTCATGCCTGTTGAACAAATATTCAAGAGAGACTAAACCTTTAGGAATTGTATTCCCTTTTAATTGAATAATCCTAGGGTCTCTTCCATCTAAAGCACTACTTTCTCCTTCCAGGACCTCATTTCTTTTATCATTACTTCCTTCGAAAAAAATATTAGCAAAAGATTCAACTTTCTCCAAAAATGCAATGATTTGTTGGTCATTATTAAATACCTACCAATTATTTACATTGTTAGGGACACCAGCTCGGTACACAATCTCAAATTGAAATGATTTACCTTTAAAATTAGGGTGTGGCAAGATTAATGACGTTGATACTGCTAGAGAGTCAGCCCTAGTATTCTGATCTCTTGGAACTGATTCTATGGAAAAGGCATCAAAATATTTTATACAATCCCAAACTTTATTCCTATAATGCCTATGCCGACTATTTTTCACAATATAAACCTTCCTGGCCTATTTCACCACTAATTCAACATCTCCCATAGCTCTCAATTTATTAATAACTCTTTCTTTATCCACACTTAGAACAAGCAATAGGGCTTCATATTTAGTTGTGTTATTAGTATTAGTGAATTCCAACTTGAAAACAAATGGGAACTTATAGCCATCTGGTGAGATTAAAACTACCCCTGCACCTAATCCAACATTAGCATAGCTTCCATAAAACTCAAGTGTCCATAACTCATCAACTAAATATGGATTGATAAGGTTTGAGTCTCCTTCTTTGTCAGAAGCACACATGTAAGTGCCTGGCCCTGTTTCAACAAACAAAATATCTACTCTCGGATCACCAGATTTTAGAACAGTAAACTTGGCCTTGGGTTTAGGGTTTAGGCATACTTTTTTCCCTTCCAATGGTATCAAGGCATGTGACCAATCCATTTTTATTTCCCCACCCAAATCTTTACAAAAGATTTTACTTAAGAGCATTCCATAACTAGCTAGAATATCAACAACTAGTATGGTTAATTTCAATCTTTTCTTGGGGAAAGTAGCTAAGGCTACTTGAGCATCTTTAATCTGACCTATAATAGGAACAAGAGAACCATCCATTGAATAAAATTTTCCCTAAGAAGATGTAAAGGACAAACCTAAGGCATTGGCTATTTGGGCCGACATCATATTCTTCGAGGCTCCAGAATCAATAATATAATTACTCAACCTAAAACCAGTGATATACAATGACACATAGAAAGGTTTTGGTTTTGCAAAGCAGTTTGGTTGAGATGAATTTTTCCCAACAGAATTAGTGCAAACTTGGTCTTCCACATGGATTTCATGCTCTAGGGACACCTAGGCATTACAGTGAGAGGGTAAAGGCTCTTTCTTAATGTATTTGACTAGTTTGTCTAACTCTGCAAGATTAAGTCTTAGATATTCAACTTGGGAAATCTAGACTTTTGTATTATTACATGATTCAATTATATCAAACGGATCAGTGATAGAGGAATCAAAGGAATATGTATGGGTTACCTCAATTGTTGTACTTTTGGATGCATTCTGTTATACTTTCTTTTGTTTTTTCAATAATAATTTAGGAGATGATAATGAACCAGATGCCTCCCCTCTTGCATGTTGATCCCTTGTAAAGACGGCACAATTTGGATCATCCACTCTTACATATACATCTTCTTTGGCTTCAGAATCTGGTATAAATTCAAAGAAATTCATGTCAGAGTCTTGAGATGGACCAGGCTCCTCCACATATGGCTCTTGTGCACCTTCATTGGTTGACATCATCTGCATGAATCAGATCATTTCTGGAACTTTCCCCGTCATGATCTGAAGTCAAGTGGAAATTACAATGGTTATTCTTGCTTGAAGAAGGGGCAGCTTCAATTTCCAACCTTTGAGTTGGGGCACCCAAAGATAATATTTTGTTGGGAGCTCCTTGAAAATTATAATCTCTCCTAGGGACATCTTGATAAGATGTTTGTGAAGGACCCTTTGGCATTTTTCTCCTAAGAGTGATTATATCATTGGCCAATCTCTGTATAACTAGATCAGTAGACTTTGTGGGTTAAGACTTACCAATCTGCAATTCTTAATTCCACTTTCCCACAACAATCAAATCATCTTCTATGAATACAAATAAATACTGAGTAACTTCCACATTAGCAGCTCCTTCTCTTTTGATAGTGAAGCTTATGTCCGATGGCAGAGTGTTGATAAACATAGCCTTTAATAACTCATTTCCTGGCCTCATGTTTGCAAAAATTCTATTGAACAAATTATTGAATTTGGCTACAAATTCTTTCATTGACTCATGAATCTCCTTCTTCATAGATCCCAACTAGGCAACTAGGACTTGATCATTTTCAAAATTCTTGAATCTATCTTCAAACCTTGTTCTAAAAGTAGCCCAATTATTCATAGTACCATTTGCAAGGGAATAAAACCAGTTGCAATAGCATCTGTTAGAGATTCTACAAAAATACTCATGGAAACATCTTCATGTTGTATGGCTAGGATGAAAGAAGCGGCAAAAAAAAGCTTGCATGTGTTCCTCAGGAGAAACCTTCCCATCTCTGCTAAATTTTGGTATAATTTTTTGTGCACCCTTCAAAAAATCATGCAACCGATCTTCAGCTTTGAAATTGAGGGGACCTATTATAGATCCCCAAGGGACTGGTAGAGGCTGAGCCATTACAACGGAGTTAGGGATAGGAAAACTTATCTATAATGGAAGAATTGTGCCAGGTAAGAGGATAACATGATAGGATGTACTAGAAACCCCAATGTGGGTAGGACTAGGTGTGGGAGAGAGATTTGAATTTAACCTTTTCGTTAGGTGGAAAAGTTAAGAAACTGACTGCTTCTAGTAAGTCAAAATCTTCATCAATGATCCCTTTATTTTTATCTCCCCTCATGTACCTTTTAGGTGCTATAATTGAATAAAATAAATAAATTACAGAGTTGCCAACTTCCACTCACTAATGGTTTCATGGAATATTTTGTCTATTGTTCAACTGATTCCTAGGCTAGTTGTTTGGGACTGGCACTGCAGGAACTTTGACCCTTCTGGCCACAAGTGAAATATTTTCTACAAAGATAATTTCTTGAACATTCTCAAAAAATAAAGTGTTATCTCTTATAATCTCACCAAGTTCTTCTTCTTCTTCCAATACTTCATTAACTTGATGATACTGAAGGTTAATTCTTCTTTGCTGCTAAGCAAGTAGTCAAAGACTAGTAACTATATCCTCTTGATCACCAACTAACCAGTCTATGTTGGATTGGAGAACAAGAGCGTTACTCCTTTGAAGAACCATGACTAACAATCATAAAGAAACTCATAATGCAAAATTTATCTTAGTTCTCCCCAGTGGAGTCGCCAAAAATCTATTGGTTAACAGGTTTGTCACCTAACTCTATATTTTATCACCAATGAAGATGACAAAAGTAACAACAATTGAACCAATATTATGAGGTTTCTTATCGATTCTCTTCTTATTTTACAAGGTGGCAGCTACCTTCTAAGATACTCAATGAATAGAAATTCAGACTAATTTTAACCAGAAAGTAAAGAAAGGTGTTTCTTTTAACCAGAAAGCTTTGAAATGCATAGAAATATCTAAATAAAAACCAAAAGTGCAAAGACGTTAATCATTTCCAGAAATAATAATTTTTTTCAACTAAACTCAAACCATTGCTCTAAATATTTATTCAAAGATAAACATTCAATAGAAACACAATCTATCAAACATTCACAACATCAACATAAATAATCACTGGCAAGATATATTCCAGGATAAACAGAATAAATCCATACACCACAATTCAAGGATTATGCTTGCATGAACTTCGCCATATGAGTTTTCTATATTGAAGGATGACTGCAAAAAACTTCAAAAACATAAAATGTTTGTTCTAATGAGGAAAATCAAAGTTTTCCCCAAAAGATTCTAGCTGCATCGACTAAGCCCATATTTAAAGCATAACCAATTGTCTTTGGTAACGATTTATTGAGAAAAATCGTACCCCATAATAAAAATAGTTTTTAACTTAAAAGAACCAAAGTTAGAATAAGTATCATGAAAAGCTAAAAATAACTATGCATCATTTATTTCCACTTCATCGCATTCATCTTCTAGAACTTCAACTGCTTCTTCCTCCTAGAACTTCAACTGTTTCTTCTCCTGTATTTTCATCTTGGACCTGTAATCACGATACTTGGTGACAATTGTAAATATATCTTTACTCTCGAGCATTGTAGTAATTAGTAATCTGGTTCTCTATTTGGCTAAAGCAATATCAGATTCGACCAATGTCTCGGATCTTCTATTCTCTTCAAATTTATAAGATTTTAGGTGAATCTGCAATCTACCGAGCTTTGAGAAGGATTCCCAGGTCACTATGGCGGGATCAACTATTTCCTTGTTGAATGTCTCCCTGAATTTCAAACAAACCTCCTTCATATCTCGAATCTTTTCATCAAACTCATCAGTAATTTCTACATCTAGATTATGACAATTATCTTTAATCTCCACCAACATCTCAAAGTACTATTCAAGTGTTTTATTAATTTCTCCTACTAGGTTATCATACATATTGAGTTTCCACTCCAACGAATCAAGCCAGGAAGAGTCCAGCTCCTTAGGATCATTCACAATTTCCACAACAATTAAAGTTTCCCAATCCATTGAAATTAGTTCTTTCACTTCCTGAGATAGAACATAGAGGCTGGTCTAATCTTTCCTGACCTGTTGAAGTTCTACCACCAATTCTTTTTAATTTTTTTAATGGCAAGAATATCAATACCCTCTACCTAAGAACTTGAGGCCCCACTGGGTGTCAGAGGAATAACCATGGAAGAGATAAAGTTACCCAAAGCTAGGACTTGAGATTGTAACTTCACCTTCTCTTTTCTCTCTTCTTTCACTCTCTTAATCAAAGCATTAATTGAATAGTTAGCATGGTATACATCACCTTCAAGTGTCGGAGGCCCCATATCAACATGTGTAATCTTGTAGTCTACCTTTGTTATTTAATTATCACCTAACTCCTTCACAAGATTGGAAATTTAGAACACTTGATTTCTAGAAGTAGTATCAATCAACATCCTTGACATCCTTCAAGGTTTCTTGGGTTTTGAAGAACCCTGAAGAAACTTTGCAACTGTATCTACTTCAATTGTCAAAGTGGGAGTATACTTTCTTTTCTTCTCTACTTCCTTTTTCAACCATCTTGGGGAGGTTGCTATTAAACCAAAATCTTTGTTTCCACTAGTAGTTTCATGAGGGTTACCGGGAGTAATTGGTGAATTCTCAATCGGAAAAGTGGGCATCTCACACAAAGGAGGAAAGATATCTTCAAAAATCTTCTAGAAAATAGCTTTAGAATCTGGAAGCACAGATTTCACTTGACTCGCTTTCTTCTTAGGAATTGGAGGGGCATATTGTCTTGTTCACAGACTGAATTCAACTTAGTTATTTCTTTTGGCTTCTTACCATCACCTCCTGACTGTGAATTTGCACTAGAAGATCTAGTAGCCAATCTCCCTAATGATATACTCACACTGTATGTTGGTGTAGACCCCTTTTCATTCTTCAGTGATGACCTAGGGTCCTAGGAAAAACTAGCAACCTACCGTCGTTTTCCATCCAACTAGTCCTGAGTTCATTTAAGTACTGGGGTGACACGTATTTTCATACCAAAGACCACATTATTATTCAAATCGACCTTAAGGTGAGACTTATTGGGCAATTTTTTATATTCAGGATCCATGACCACCAAATCCTCAGTCAAATTTTCAAGAATTTGAAATGAAAGATTAAAGACCTATATCTGTTTAAGGGTTAATCTCATATAATCCCTTTTCAAGACTTCATTTTCATCGATACAATCCTCCCAAAAGTCATTGATAGACAGGAGATGCTGATATGAATTCCCTCCATACAAATTTTTCCTCACAAAACCCTTACTATCAAATTTGGCTCTCATTGACAAATACTGGATGTTATATTCTTTCAGGACTTCCTTAGCTCCCCTATCCATCTAGTTAGTCTTGCACAAAAAAGAAGGAGTCATCAATTGGAAAGCATATCCCTTTTTCCCCATGCTTGTATACTTAATATTGACTATGTTCATTTTCCGAAAAACTTCCAGGAACACTAGTAAATCTTCAGGATACCTGGGCAATTTCAATGGGGCTTTCTCGAAACCCCAAATTCTCAAATAGGAAAATTTATCAAACTGAACATCAAAAATCCCAAACTTTAACACAAGAGGAACTGATTCAGGAGAGAAGTGCCCCATCTAGTTTCCTCATAGCCTCCATTGAAAATGCATCTTTAACACAATAGAAATCCCTCATTCCAAATTGCTTAGTGAACTACAAATAGATTTTATACACAAGCATGTCTGGAGTTGGGTGCCCTTGTGGCTACAACCTAGGCCAGAAAGACCTCTGACTTGCTATATCAGGAAGAAACACATATGAAAGGTAGCATTCTTGTGGAACTTAATTAATTGCTCATTCAAATGGAAGCAAATAATTTCAGCCTAATTAATAAAAATATTCTCATCACAGATTGTCAAGATAAACCGACACATCCAATCCTCAAATGATTCAATTTGTGTGCTTCCAACTACACTATGCAACAAAGAAATAGCATCCACAATTTCCTCTTTGAAATGCATTTTCTTAAGTTTGGTCAGCAATTGTGACTTACCTCTCTTTTCTGACTTCAACCAGGTTTTGGCCATGGAATTTCTACACTAGTCTTCATTCATTCTGAATAAATCTCCTACTATAGCCAAAGACATGTCTTCCATAGGTTCCCTTTCCAAAATATTCAACGCACAAGAAATGACCTCAAGAGAAATCTTTGCAATTACGGTCTCATCCATGACTTTAATCTCTCGTGTTTCCCGAATGTATCTTCCCGCACATGCACCTATCAGGTCCACACTAAGCACAACTTCTGGAAATCCTCCAGTATGAGCTAGCCCACTTTAGAAAAACTTTACATCCACCTTAGACCTTTCGTTACTCTCTAGAAATGCCTAAAATTCTTGCAACTTAAAAGGTCTGAGCTCAGTATCCCTTACGCCGATCCAACGATTTTCAATTTTGGACTACATGAGCTCCCAACACTGAAAGAAGCACGTATTCACCAGGAAAAGTAGTTGTAGAAGAAAGAAATGCAGCTGAAAAACCTTGAGAAAAATTTTCCACCTTAGGCTATGTCGCAAATAAGATGTGTGTTTAGTGCTGCATTAATATGGCACTTTATTTTAATCCTTAGAAAAAGAAACCCAAATATTTGTGCACATTTTGAAGACTCTTGACAAGATGTCTCCAGGTTGTACCATACACATCTTTGAATGAATTGGTGGTGCTTTGAAAGAAGCAGAAAATCTATGTCACCCAGTTGCGGAATATTGAAACTTTAGAACCAAATTTGAAAGTTGTGAAGTTACAAAAACTCCTGACTTTCCGACCACACAAGAAAGACAACCCTATCAACACACTTGATGCTAGGAAAGGGACCAAGTCAGGCTATCGGGTAGTTATAAAATTTACAAACCCCGCGACATGGTTAGGAAACATTGGACGTCAGTGACTTAGGTTACAAAACTCAAAGAGACCGCGACAAGAGGTTAGGAATTCAGAGAATACCATGACGAAGGAAAAAGACTTCAAATTCGGACGAGATGAAGGACTTAATACACTAGAAAATGAAATTTCAAAATAGCATAGTAAAATAATACCTAAAGGTAACACAAATCAATTTTAACTTTTGCAAACAAAGTTGCATTAGTTTGATTTGATTTTTTATAATTGATTTGAATAGTTTGTTTTAATTATTCAAATTTTTGGAGGGAAAGTGTCATAGTGACGTAATTAAATAATTTGTGTTATTTAATCAATCAGGACAAAATAAATTGAGATTAGGACTTTAATAAAAAAAAATGTGATTTATTTAATTGGTCAAAATGATGAAATGTGAATTAATCAAATAATGTTGTTTTATTTAATCAATAGAGGAATTAGGGTTTTTAGGAATTTATTAAATAAATGAAATTTATTTAATTTGTCTGAAATGATGAAAAAGTGAATTAATTAAATAATGTTGTGTTTATTCAATTAATTAGGGTTTTTGATGTCGTTTTGATGTGGTGTTATGTGGGAACATTGCGGTATGATTCTAAGATGATCTGAGACATTATGGGATGATTTCAAGATGTTTCATGGCGATTTTGAGATGATTCGAGATGATCCAGGACATTATGGGATGATTCTAAGCTATTATGAGATATTACAGGATGATTCCAAGATATTTCGAGGTGTTACGGGATGATTCTGAGTCATTCTAAGGTTTTACGAGATGATGTTCAATATTGTTTTGTTCGATGTTGTTTGATGCTATTCGACGTTGTTCGATCTTGTTAGATGTTGTTTGATGTTGTTTGATGTTGTTCAGGGTGTGTGATAGGTGTCAAGTCAAGTTTACATGTCTACACAAGTGAACCTCATGACATCAACATATACAACCCACAACATGCAATCACAAGCTCCATTTTCCAAACCTTCCATATAATGAACATACACATTGAGGAACTCCCACTATATAAGGTAATGTCAAATCTGAAAATGATCAAGAAATCTAAAGATCCATTGATAGCAACTCATAGAAGTGAAACCAATATCATGTAGTACCAAGGAACATTCACAACGATATGCAAATCCTATAAACCAATCTCTCACCATAAGTCTCCATAGTTCTCCCAAGTTCTCCACACCTAATAAAGGAAAGAGATAACAGAACACCTATGTCATCACCAAAGAAAAATGAGCAACACATGGCCACAAACATAGTGATCACCATAGCTCCAACACAAGATCTCAAAACCAATGTCATGTGAAACCAAACATCCAAGAATAAGAACAAGACCAAAGAGATAATGTGCAAATCAAAACCTGTAGCATGCCCTACACACACCTCTAAATGCTAAGTTGTGGTAAGAATGATATCCTCGATAAAAATCCAAAGAGATAATAACACTATCCACATCTAACGATAACCAAGATGCATGCATCTCAAACCAAAGGAAGATCAAACCAAATCCATTCCCAATAAATGAAATAAGACCAATAACATCTCCTAAACTCAACATCAATGAATAATCTCACAATGCATAAGGAGATAAACATGTCAACATCCCTCAAGTGAATCTTGCAAAACTAACAAACCATAGCTCAAGATCCATATGCATGAGAAGAAAAAGCATAAAATATAATTTACACCTAGAAGTAACAATGGGCAATACCTCTCAAGTAATAAACCACCGAGTAGACCAAGAGTGGGGAATGAGAATTCTCCTCTGAGATATCCAAGTCATCATGACTCATCCAAGAACACTCTCCTCATAGGTCCATGCATGTTGAACTCATTTACAACCAAGGTATAGGCTCCTTAGACTTCCAACTATAACCTGATCAATGAGTAATCGTCTCAACAAATGTCTCTAATCACAAGAGATCTCCTAGCCTCAATTATGTCTCCAAGTATCCATGAGTACCTATAACTAATCAATCCATACCAAACTCCATATGCAACATAGCACCATCATGAATCTCTCAATAAAATGATCAAAGTACTCAATACCAAGAGAACCAACCAAGATCAAAGTCAAACACCCAACCTAGGAATCAATAACATAAACATAATAACATGATCTCACATCTGCTCAAAAGAAGATCATAGGCTCCAATTAACATATCATGTACTTGTATCATGCCAACACTCTAATGCACAATCAAGAGTATACTGCAATATATTACAAAACCATCCTATCAAAACAAGGATCACATGTCAAATGAAAAATCATGACACATCAACCAAATACTAAAGAAGTAATCCATGGCTAATCAATATGTCAACATATCCAAACCAAATGAAGATAATTGTCTCATGTCAATGCAACCAATTATGTCAAAGAACCCTCACTGCATAGAAATAGGATCCAATAGTCTATCCATAACACCAACAAATATTTCTTGAAGATCATCCACCATCAAATGGTCAATCCACATCATCGCCAAAATCTCCCACTGAATTGTGATACCAAGCTCTCCATGGAAATATGATAATCATCCTCTAATGAAGATCCTCCATGGCCCCAACACAATCAAAGAACTCAACACCAAGATCCCAAAGAGAAGAGTACAAACCATGATCTCCAACCAAGAGAATAAAACATCGCCAAACCTTCACTATTACAAGATCCCACTAAAAATTATAATCAACCCATACATGACATTGTGATAACAATCTCCTCAAGCCAAGAAGACACACCGCCAAACCATCACTGTCATAAGCTCCCACTGAAAAGTGTAATCAAGCTATCCATGACATCGTGATAATAATTTCCTCGTGAAGATCAACCAAAGGCCCTCACATAATCAAAGAAATCAAATGCAACATGAGCTCCCAAAAGGAAAAGTAAAACCATGATCCTCATACCAAGAAGATATGCCACCATAAACCAAATAGGAATCCAATCCAACACCACCAACAAAGCACCTGCATAAACAATCATGTCATGCCAAAGTCCCTAAATCTAAGGAACATCCATGACACCATGATCACCACCAAATGTACCAACAACACTATACAACTATGTCACACATGTTTGCATCAAATGGTCAACTACGTAGGTCTCACATCATGATTGCACTTGGTAATACCATATCTCTTCCTCAACATGACAACCAAACTAGCAAACCAACTGACTAAACCAAGCCACCAAACTAAATATGCATCAACACTGAAGTATCTATGGGTATAGACAACCCATATCCAAGTCATAAATGCAACCTATAAGTATAGACCACCTATAACACTACACAACTTGTAGATATAACAATGTAGCATACAAATCTAAAAATACACTAATAACCATGTCAAATGAGAGCAATCAAAGATGTACATGTGAGTATACAATGACTCCAACATCAAATCACCAAGATCTGATAATCCATAAGATCACACAATCACCATAGTTAAAGTAACCAATAAAAAATTCAAATGGAAATGAAAACAAAAAACCATGCCAAAATATCTCCAAACCTAATCCACTATGTAGTTCTCTAAACAAGTTTTCCATCAACTATAAGAATTCCAAAATCTGACTCTATATGCACAAGTTATGACCTCTCCAACCCTAAAAAGAACATCCAACTTCTAGCAATAAAATCACTGTTAAAATAACAAAATTTTGAAAAATAATTGATACCACAGTGAAGTACATAGAACCACCTTTCCAATGAGTACAAGAATTCAAAAATCAGACACCTTGGGTGAAGGTTATACCCCCTAGAAAAATATTGCATAATTATGGTATAAAAAGGCGAGAAATGCCCCTTGGTAGCAAGGATGTCCACCGCTGGTGGTGGCACCATCCAAGAAATGCCACCCATAGAACCAGGACTTGAAATCATATTAAATTTAGCTTAATAAAAAAATATTTGGTTTAAATTTTTGCATAAAAATATTGGGTGATATTTTGAATTTAATTAAAATAGGTGGCATTAAAAATTTAATTAACCAGTGATTTAAATTTATTAAATGGGCGGTGAAAAATTTTAAATGGCGACATTTATCTTTGTTTTCCCCATGGGCCCTAATAGACCGGGGGCTAGGCCTCGTTGGTCCCTGACCGTCGACTGGTGACTGAAAGTTGTTGATGAGGGCTAACACCCCTATTTGTGGTATTGTCAATACCGCGGGTTGATAGGGGTGGGGGAGTCTGTGTACCCCCCAAAAAGTATATATATTTTTTTTAAACAAAACCTTTCAAGCCTTTTAAATTTTAAATTTTAATACATTGCATAGGAATTTTTTGATAAACCATTGAATTTTTTATTTTAATATTTTTCTGCTAACAACAAATTGAAGGTCGTATGGTCGTACAATAGGGCAG
This sequence comes from Sequoiadendron giganteum, assembly GCA_007115665.2. Lineage (NCBI taxonomy): Eukaryota > Viridiplantae > Streptophyta > Pinopsida > Cupressales > Cupressaceae > Sequoiadendron > Sequoiadendron giganteum. Next base: position 331,722,383 of record CM021109.1, on the reverse strand, counting down.
GAGGCAAAAAATTGTTTTTTTTGCCTTTAAAAAAATAGGTTGAATTTTATGTAAATCTTCATATCTCAGGCCTCCTCGATCCAATGGAGAGGCTAGTTTTGTTCCAAGGGGTCATCTGCAACATTTCCCCTACAAAACCCTTATGATGAACATCCATAAAAAACCATTTTTCAAACAAAGATTCATAACCTCATATCTAAAAAAAATAACCATAAATCTGTAAACCCAAAACTCCAAATTTGTAAAAAAACACCTACACAAATATCTTGCAATGTCTTCATTCTTTCCATGCAAGTCATAGATTCAACTATACACCAGATCTACTCCAACAAGGGTTATACAAACCACAACCATGACTCTGATACCAAATGAAAGGAAATATGCATCCACCCAAGATAATTTCCACATAACCCAAATAGAGAAATCTATGCAAAAAAGTATTTTGAATCCATATGAAAAAGAATAGACAACATACCATCAAAGATAACACAAGATATACCCTGGAAAAACCCTCAAGAGGGAAAAACTCAACCTCAAAAAAAATCCATCATTCATATATCATTCAACAATAAACATTACAATACATTTTCAAAATCCTCCATGAACATCTTTGAAACATCAAGCCCTCTTCAAGAAATCCATGTGAACATGCATGTAACCACACATTCCATGCCATGCTTCAACCTTCACAAATGCTAACAAGAGCTAAACTATCAACTAGCCAACCTTAAACAACTATCCATGTGTTTGCTTTTATAGAAACAAACTCCCACAAAACCATTAAGTGGTATTACATAAAACCATGTGACTAATGCCATGAGCTTACAAAACCATTAATCCCTCATTTAATATTGGTAGTGAGTTTTCCCAATATTAAATATTATTCTCATGTGCAACCCCACATTAAATATTTAAACCAATGTTACATACAACACATAAAATGGCCCTAAGAATGCTATATGCATGTGATGCACACACCCCTAGATTCCTTGGGTGCACCACATAATAAATAGATAATTACATTATAACATTATGCAAGGTGGGCAACACACATTTTCCTAACACTAATACAGTAGTTTGAGACCCACTTCTTATATTGTGGAATATTTTGATTGATGTGACATAAACCCCTATGTGGTTGTGTGACACTCATAATTGACTAAAATTATTTAGGCTATTGTGTAAACTATAGAGTGGTCACACATAATCTGTAAGGATCCTAACAAAGACCTTGAGTAGTGGCATAAGAATTAAAGGTACATGTATTAGGAAATGAGGTGTCTCAACCTTGCTGCATATTTTCCGAAATAGTTATTTTTTATTAATATTTTCTACAGTTGTTTCACAATGTTGATGCATTTAAAATTGGTTTATTAGTTGCCATAAGATGCCCATGTGATAGTATATCATGGAACGGTTATTTTTTGAGATTCTATGACAAATTTTATGACATCTGTAAGGTTCAAAAATAGGGGATTTCATTTTGGACGCGAGAGCTTATTTTTAGACTGGAATCTTGGTGGAGAAACTAAGCACATGGTTTTGTAAACTGCTGGTGGTTTCTTGTATAGCCAGAAGTCTATAAATTCAAGGCTTGAAGAGTAGTTTGTGTGTTGAGTTTGCAGGTATTGTTATGTTGTTGAAATGCTTCCGAAATTCTTTCAGAGTTGTTTACTGGTGATACTCCTATAATAAACTCGCTTTGCAAGTGTATGTAATCTTGGTATTGGATTAATGAATACATTGAGCAAGCTTTTGGAGTATGGGGTTTTTCACCCAAAAGGGTTTTCCCCACGTATATCTGGTGTTTTGTGTTTCACTGTTTATTTCATGTTTTGAATGTGTTTTTGGATTTTTTGTAATTGTTAGATCAGTTTTAAATTTTTTGCATAATATCTCCTCAAGATTGGCGTAGAAAATTGTTTCCGCTACTCTAATTTCCTTACAAGTGGTATTAGAGCCTGATCACCTTTGGTTTCAGTTGTGGGTTTGTTGGGTTTTTGGAGCTAATCAAGGTTTGAGTGGGAGCTTGTGCAGAGGATACTTTGTGATCTTGTTGCAGATATCTTTTTCGAATGGCAAGTATATCTAGGAGGATTGAGGTATACAAATTTTCTGATATGAACTTTGAAATGTGGAAGCTGGATAGGGAAGATCTGTTGATTGATTGGGATCTATGGGATGCAGTGGATGCAAATGTCCATAGGCCTATGGATGCAACTTTGGTTGCAAAATATGATGTAATGGATAGTAAAGCTAAAGGTCTCATTAGACTATGTCTTGCAGATTCAATCCTGATAAATGTCCATGAAGAATCCACTTCGAAGGATCTTTGGAAGAAGTTGGGTGAGATATACCAAGCCAAATATCTAGTAAATAATATTTTCTTGAGGAAGAAGTTGTATTCCTTCATAATGGAAAAAGGTGGATGAATTTTTGAGCATTTGGAAACATTCAATATGTTGGTGACTCAGTTGACCTCAGTTGGGGTTAAGATGGATGAAGAAGAAAGGTACCAAACTTTGTTATGTTTGCTACTAGACTTATGGAACAGCCTAGTCATGGCCATTGGGAGCACTTCTGCCATCTTGAATATGGAGGATGTTGTTGGTTCTCTACTCTTTGAGGAGATGAGAAGGAAGGTCTCTCTAAATGCCAAAGAGGATTTGAATGTTCGAGGAAGATAAAAGTAATGAGGCAAAGATGAGAAGCAATGTGGTTGTTCCAAGTCTAAAAATAAGGGGAGATCAAAATCTCCTGGTAAGTCCAAGGTAATATGTTGGAACTGTGGCAAACCCAAACACTTCCAAAAGGACTGTAAAGAAGAGAATAAAAAGAAGAATCAAGATTTTGATTCTGAGTCTGAAAAGGAAGATGGAGATGCCTTTATTGCAGCCTTGGCCACTCGTCTAGGTGATAATGTATGGTTGATAGACTTAGGTGCATCTTTCCACATGACTCCTAACAAAAACTGGTTTACTAAGTATGAAAAATATGATGGTGGTAAGGTGTATTTGGGTGACGATTCTTTCCTTGATATTGTTGGTCGTGGTAGTATTCATGTAAAGTTTATTGATGGTAGAGTTATACAATTTGATGGTGTCTCAAGTATATCCCAAGACTAGCAAGAAATTTATTATCTATTAGCAAACTAATAGATGCGGGTGTGCATGTACAGTTTTCTGAAGCAGGTGTAAAAATGGTGAGAGGTGCTATAGTGATAGCGAGAGAAAGAATATTGGGTACATTGTACTAGCTAGATGAATGCACAGTTGAATGCAATACCATTTTTGATAATATTAAGCCAAAAACTACTTCGTTGAAAAAAGAGATGGTTTTGTGTTTTACGGATGGTCGTGGCTTCTGGGTACCCAAGGGTACTCTGTCTACCAAATCAAAGTTGCCTGCAGAGAAGACCATGTTATGGCACCAAAGGCTTGGCCACATTGGAGAGAAGGGTTTGAAAGCCCTAAAAAATAAGAACCTCATTGAGGGGTTGAATGATTGCAATCCAAAGTTTGATTTATGTGAACTTTGTATTTATGGAAAACAGAACCGCATTTAGTTTTACTCGTCTTCTCATAAGTCTTCATGTATCTTGGATCTAATTCATTCTGATGTATTTGGTCCTGTTGGTGTTTCTTCTATTGGTAAATCAAATTATTATGTTACTTTTATTGATGATTTTAGTAGGAAGACATGGGTGTATTTTTTAAAGAGTAAATCTAAAGTTTTCAGTCGTTTTTAAGGAGTTCAAGGCTATGGTAGAAACTTAGATTAGAAATAAAATTAAATGCTTGAAGACTGAAAATGGTGGTGACTACTGTTCTACAGATTTTCATAGATTATGTATAGATTGTGAATTAAAATACAACAGACAACTTTGTATTCTTCTCAGCAGAATGGAGTTACAGAAAGAATGAATAGAACATTGATGGAGAAGGCTAGGAGCATGTTGAGTGGAGTTGGTATAGAACAAAATTTTTGGGTGGAAACTATCGCCACTACTTTTTATTTGATAAATAGATCTCCTACATCAATGCTTGTTGATAAAACGCCAATGGAGGCGTGGTCGGGGAAAAAGCCTTCACTTAGACATCTAAGAGTTTTTGGTTGTGAGGCATATGCACATGTGCCTAAGGAGAAGAGAACAAAATTGGATTCTAAGGTTGTCAAATGTATCTTTATCAGCTACAGCTATGGTGTGAAAGGATACAAGCTTTGGGACCCTATTGCACAAAAGGTAATTTATTCCAGAAGTGTTATTTTTAGAGAGTCTAAATCTACTCTTGTTAATTTTCAGCCAAAACAATATAAAGAAATTGAACAAAAAAGGATGTGGCTCAAATTCCTTCTACGCCTGAGGAAGTTGAATCGGGACCCCAAAATAGACAAGAAGTTGAGGAGATCTCATCAAGCTTTGAATCTTTAGAAGAGGAGAAAGAAGTGGAAGAACCTCCACCTCAACTTGTTCGAAGGTATACAAGGCAAAGGAAACCACCTCAAAGGTATGGGTATTCACCTGATGATTGGAAGTGTATATTTTCTTTGAGTACTAAAGTTGATGGACCAAGATCTGTGCAAGAGGATTTAGGTATGAATGATGTAAAGTCCTGGAAAATAGCCATGGATGAAGAGATGATAGCTCTTAAAAGGAATTATACATGGTGTTGAATAAACCAGATACTGAGAGGGGGGGGGTGAATCAATATCCACACAAACTTATTGAACAAATACTTCTAATTCCTTTGTAGAAAATAATATATAAGAGCAACAACAAAACATGAGATTCCACAATACAAGAACACCATATTTTACGTAGAAAACCCAATGAGAGAAAAACCATGGTGAGGATTAGCTCACAATATATATAGTTATTTCAATACCAGTTACAAGGAGGCTCACTGCCAGATACAAAAAGCTCACTACTTACAAAGACTTATTGTCCAAACATGGAGGCTCACTCCCTACAAAAATATGTAAATAAAAATGGCTAACCCCCAAGGTTGAATTGATAAGTAAAACCACATGTGCAAATTCAGTTCCATGATGCTCAGAGTATTCACTCGCATGACAATGGACCAACGTTTAAACTTCTATTTGCATACTTCGCTTACCACACCTTTTCGCATATTCCTTACACCCCTTTCTTCACTCTTTTTCCATCTTCAAACCATCTTGCATATATACCTGATATATATGCATGCATCAATTAGGTCAGCTTAATTGGATACAATTTATATTTTCAAAATGATAGCTTTCAGGTTCATATAAAGCTTTTCTGAAATTCACTTGTGTCATGCAACATCATGTCAGTTGGGACCAAGGCTAGGTCTCACATATAATCTGCAAATTATGTATAGTAATAGACTGAATATTAGGTTAGCAATAATTAACCTAATACTAAATGCAATCACAAAAGCCAACGCCAATGCACTGACCAATCATATGAACAACTGAGAATACATACATACATGCTTCCAAAAATCATAAGTTTTTTTCCCAAAACCTTAGATCATACTGATTACCAAAGAGAATATGTGAATCAAAATACTAAAACAAATATTGGATGAGATAAGCTTGCTCTTCACAATGGTACAAGGAACCAGACCAACATGGTGACATCAATGACAATATAAGACATACTTCCAACAATCTCCCCCTTTGGCATTGATGGCAACATGTGCAAAAATTCCAATTCAAAAACTCTTCTTCAATCTCAAAAAAAAATTCTCTCCAAATCTCTCCCCCTTTGACATCAAAGGAAAAGGGTGCAAAAAAGATGTAAACATGGTGACATCCAATATTCAAAGATTCGAAATTTCAAAAATTTCAAAAATTGTCAAGCATCCAATCCTTCAAAGTTCTTTCAAACTAAAATAACACTTTTCACCTAGAATACCTTTTTGTACCTTTCTTTGATAACAGGATGTAATTTCTTCCATTAAAATACAACAAAGTCCATTCTTGTACACATACTTTCCAATAGAGCCAACAGTGTGAAAGATGATGACCAATTTGTGGATGAACATTGTTTTTCACAATATTTTGCATCAGAGAGTATTCTGAAAAGATGGTCTAACTAGACCTCAACAATTTCCTTAAGAAGCCAGAAGGTCTTCATTACATCATCCCTTTTTCTCTGCACAATAATCATTTCAGCTTGTAGTTCACCAACTCTCTACCTTTGCTTTCCCTCTTTTTCTTCAAAAATATCAAACTTCTTTCCAATGTTGTTCACCTCGGATTCAATTGCTTCAATTTTGCTTCTAAAATTATCTACTGCAGCAAGCCATCAGAGACAATATTTGTATATGTCTTACATTTCCTTTATGCACTTCTTTGTTTCCATGATTAGTCCAGACAGCCTTTGCTTTGCTTTAAAACATCTCTTTTCAACTAAAGTTTCCAACTTACATCCTTCCTGTTAGAGTAATAAGTTATTATACTTAATTAATTATATCATACTGGTTAATTAATTAAGTCACTTATTCCTTTAGTTACTTAAGCTAAACTTAGGCACATTAATAATTGATTAATTATTAAGTGTGCACACTAGGGTTTCATTTAGGGTTTCCCTTTTAGGGTTTCTTGATCTCCTTCATAAGGATTGATCTCTTTGTAATAATTGATTCTCAATAATACATTTTTACTTTGAGGTTTACAGAACATCTTCTTTGGTTCTGCATATCGTTTGCATGTGACAGGTGATTGCATGCAGGTGATCTTGGTTTCTAACATGGTATCAGAGCTCCAGACCTATAGCTGTCTGTTTGTGATCTGAAGATATGGCCTTTCACTGAGTTTCAAGTGCAAGGGTTTCCACAAGCATCTGTTTTGCAAGATCTGGGGGTGGCCAATTTTTTGGGACACTTTGGGCTCAAATGGACGTCGCCATCGCGTTCGCAGCGCCCCAAAACCCTAGAAACACTTGTCAAATCACCGATTTTGGAGAAGTTTGTTCCTGAGGCAAAAAAAATTGCCAAGGAGGTCGTACGGCCTCCCTAGTATGCTTCACGAAGCAAAAAAATCTCGAAGATCATGCAAAAAATAGCAAACTTGCTAGAGGTTTTGTGCGGCCAATTTGAAGGGTTCCGCCGCCGGGTGGCCACCAGCCTGCCACCGCCACTGGTGGCTGCACCATGCAGCGCCACCGGCTCCTCCCAGCCCCATCGGGCCACTCAACAGCTTCATCCTGGTCATATAGATGACCAGGGGCTCTCTGCCAGCCCTTGAGGGCTTCCTCTCTACAGCAGTTGGTCCTTTGGAGGTCCAGGGGCTTCGCCCCAGCCCCCTGCCCAACGCCTTTGGTCACATGGGTGACCAGGGGCCTAAATTTTTTTTTCAGGGGGCTTTTTTTTTGCGGCAACAGTCAGATGGCCATCAAATTTATCCTCGATAAGTGCTGAAATCAGCAGTTGTATGGCCTCTTTGCCCCCTCCTAACCCTAGTTTTCCCTAAAAGAGCATTTTTTTTCTTTTTGGCATAACTTGGGCATACGGTATCGAAATCAAGCAAACGAGATATCACCGGAAAGCTGGTTCTGAGAAATTTTCTGTGGTGTAATTTGTTTTATAGTAGTTTTCTATTTTACTGCATTTATTTCTGTTTCAATTCAGATGTTTATTTTATGCTTTCGAGCTCATAACTTTTTGCCATGATCTCTGATTTTCACTATCTTTGCGGTGTTGGAAAGGTATTGAAGAGCTCTATGTTGTTGTCCATGCACTTTTTTCTATGTCTATCATAGGTTTATCATTAATCCATATTTGGCCTGATGGGTGTTTTGAAGATTACTTGGATGTTTTGGCAGTTGGGAGAGTGCACCTTGCATCTTTGCACTTCATTTCAGTATCACATTCATTCAATAATCGACTGTTGCTTCATAGATTCCAGGGTTGTTCCTGTTTGGAGTTTTCTAGTGTTCCATGGCATCGGGTCTATTGTTGCATCATTATGATTATGATATGGTTTCTTGTAGACAGAAGTATCTTTCCTTGCTTGTCAGATTGCAGTTCCAGTGTTACTCTACAGTGCTCTTCCAGTGCTTCTTTGCAACATGTCATCTCATTGTAGGGGGGTTTTTCTCACTAGGTTTTCCTTCTCTACTTCTTTCTTGCATTTGTAAATGGGTACCTAATCAGGCCTAGTTGCCGACACCCATCCTTGCTTGCATGCATCTTCTTCTAGTGTTTTAGCTTATTCCTAAGTTCATCTTAAGGGGGAGTGTTAGAGTAATAATTTATTATACTTAAGTAATTATATCATACCGGTTAATTAATTAAGTCACTTATTCCTTTAGTTACTTAAGCTAAACCTAGGCACATTAATAATTGATTAATTATTAAGTGTGCACACGAGGGTTTCATTTAGGGTTTCCCTTTTAGGGTTTCTTGATCTCCTTCATAAGGATTGATCTCTTTGTAATAATTAATTCTCAATAATGCATTTTTACTTTGAGGTTTATAGAACATCTTCTTTGGTTTTGCATATCTTTTGCATGTAACAGGTGATTGCATGCAGGTGATCTTGGTTTCTAACACTTCCAGACCTTCAAGCAACATTCTTTCTTCAAGTATTTCAAATAAATGTTTAAGTAAGGAATTAGAAACGATGGATACATCAATACCTTTACGAATTAGATATTCAACTAAAGCATCATCGATTTTAAGTATGTCGATAGGCGAGGTCATACTCCATAAATCACCAATTTTCTTCATTTTCCCTTTTATTAACATAGTCTGGATGTCATTTGGATCGGATGATTCTGATCCACCCAAAGGTTCTTCTTCTTCTTCCTTCTCTTCAAGAATAACAATGATATTTCTAAAGAGAGCTTTTCTTTTCTTCGATTCTAGAGGGGAATCACTAGTGACTACTTCCAACTCTTTTGTTTCGAAGGAAGAACCTTCCTCAAATCAACTCAGCATAACTTCACTAGAGCTCATTACCCTCTACAAGGATAGGAAAAAAATTACACACGCTTGCTTTATCCTCTAAACTTTCCAAGTGCCTGCATATCTATCTTGCAACGGGAATCCCAGATTCCCACTCAACGTCTTTCTTTCCCGGTAGTGATTTCAAAAAATAGAGTACCAGGCATGTAAGCAAGGATCCAAAACAAAATGGGTATCCTTCTCCCAGTGACATTTATATGTTCTCGGTGAGATTTTCAAGAATTAGCTTACACAAATCAAACTACTTGTTTTCTTTTACCATTTTATGTGCTAAATACATAGTGATAGCCAAAGTAGAGCTTTCTCGATTTTTAAAATAGATTCTATAAGAAATGCCATATGTAACATACCTAACCAAGGAATCAAAAATAGTGTCAATCAACAATGCCCGGGGATCTTTATCAACTCCCATCATTTCCTCTACTTCCTTATATTTTATAGTCTTCCATCCAAGAAGTTCTTCAATGCTGCACAATTCGATAACGGCTTCGATTGCTTCCTTTGTAATAGGATAGGGTTTATCCAATACAATGTTTCCATCCTTGAATTTTCTTAGAAGGGACAAGATAAATTCTCAATCAGCAAACCAAGGGAATTCTCCCCATAAATCCAAACCTAGGGTTTGTAAGTTCTACAAATCGCTCGGTTCCAACCCTAATTCCATCTTCAATATTTTGTGATGATCGTATTCATCCAGCTCGACTACTTTCAACTTCAAAGGGATATTCCCACTCAATCTTATGTTAGAGATTTCCATTATAGCTCTTAAAATTCAACAAAAGATTCTTGCATTACCTTCCTTTGTAGCTACGAGAGAGGGAAACTTTAGTCACTTGCTTTCAGATGTTCACAATGTTCTCTCAAAGGGCTTCAGATCGCTTAAAAAATGCTTCAAGAGAGTTCCAAGTCGCACTATGAATCCTTCGAATGTATTTGATGATCAAAAGATTTGTGAAATTTCCTTTATACTCCATCATTTTTCCCTAACTTACATTAATTTGCAAAAAGCTGACAAACTTCTCTTCCACACTACACTGAGAAACCCTAATTTACTCTGCAAAAGAACATGCTCACTCTTTTTCTTTCGGTTTCTTTTGTACCACTTATGTCCTGTCATTCCCTACAACATATCCACATGTCAGCACTTGACACGCTATATTTCTAGGGGTTCAATTGATATTCTGATAAAGCTCGCCCTAAGACCATGCTAGGTCTAGTTCCCAGAGGATTCATATGCACCGGATGAGGGTACAAACACATCAATAGTTTTTTATTCTTCTTTATTTTTCCACATCTTGCTCATTTCCTGCTTAAATTCTTCCTTATCAATCTTTTCCACCAGTTTATTATCTTCCACCTGAGCAGGCTGCTTTTCCTTTCTATTTTTGCACACTTTTGAAATATGTCCCAATTTCTTGCAATAGTAACACACAATGTTTCTCTAACTTGTTTGATTTCCATTAGTCTTTGTTTTGCATTGATTTGGTTTATGTCCAAACATGTTACAGGTATAACAATAGCCATTAAATGATTGATTTATCCTTTTTCCATTGAACCTGTTCATCATCATCTTTACTAACGATCTGTAGTTAGTAGCTTTATGTCCGATCTTCTTGCATGTATAACATTGTCTAGAGAAGGGACCAATAAACTGGTTCATCCTACTCCTACACTCAGTTGCCTTTTGACCAAATTTATTACATGAAAAACAAACACCATTAAATGAAAGTACCTTTGTGCATTTGGTTGTCTGATAGGTGATCTCCTTCTAGAGTTTATTTTCTGCTTTCCTTTATCTTGAGTCTTTTAATTGATTACTGGATTTGAGTTTTACATTTTTTCATCAACTTCATTACCTAATCCACTTTTGTCTTTAGAAGGTTTCTATCTTGCTATTAATTCATCAAGCTTGGTGGAGCATGTCTTGAAGTCCTCTTCAAAAAGTTTTTCTTTCTGAAGTTTTGTTTTCAAATTCATCACTTCCTGTTCAAGCCTAGAGAAACATCAACTTTGCTTTGTATTACTGTTTTCAAGCATTCTTCAACTTTCTTCTTTTCATCTATCTTCAACTTTAGTTTGGTATTCTCATCATTTTCTTGTTTCAATTTCTCACTCACTTCTTTGTATCTTTCTTTAAATTTCTTTAATTGCTCTTTCAATTTTTGAATGCATTCATTTACTTCATCTAGATTTTCCTTCAAGTCTTTGTTTTCAATTTCAGCCTTGTCAAGATCTTCAAGGGCAGTCCAAAGCTCTTCTTTATCCATTTGTTCAATTTGTAGGATCTCCTCCAGAGGAACCAAAGCTCCGATACCAATTGTTGAATAAACCAAATACTGAGAGGGGGGGTGAATCAATATCCACACAAACTTATTGAACAAATACTTCTAATTCCTTTGCAACAAAGAACAGATAAGAGCAACAACAAAACATGATATTTCACAACACAAGAACACTATATTTTACGTGGAAAACCCAAAGAGGGAAAAACCATGGTGAGGATTAGCTCACAATATATATATATATATAGTTATTTCAATACCGGTTACAAGGAGGCTCACTACCAGATACAAATAGCTCACTGCTTACAAAGACTTATTGTCCAAACATGGAGGCTCGCTACCTATAGAAATATGTAAACAAAAATGGCTAACTACCAAGGTTGAACTGAGAAGTTACACCACATGTGCAGATTTAGTTTTTTGATGCTCAAAGTATTCGCTCGCATGACAATGGACCAATGTTTAAACTTCTATTCGCATACTTCGCTTACCACACCTTTTCGCATATTCCTTGCACCCCTTTCTTTGCTCATTTTCCATCTTCAAACCATCTTGCATATATACCTGATATATCCACATGCATCAATTAGATCAGCCTAATTGGATGCAATTCATATTTTCAAAATGATAGCTTGTTGGCTTCATATAAATCTTTTTCTGAAATTCACTCGTGTCATGCAACATCATGTCGGTTGGGACCAAGGCTAGGTCTCACATATAATCCGCAAATTATGTATAGTAATAAACTAAATATTAGGTTAGCCATAATTAACCTAATATTGAATGCAATCACAAAAGTCGATGTCAACGCACCGACCAATCATATGAACAACTAAGAATACATAAATACATGCTCCTAACAATCATGAGCCTTTTTTCCGAAACCTTAGATCATACTAATTACCAGAGAGAATATGTGGATCAAAATACCAAAGCAAATACCATATGAGATAAGCTTGCTCTTCACACCAGTATAAGGTACCAAACCAACATGGTGACATCAATGACAATATAAGACATACTTCCAACACATGGGACCTTGTACCATTGCCTGAAGATCGGAAACCTGTTGGATGTAAATGGGTGTTTAAGAAAAAGATTGGTTCAAATGGAAATGTTGAAAAGTATAATGCACAGTTGGTTGTGAAGGGATACTCTCAGGTTGAGGGTATTGATTACGGTGAGATCTTTTCTCATGTTGCTAAAATGACATTCATTCGATTTTTATAATCTATTGTAGTAGCTTATGATCTAGAGGTGGAACAAATGGATGTGAAAACTGTGTTCCTTCATGGTGATTTGGAGGAAGAAATTTATATGACACAGCAAGAGCACTACGTGGTAAAAGGTAAAAGCAAGTTGGTTTGTAAGTTAAAGAAATCTTTGTATGGCCTTAAACAAAGTCCTAGGATGTGGTACCAAAAGTTTGATACATATGTGTTGAGTTTGGGATTTGTGCAGTCTAAATCTGATCACTGTGTATATTTTAAATCTGATGGTGATTGTTTCTTGGTAATTGCTTTATATGTTGATGACATGTTTATTGGGAAAGGAAAAGGATTGGTTGCAGAATTGAAATCTCGGCTCTCTGTGAAATTTGAAATGAAAGATCTTGGTGCAGAAAACCACATACTTGGGATGGAGATTAGAAAAGATCGTGAGAAGAGAAAGTTATGGCTTAGCCAGAGTAAGTATGTTTGTTCTATTTTGCAAAGGTTCAACATGCAGGATTGTAAACCACTTTGTGTTCCTGTTACATTGGGAATGAAGCTCTCTATTTCACAATGTCCTACATCCTCATCAGAGATGGAAGACATGAGTAGAGTGCCTTACCAAAGTGCAATTGGAAGCTTAATGTATGCTATGGTTTGTACAAGACCAAACATTGCCCAAGTAGTGGGAGTTCTTTCTCGTTTTATGTCTAATCCTAGAAGAGTGCATTAGGATGCAGTTAAGAGGGTCTTCAGATATTTGTGGGGTACAACAGAGTACTTTATATGTTTTGATGGCATAGGAGATCAACATTCCCTGAGTATTCATGGTTTAGTGGATTCAGATTGGGTTGATGATGTCAATAGCAAAAATTCCACCAGTGCATATGTGTTTACTCTGAATGGTGGTGCAATCAGTTGGATGAGCAAGCGACAAGTTGTGGTCGCTTTTTCCACTATTGAGGCAGATTACATGGTAGCTACTCATGCCTATAAAGAATCCATTTGGTTGAAGTGTTTGTGTTCAGATATTGGATTTAAACAGGGTGCAGTTACACTTTATTGCGACAGTCAGAGTGCAATCTGCCTTGCGAAGAACTCGGCTTTTCATGCTAGGACCAAACACATTGATGTTCAATATCACTTCGTGAGAGATATGGTCGAGTATGGCAGGGTGAAGCTAGAAAAGGTAGAGACAGTGGTGAATGTTGCAGATGCATTAACTAAGCCCATGAGCACAACAAAATTCAGGTGGTGTTCTGAGTTTATGGGTCTTTTGGCCCCTAGCAGTTGATCCATGATGGTATGTTTCCCTTGGCCCTACAAGGTATTCGACAAGTGGGAGAATGTTGGGAAATGAGGTGTCTCAGCCTTGCTGCATATTTCTCGAAATAGTTATTTTTTATTTAATATTTTTTACAGTTGTTACACATTGTCGATGCATTGAAAATTGGTTTATTAGTTGTCATAAGATTCCCATGTGATAGTATATCATGGAAGGGTTATTTTTAGAGATTCTATGACAGATTTTAAACATATGTAAGGGTCAAAAATAGAGGATTTCATTTTCGACGTGAGAGCTTATTTTTAGATTGGAATCTTGGTGGAGAAGCTAAGCACATAGTTTTGTAAACCATTGGTGGTTTCTTGTATAGCCAGAAGTTTATAAATTGAAGGCTTGGGGAGTAGTTTGTGTGTTGAGTTTGTAGGTATTGTTATGCTATCAGAATTCTTTAAGAGTTGTTTACTAGTAATACTCATGTAATAAACTTGCTCTACAAGTGTATGTAATCTTGGGATTGGATTTGGAATACATTGAGCAAGCTTTTGGAGTGTGGAGTTTTTCACCCAAAAGGGTTTTTCCCACGTATATTTGTTTTGTGTTTCACTGTTTATTTCATGTTTTGAATGTGCTTTTGTATTTTCTGTAATTGTTAGATCAGTTTTAAAAAGTTTGCATAATATCTCCTCAAGATTGGTGTAGGAAATTGTTTCCGCTACTCTAATTTCCTTACAACATGAACCTACATTTATTGGGATTTAAGAGCCTATTAGATGGCATTGCGAATATATTTTTGTAACCTCACAACTTTGTCATAGCTACAATGCACCAACACACTAGTTAATTCATGTGAATGTTGAAGTAATTATGATTTTTTTATAATTTAAACACAACACAATGAGATGCACATCAACACCACCCTTTGCACAAAATAAACATAGAGCTTAAGTACATATCTTTATGTAATCTACGCATGGAACTTATATTGTGGTGTAGATTGTTTTTGTTGTGCAAATAAGCTTGTGCATAATTCAAGCACATGTTCCCTAGTGATAAAAGAAGTAGCTTCAAATTTCCATCCATCGTTTTAGAAGAATATTCTATATTGTAAAGTATAGTTTACATAACATTATGAGACCACCTAGGTATTTCTCTTAAAAATAGAGAGAGACAAACAGTTGCATATAGCCTGAAACCCTTGAGCAACTTTATAGCCTAATATTTGGTCTACCTATAAACTGCAGCCGGATCTACGGTCGATTTGAAATTTGAAATCCTAGCAGTGAGCTGCAACCTCAAAGAATAAAGGACAACAAACTACTCAATGTAGCTTTGAATATTTAGTTGGATTTACTTTACCACCGTATAAATTGGGAGGGAACACAGCTCACAGCTCACATCCTTTTGGAAAAGCAACATCGCCTACAGTGGCCTCGGGTTGTCCTCCACTATGTGAGCTCTCCTTTACTTACACAAGATGGGACAGACTATTGCCCGTATATATACACTGCTGTCTCTTTACAGCAGCATTGGTTCACTGCTCAATAAAAAGCTAAAGCTAAAAGACACTAAATCAGTTCTACCTTTCTCTTTATAATGCAGATTATACATAGATGTCCAAAGTTAGTAGGCAATAAACCAAAATTTCCCTCTATTTTGATTCCCATCTTTTCCTGTGATTGATTCCCCTATTCCATCTTCCATGTTTTAGTCGGTGTATTCATTGAGCCCACTTTGACATGAAAGCCTAGTCAATTTTTACACATTCCTGCAGCATGGAGAAACAATGCCAATTCAGAGGCGACAGATTTCTCTATGTCAAATTTCCACAGGTAATTGCGATATTTACGAGTGTTGCAGTATTGTTGGTTGAAGCTACAACTATATCCAGCTTCTGCAGAACAAGCTGTGGTGATTTACCCATCGAATACCCATTTGGTATTGATGATGGGTGTGGGAGTTTGGAGTACAGATCATTACTTGTGTGTACCAATGACACCCAGCTTGAATTAAGGACCCCCTCAGGAAGATATCGTGTCATGAATATTAGCTATGATACCAAATATGTTGTTGTATCAGACCCTTCCATGTGGAGTTGTAGTGCAGGGAATAAACTTCCTCGCAGCCAAAGATTCAGTCTTGATATCAGTAAAAAATTCTCTATTTCAGTGTCCAACAGTTTTCTCTATTTCAATTGCAATGAGTCCTTTGTCCTGGTTCAACCACAGCCTAGTTACTGCGAGTCACAGTCCGAAAGATGTGAGTCTGTGTGTGATAGTAACAATTACCTCTGCAATAATTTGCCTCTTTGCCCAAAAGCTCTGACCAAGGCATCTTGCTGCTCCTACTATCCAAGGACTTCAGATTCCTTGAGATTAATGCTTGAAAACTGTGAATCATATACCAGTATATATTGGGGTCTCACCAATAAATCTGCTTCTTATAACCAATTGCCAAGCTATGGGATTCGCTTAAATTATGAGATTCCCATCACTACCCACTGCGTGAATTGCCAGGAGCATGGAGGGATCTGTGGCTATGACACTCAATTCGCCACTTTTCTTTGTCTCTGCACTGAGAAGAATACCACCACTTACTGCACAGGTGTGTGAAAGACTATTCTCTGAACTGTGTGATTGTACAGTAGATCTTGTATACATGCAATTTTTATTTCAATTTAACTATAATTATTAAGGAGGATATTGTAGATCGTGGAACAATTTATAAGGTCTTTTGGGGTCTAATTTAAGTAATAGAAAGTAGTATGATACATGCACACTTTTGTAAGGTAACTTGCATCATAACCCTCATCTGCCACATGTATCTGTTTTACTCATCTATTTTCTAGAGATACAACTGGGTAATTTTCTACTCTCTTGCTATCTATTTCTTTGTGATATATTATATAATATGGCTAGAAATGTTGATGGAAAATTCTAAACAGTCAAATCAGAAATATCCATTACAATAACTTTGATTCATAGATGGTCAGCTCTATTAGAAACTGAATATCAAAGTTTGATGATGTGTTATAGCGCTTGTTATGGTTAGATTTGTTTAGTTTTAATATGAATTGGAATAAGAGTTCCAAAAATCAAAGTGTAATTCAAAGGGATGTTGGAGAGATAAGTTGCAGCTGAACCATACTGAAGAGCCAGACTGAGAAATGAGAGTTTAGGTTTAGGCATTGCTCCCAGATATGCCTCTTGTCGCTCCCTCTTCTTCCAATAATGAATGTGCGCTTGACAATGATAATGCCCACAGATCTCGCTCTCTACCCTCGGATTTTGATAATACTGACTAGCGCCCAGGTGGTTTGCAAGCTATTATGCATCTCCTGCTCCTCCTGTTTTTCTGGGTTACACTGTCACTTCCGCCCAAAACCCTAACTCCGACGCTCACAAATCTTTCGGGCTGCTCTCTAATTGATTGAGCGCGACTATTTCTGGGGCAACATTTTCTTCATCTTTTGATCTCCTACTACATGGTGGTGGCAATGGCGAGTTAATGCCAGATTTTGGAAACGGCCTCAAGCAAATTTGATTTTGTTTTCGAATGATGATGATGATTCCTCTCCTCAGTCTCCTAGGGCAAGTCCAGATAGCGGAAGGATTAATGCTGATCATATTAAGATTGTGGAGTTCGAGAAGAATGTGATCGAATTCGAGGAATGGCGTAAGCAACCTTAGTTTGTAAGTTTCAGAAATTTTGGCCAAGGTTGGCTAGTCTGCGCGAATGGATGTTGCTTAATTGAAAGCCCTAATGGTATAGCCATTTGCCTATTCCCCAATTTTGGTATTCAGATTTAATCTTCTCATTTAAGTTAGCGTCAGCCTCTGTAACCTTTCTCTCCAGTTTTGGACTGATGATTGTCTTTCTTTACATAATTTTCCCAATTCATAGTGACAGCAGTAAAGATACCAATATTCAACCCCAACAAAGGAAGTATTCTCTAATTCTCCACAAATTTCTCCCAGTAAGTATATTAGAATCTTAAAATTTGCCATTGGATATTTGAGTATTACAAAATCTAAAATTTAAAAGCTTTGTTATATTACATTCTCAGTTCATTAATAAGATTCTTCCTCAGAAATAGTAGTGACAAAACAAAGCACAGTAAATTATCAAAAGGAGATTGGGTTTATAACAAAATGTGTGTGTGTGTGTGTGTTGATTACAGAGCATAGCAATCTTCACCACGTACGCCAAGGCCGAGTAGTTGCAGGTACAAGTCTGGATTAGAAATTTGTATGCATTTCATGTGAGAATTGGAATGAGTGGTTTTAGTGTTGTTGTTGTTGTAGGAATTGTGGCAGGGATAGCTGTTGGAGGGATGATTGGTGGCGGGGTGACAATCTGGTATTTGAGAAGGAAGAGAGCAAATAGACCTCTGAGATTCAGATTAGGGGTTGTCAACAGTAACACCACTTAAATCTTTGCACTCCAAATGCACGCCCTCATTTCTAGTATTATGTTTACATAGCACTAGACTTTACATTTTAGTTTGATATCTGTATAAACAAGCACCCAATAAAAATATGTTTTATTTTTTCCATTTTAAAAATATCTGAAATGTTTATATAGCCTGTTTTTTATACTCAAAACAAAATGGTATATATTGTCAATTAAAATACTACTTTATTTTATTGTTTGTTTGCTAATCTTTTTATTAGAAACTCTTAAATTTATATTATTCCGTTATAAGGTTTAAAAAAAATCTTATCTAAGATAATTAATTAAAATATATCAATTAATAAAACATTAAAATATTTAATTTTAATAATTTATATTTATAGTTATTAGCACTTGCATTTAAAGGAGGTTCAAGGATTACATTGAAAGAAAATTATATGTATGTTAATATGTTAGAGAGTATGTGTCTATGCATGGATGGGCTGCAAATTCTACTTACATATGACTTGATTAAATAATTAATAATAAGTGTTAAATGATGGAATGAAATAAACTTAGGCAAATCTAGATTTTTTCCTTAAATAAATTAAGTATTATATGATTATGAAATATTTGCATACAAATTTAAAACATAAAGCTATGCAAATGAAAAAATGAAGTTGTCATCAAATTGACAAAAAATATTGCAAATGGAAATAGAATGTTCTCATCCAGTTGTATTTGGTTATTATGTGATAAGTGAGATTTTGGATGCTTTTAGTTGATATTTTGGAGGCTTTTACCATTAAACAACAATTAGTTTACCTAAAGGTATTAAATGACCTTATATGCAAAGTAAGTTTTTCAATGCTAGAAGTCATTGACACACACAAGGAATGTGCATGCCCTAGTAGTGCAACAAGAAACAATCCACAAACATGTCATACTAAAGTATTGATTGTGCCCCATTCCTGCTCCTCTAATTTCATGGAGATATTCTTGAGTAGTATAGCAATAAGACAATAAGATAAATCAAACAAATTGATAGCCATTAGATTTTCTTGCCAAGAAATAAGTGCTCAAGGTGGATAAATGTTGATTGTAGGAAGGATGCATCTTTTAAGGCATGATAGTTTTGATAAGATGTTTAAAGTTGATTTGGCAATAGATTAATAGGTTATAGACAATTTAACAAAGGTGTTTAATTGTGATTATTTCTTAAACACTTGATGTCTTTGGGTATTGCATAGTTTGTGCTCTTTTTTCCTTAGTCAATGGAATTTTTTTATGGATATGGTGGATTATGTTATATTTTTGGATTTTTGCTAGAATATTTTATATTTTTGGTGTTTTTGTAATATTTGATATTTTTGGATTTCTAAGATTATTTGATGTTTTTGGATTTTTGGATTTTTTAAAGGTAATGACAATGATGGTGATGAGTGATGAATGGTGAAGAAAAATGGATGTGTAGGGATATCGAAGACCTATTGAGATCTTGTCGCTAGCCAAGCTAAAGTTGATTGATCTGATTGATTGATTAATGATAGTATAACATCGTTGATGATAAAAACGTTGATGATAAAAACAACACAATGATAGTGTTTTTAAGATAGGAACAACATGAGGATTGGGAAGGATACATCCCAATGATGATTGATTGGATAAGATAGATCAAGATTTATAGCTAGGCTAGAATGAAATCTGTTAGATAGTTTGATAACCCACTAGAGTGTAGGTGAGATGCAATTGATGGAGATTTTTTGGGTTGATACTAATGGAGGAGATTGATGGAATTTTTTATTCATGCGATGGTGAAAGATCTTTGAAAGTGTTTTTCTTCAAGATATTTGATTTCATTTTTAGATTTTTGGAAGGTGTCTAGATCACAAAGTGGGCTAGAATACATGTCAAGATTTATTTCAAAGCAACATGTAATTACCTACCCCCAATATCTAGCAATGTATGGGATGCTATGATTGGGTGAGTAACTAGTGTGATGGAAATGGATATGTGAAGGATAGGCATTAGACAAATAGATCTAGGATAAGGGATATTTTCCAAGGGCTATCTCATAATAGGATAACATGTTTGACCCAAGTTAGTTGTTCGAATAGTGCTATGTAGGTGATGGTATGACATGGGATAATACATGGTCAAAAGAAATGACCATGTCAAGAATTTTCTAAAAAGCATGTTTTTTGAAGTATATGCCCCTAGTCTTTATTAAGATCTAGGTGAATAGGGAAGATAGATCCAAGTGGAGTGGATTAGATGGATAGTGATGTTAGGATAAATTGGAATGATGTATGAGATAAGATTCTCCCAACTAGCATGGTACGCATAGTTAATTGATTGTTACACATGACATCTGTTTGCCAGGTTTTCATCACGATACTTGCCCAAAGCGCCATAAGAATGATTTTCACTAGAGGACAATTGTTTTTCTTTACTTTTAAATTTTTATTTTGTTTTTTTTAATGATTATCAACTATGCGAGACTACCTGGTTGTGTTGATGTAGATATTGTCATAATGTGCCAATAATGTCTTGCCTTGAGGAGTTGTTTTGCCAAGATAAGGGAACTTGTATATAGTGCATGGATGTTATTGTGATCCATGTTGATACTAGAGTTGGCTTTATCTAAATGCACACATTGTGATATAGTGTCATTATAATCCTTATGATAAAGTGGTGTTACCAAGACATGGTGAATGTGGAATTTTGGATTTTTGAATTTTAGGCAAGATATTAGATTTTGGTGGGGGATGTGAGATGTGGATGAATTACTTGGTAGTTTGGATGTAGGATTTTTTATTTTCCAAAATTGGGATGGTGGGTGATAGAGTGTGGATGTGATATTTTGAGTGTGTTGGGGACCAAAAATTTTATACTCCTTTCATGGTGGTATTGAAGAGTGTTTTAAAGGAGGTGGATACTTTTGAGTGATGGAAGCAATTTTTTGAGATGGCTCCATAATTTCATTGAATTTTGGATTTAGATTTGGATTGGATGTTTTGCATGATCCAATTTTCCTTGGGATTCATTTTGATTGTATGGGTCCACTTTGATTTTTGGATTTATTAGCTTCAATGGCTTGACTTTGATTTTTTTTATTTGTAAATATTTTTCTTTTGTTGGTCCCCATTAGGGATGGAAGGATTTGGGAATGATGGTCTATGATGTGAATTGGAGGAGTGTTGGAAACAACCTTATTATAAGGACTATTCATGGCCCCTATTTTGATGTTTGCATTAGATAAAGTTGCCCCCAATATCATGGAGATACAATTAACATCCTTAGATTTCTTGATTCATGAATAACCAAGTTCTTGATATTTAGGATTGTCAAAAAACTATATTAGTTGTAGAATACCTTGTTCATGTAGGCCTATCCTTTTCATTTATATTGCATTCTTTGATAGATCTTATTTGTAATAGGATATGTCTTGTCTTGATAATAAGATGCTAAAAAAAATTGAACTTTGACCACATAAAAGTGATCTTTATGTTTTGAATTTTAAAATGATGTAAACTAATGAAATGTAGAAATATTGATGAAGTTTATTCCTGTAAGTTTTTAGATTTTTTTAAAATTATTTTGATTTTTTTTTATCAATTTAAGAGCAGATTTTGGAATGCTGAAAATTTCAGGAAAAAGTGACCTTCACTTGACATCAAGAAACAAATAGAAAAAAAAAATCATTTTCCCCCTTTTTTATTTCTAGATAGGTAACTTCAATATCTAGTGCATGGAAAAATATTTGAAATTTTGATGCATATTTTTGTTGTAGTAACATTTTAAAGTCAAATTAGTCAAAATTTGATAATTTTCATTGGACGTCCATTATTGTCTACTTTTTTAATCATTTTCAAAAAAAAAATTATACCCTTTTGAAGAGGATTCTCTCCTCTAGTGCACCATATTTTTTTCAAAAACAAATAATATGTTTTACTATTTTTCTTTTAATTTCTAATCAACCCGTTTTTAGCTTTAACAACCTACTTACATTATTTTAAAAAAACAATATATTAAAACTAATCAAAATATTTTTAAAAATACATATTTGGATTCACCACTTCGAGCTTTACAAAAGGGTATTTTTATTTTATTTTTTTAAATATTTTGATTGAAGAAATACTTAGTTGAAGTTGAAAGTTTTGAATTTTTTTTTTTAAAGTTGAGTTGGTTGCCAATTAGGATGCCACATAGACAGTTTCGATAGAAAGGATTTCAGTAGAAAGGACTTCGACTGAAACCCTTTCTACCGAAACTCCACACATAAAATAAGCCACATTTCGATGCGACAAAGGGAAAAATCCAAATTTATGATTTCAGGCGAAAGGGTTTCACCCGAAACCCTATGTGTCATGTATAGGCCACATGGTTTTGGGCGAAACTGGCTCGATTGAAACTGTTTAGGCCAAAATATTTTCGCTCAAAACTATTCATTTGGCTGAAAGTGTGACACATTTTTGTGCTTTTACCCAACTTTTTTTTATGTTGTTGAGAATCATTAATGGTGGTTATCGTCTTGTCCATAAGAAAGGTTGTTTTAACAAAAGTGAGTGATCCAAGTTGGCAAGATATTGATGCTTTCTTTGCTTTCATGCTTGTTGATTCTTCATTCTCAAATAAATCTAGAGAAAAAGAATCTTGTTATGGATGAACAAAGTAGAGATCATCTATGTGTCTAGTGGAAGCAAGTGTCTCATTTATGGAAGTTAAAGTTATTGGAATATGGATGGGGTCAACTTTAGTTTTGGGATCATGGATGGAATGATGGATGGAATGAAAAGGGATGATAGGATATTGATCAATGATAGGACGAGACTGCAGGTTTTGAATAACTTGATCTTGATTCATTTTAGAGCTTTCTTCTTTATATTTTGGATTGATTTCTTGACATAGATCTAGTTCAAATAGTGTAGTAGGAATAAGGGACTCTCAAGTAATCTCAATATGTTGGCATGGTGCTAATGAAATTTGGATAGGAATCACTAGAGTGGGTATGGTGGGTGGTGGAATGCATGATGGTATTTGATCTAGGATATCTTGATCATAGGTTGGAATTGTATCTAAAAGTGGATTATCTATCATGAATAGCCCTTGTGAAAATCCTGAAAGGTGTTATCATTGGATGAGTTGTTTGATGGGAGTGATTTTGATTGATGTTGCAAAGGTGTTGAGGATAAAGGAATGGGAGGAGAGATGGAAAATTCTTGTGGATAGGCTTCTTCAATATGGCCTATTATGGAGTCAAATTAGGTGGATATGGTATGGATAGGACTAACGCCATTATTGTGAGATGAGCCATTGCTAGACATAGATGGATTATTTTGATCATGCTCAAGAAAACTATCTTGATATATGACTAATTTCTCATCATGTGAGCTATGGATATTATTTAAGGGATTATTTTGAGGAATTGTCGGAATTATCTTCAATAGTGATGTCACCTTGGTCAATAAAATTTTGAATGATATTATTTAGCTTAAAACAATTTGGAGTTGTATGTCCTTAGGCCCTATGGTACTCGCAAAAATTAGTGTCCTTCACCTTGTGGGTTTAACTTGGGGTTCATACTGCCTAATTTTTGGGAGGGTGACTAAATTTGACTAGACTAGTTTTTGGAGTGTTGATTCGATAAGCTCTCTCAAAGGAGTGTATTTTCGTTGTGGGATGTATTTTGTCTAGAAGGCCCTCTTTGTGAGTTATCTTGGATTGTCGCCAATGTTTGGATATTGGGTGGTGCTTGTAAGATTAAGATGGGTTGAACATGTTGGGCCATCTTAGCATCAACCACACCGTCACTAACCACATTTTTATTTTTATTCCAAAAAACTAAAATTTTCATTTGAAGAATCTAAATAGTCTTTGTTATCTTTGAAAATATTGGCAATAAGGGTCTTCTCAATAGTAAGCCCCTTCTCGATAACTATGTTGAAAGAATTTAAGAAAAGCATTTTTAGATGGAACCCTATTTGGTAAATTCAAGTTTTGAATGAACATTTTGACTAGATGTTTCTCAGGGATCTAGCAAGGACATTTACTAGCTAGTTTTTGCCATATTTGTAAGAAAGAAGCAAAGGTTTCTCCATCATTTTGTTTTGTAGTGCATAAGTTGGTCATTGAAATTTCATGCTCTATATTGTAGGAGAAAGTGAAATTTATCAGCTAGTTCATTAAAGGTCCTAATGCTAGCTGGGAGTCGCGAAAACCACTCCATGGCCTATCCTCCTAAGCTTTTGGGAAGAGGCAAACTTTCATGGTGACAACTTTATGGATATGATGGGAAGCATTGAAGTGAATATTTTTGCACAGGTGAGTTGTGACAATGTTTCTAGATTAGAATTTGGGCAATCATCAAAGAACAAGGGTTTTGATAGGGGTAGATGTTGATTAACATTTTTGATGGCTTATAGAAATTGAAAAATGTTTCAAAAACGTGAATTCATAACCTTGCAAGATAAGCAATTTGAGCATGCATATGAATACACCTTGGTCTACATCTTGAATGTTACTTTTAGGATCTCCCTATGTTTGCAAGGGACATATCCCCAAACAAGATCCACTATTAGCATAGAGATAGAGTCTCGTTTCCCAAGAAAATTGGCCTTTAGTTTGGTGAAGAACCCTCTTTATAGGCCCTGAAACAAGAAGCTAGCCACATACTTGGTGCATAAATATATCAAAATATATGTTTGATTTTTAAATTGTCATTGCATAAATATTTTATAATTCAATTTGAGCCTCCATCTCTAATTTCAAATTGATTGAGCAACATGATTTAAGTCTTAAATCAATATTCTAGTAGTTGGGAGCAAGTCTATAGAATGAGAAAAAGATAATTTTTCAATTGTTACTATTGAAAAAGTTTAGATAATTCATGAGGTCTCTCCAATTCCATTTTCATGACCATTGGATAACATTTGTGATTGTGGTGGAATTTTTATTAACTACCTACATATTGATCGTTGTTACAAAAAAACCCCTAAATAGTGGTCAATAAATCAAATTATAGAAATTGCACAATGATCCTTGGCAATCATAAGTAGTCCTCACAAAAAATTGCTCTTCCCAAACACCTCACTTTGACCATAGGGACTTTAATTGTCAACTTCTACCATTTTTACATTGGAAGAAATTAAAACAATATTCTAATATTTTAATTTGGTATGGAGGTCAAAATGTTGCTTGTTTTTATCAATTACCCCTTTAATCATTTGAGCAGAGGAAAATCTCAAATTACGTTTTAAGAAGACAATAAGGGAGAGGCACCGGTTGTGGGTATGGTAATGTTGAGTGAGGGGTCCATGTCAGCAACATCCAAGTCATCTATTTTTTTTTTAACACATCCCTTCACAATCCAGTTCACACCTGCCCCCCTGTCCCCCCATCCCCCCCCATTTTTTTTTGGTGAAATTTGTGCACGTTTTTCAATGTTTTCGGACCATTTTTCAAAAACCACAAAAAAGAGCCAAAATGTGTCATTGATCGATAGTGGGTCACTAGGTCATGTATTATTGGTATGCAGATGTGGCATTACATGATTGGTCAGTTTGTGTACTTTTTGGATTCAAGTGTTTTGCAATTGGATATTAAGTGGAAATTTATTGGATTTTTTATTACCCAAAATTGACCCAGGCTGTCCAAAACTATACCCACGATACGTCCTATGCCCACGATTGGCTCCTCTCCTTTAATGATTGTTTTCCATCGCTCATTGTTGTTCTTGCTTGCTATATGCTTTTGGGATGCAATGGCCAATAAAGTGAGAAGTATTAAAATTTTCAAACATGAGAAGGATGTATGAATTTAATACGTTTATGTTTCCACATGAACTCTCAAATTGCAAAATGAAAGCTTTCCTAATGTTGTAACCCATGGAAGAGGCATTCAAGCTCAACATTTATGAAGTTTTTATTTAACTGCAAAGCCTCCCGTCATGCATTAAGTTGCTAAGATTTGAGTCGCCTCACATAAAACTTCTGAAATTGTGAGAGGCGTTTCAGGAATGTTATTAAATTATTGTAACATTATCAAGTGTAGCAAAGCTAGTGTTTCACCTTCCCACGCCCAGCAATGCTTTCGAAGGTTGTTTAAACTTTATTATAGAATGCTACAAAATTAGCCCAGACATGAAAGATAAAGCACCCAACTCTGTGGAAAATGCCCTTCACAATGATAAAAACACCTTCACCACGATAGAAATTCCAAGCATAAATGTGAGAAATGCCTAACAGTAGCTCTACGCATTTCATATGTTCCAAGTTTTAAATCATTCGAAAGTCTCAAAAAACTGTCTTGAGCTCATGAAATATAACAACTCTAAAACCTGGGTATTTTAAATCTACTTTTAATTTATTATGAGTAGATCGAAGCAACCACTGTATGGAGATTGATCTTGGTGTATCTCATTTTAATGGAGAGGTGGTTATTTTTATATATTTCCTGCAAACTCTGTGCCCATTCTTACTTTGACCAAGTAAAATGAAGGGATTCTTAACAATGTTTAAAACGTTAGTTTTTCCTTTCTCCATGCATGAAAATGAACTTCTAGTTTGAAATGCACTTCAATTAAGTGACATTGAAGTAGTTGATGAAGGATGGACGTTTCAACTAATAATGGGATTTAAAGTTGTTGATGAAGGATGGAGGTTTCAGCTAATGATGGGATTTAGAATGAAATCTATAGCAATGTTCATGGAGAAAGGCATTGTTCTTCATGAAAAATAAGAAAAAAAAATTAAAAAATACATGAGAATGTGTAATACACTGCCACAATTTCAAATGAGATATGAAGAAAAAATAATGCTTATAAATTATTTGAAGAAACACCTCTAATGTGGTATTGCCAATGGAGCAAGTTTAAATAGAGGTTTGTGGGGATGAGAATCATCTTACATGTTTTTATGCTAGTCTAAAAACATTACACATAAATGCAAGTAAAAATTTGGGAAGACTAATTTCACTTGGAAAGAAAGAGGGTAAAATGGAAGAGGTTTAAAGGTGTTGTAGCATATTTCATTATTCTTGTTACAGTTAGAAATCGAAGACTCAATTTTTACCACATGTTATTCTAAAATTCAATTTGAGTTCTTTTGATATATTATAATTTGTGGATAATATTGGAGGAGGTTGTTGGATTCTATGGTTAGGTGTTATTGGAAGTTTCTAGGCCACTCTTAGGTTCATGCCTACAATTATCTACGATTTGTAGTGTTAGTTTGATATAAAACTCTTCTTAATATGGTTATTGTTTGATTCTTAATCAAGTTTATACAATCGGTATTGCAATATTTGTTTAGTAAATCAACATAAGCCTTATTCGTGTTTTACTTTGCAAGCTATCTCCATTTCATGCATGCTTTAGGAAACTTGACAATTTTCTAGGTGCACATTTATTGCACTTGTATCAAGGATTAGTTAGTTTATATTCAAGGAATATGGTAAATATTTTTATTGTGTTATTTTTAATAGGAACTTTCTAACATGGTATGTGTGGTTTATAAGCTTGAAAAGGTTAACTAAGAATGGATTACATTGTTTAGGACATGAAGACTTTTGAGATTCTAGGAACTATACGGTAGGTCCATGTGACATAGGCTCATCTAAATTATTAATTTATTTTCTAATTGTTGTTATTGGTTATGGGTTTTCTCTATTCTTGTAGAATAAGGGGTCGATCTTTGATTGTTGCATCTAACCCAACACCTCAAATTTAAAATGATAAACATCTACAAAAACGTACAAGTTTTTTGAGTATGTTTGTCTTCATGGAGCTTAACAATAGAAAGGAAAATCCTAAACTTTTATCCATTTGTTATCCCTTTTCACGTATGATATAAAGATGGATTAGTTTATTTTATTTGTTTATTCACAATACTAGTAAAGGTATAAAGGACCATGCCTACACCTACTAAATAATAAAATTATTTGCTCATACATCTATGAATGTGTCACCTATCCACATGTCTAGGGTTTGAAACTATAAAATTATATTGTTAACACAATATGAGTTAGTGATTGTGAATTGGGCTTATGCATTGTGCTAGTAGTTGGACCTAATTTTTTCTTTGTACAGTGTTTGTCTAAGATCTTTATTATTTTTTAAGACCCTCATTAGGATCATCCTCTCGAGGCTTGTGGAGCTAAAATTGTAGAAGATAGGATCTAGTCTTGTCTCATTGTCTTTCTCTTGTCCTTGGTTCAATCATAGGGCTATCATCTTACTTAGATCAACTTGATCACTGGGTCTAGATGTTGTGTCATCCCTTAGAGCTAAGGGTAGCAATAAAAAGAACTAGAACAGGTTCATTGTCCCACTTTGCAACCCCTTAAAAATATTTTTCATCTCCTATCACTCTTCATGAAAGGAATTCATCCCAAGAGCTAGGTATATAATTGATGGAACCAAATGGTGGCGGTCATTGAGAAGTAGAGTGAAGGGGGTTTCAAAATGGGAATTCTAATTAATGTTGGTTATTATGTTTTAAACAGTGGAGTTGTGGATTGATAAGATATCATCTAATAGTACGATGTTGGTTGATATGGATTTGAGTGATATGTATGGTCGAACAATAGAATGGGTAATATTTTGAGGCATTAACAAAGATGAAAGTGAGTGAGATCTAAAGTAGGTGGAATTGAGTATTTGGGTGAATTTGATCAAGGAAGACATATTCATGGGACATTTGAGATGGAATAGTAACCTATGGAGGATATGATAAAGATTGGTTTTGGTATGTTTATTGATGTGAAGTATGAAGTGAAGATGCATTATCTTAATTAGATTGATATGCATGAATTGGCTCTTAAGGATAAAAGGCGGAGTTTGGTCTTGATGTGGATTAGAGGATGAAGTGTGCTCATGAAGAGGAGGAGGTGGTGTCACAATACCACATAATTATTGTTGGATGTGATAGTTAACATGATCATGTGTTGATTTAGGTGGATATCTCCAAGGATTTTCAAGTGTAAGGGGTGAATAGTGACAAATGATTTAGTGAATTTTTATCCTATCAAATTTATGAGGGAGCTTGACCTCTTTAATAAGGATATTTTCTAAGAATTGATCTTTTCATTTGTCAACAATATGGTCAAGCATGTCATGAGTCCTATCATAATTTAGGAAATCTATAAATTTTGGTGAATAATCAAGTTGGTTTACAAGATCTTTGGTATCACTTACATTATCAAGGTACTCATGAGGCGAGGAAGGCCTAGCTTGTGAATTATGTCCAAAACTAGATCCAAAAGAGTTCTTGTTGTGAGGATCATTCTTTTTGCTTGAGATCTCATTATAGGGGACATGAAGTGCATATGAATTAATTGAAAGGCTACTTTGGATTTAATTTGAAAAGAGATGGACTTAAAATAGATTTGAGTCTAGTTGCTATGGTTGATGGATTTTGATTGTGATTCAATTATTTGATGAAAGGTTTGATTTGGATGAAAGGGGATTTAGGAGAGAAACTATATCTCAATATCTTGATTGATTTGATATGGATGGAATTGATTTCTATACCTAAGATAGATTGAGTTCTTAAGTAAGACTTGGTTGTGACTATATTGGATTAAGATTAAGGAATTAGAGGGTGTTGGCAAGAAGTTGAGTCCACTTTTTAGCCAAAAAGTGGAAGTGTTTTCCTTGATTTTCAGAATTTGTCACATTTGACCTTAAAATTTGAAGCACTTAGAGATGAAATCTTTAAAAAAAATCACTAATCATAAAATGTAGTACTCGGATTCTAGTTTTCAAATATGTAATTTATTTCAATACCCAAATGATACAAATTGATTTTCAATAGGCATTTTTAAAAACCATTGTTTAAAAGTCACATCTTTTTTATTATACCATGCATGTGTACGTCATCCATATTTTGACCTAAATAATCATATTTTTCTAAATCATTTTGGGAAAAATTTTGTAACTCACTGAAGCATGCTTTCCATATTTTTTTATAATTTTTTATTGAATTGTTTTTGTTCATTTTTTATTGGACATATTTGGTGTTTTGAAAAATCATCATGTACATCACACATAAGATGACCTAAACTTATTAGTTTTGAATTTTTTTAAATTGAAAAGAATTTCTAAAGTATGCTTTCATACAATTTGTTTTTAAAAAAATTATGTTAATAAAAAGTTATTAAAATACTAAAAAACCCTAATAATTCAAGTTTATGGACCTGTTTCATTAGAAATTAATTGAAAAATAAAAATAATAATCCAATTGTAAAAAAATTACATATTTGGAATCTACATTGTCTCATCTATAATGGGTTTTAATTTTGTAAAAAAAGTCTTCAAACATATGCTCAAAGTCACTATTTTCTTGTGACATTGCTAGGACCTTCAACTTGCAAGTCAAACTAGGTCCAAGACCTAGGTTCTAGTCTCCAACCCTTTTCCCGAACCTATTAACAAAGCAAAAACCTAGCCTACAATTCAAATTTCACAAAACAGGATTTTGTTTTATTTATAAATGGGATCATGTTTCCTATTCGTTCGTTCAAAATGGATCAGGATCCCATTTAGTAAATGGGATACCATTTACTAAACAGGATCTCGATTTATAAAGCAGAGTCATGTTTATTAAATAGGATCTTGAGTTATTTTTGACCTTTTTTATTTTTACTGTCAAACAAGTACACTTCTAGTCTGCAACTTGCTCTATACAACCGACAACATATTCCCTATTTTCTATCAACTTTTGTCTTGTAGAGGCTCTTCAACTTGGAATTTTTTTTCAATTTTGAAAGGAGGCATCATTGGGACACTGTTTGAGTGGAAATTTGTTCAATTGCTACTTGTTTGAAGGAGAAACAAAGAAAGAAGACTTTCAAGTTTTTGACATTCATTTGTACATACTTCAGAATTTTTTTATCATGGGATCACACTATCAGAATAAGAGGAAAGATAAGAAGGTATTGACCTTTGAAGAAATTGAAGCAAAGAGAGAGAAGGAGGAAAAAAGACAAAGAGATAGAAGAATGAGGATTCGATCAATGAATGATGTTGAAGCATCAAATTCCACAACTAATGAAGATAAAAATATTGAGGGACCATGGATGTAAATGATGCAAATTTGCAAGAGGTGAATGTGGAAACTAATACGATTATACAAACTACTCTTGGTATGTCTTCAAATCCCCCTTTCAATGCTATGGAGAATGTTTCAATAGGCACAAATCCAGGTACGTCTTCAAATCCAACTTTGAATGAAATGGAAATGGGAGATTTAAAAGAAACTAGATATAACAATGTTGACATCAATAATAGTCGTAGAATTCAAGATTTGAGTCAAATTGTTGTTGAAAATGAAAATGAATTTTTTTTTGTTGTTGAAAATGAAGATAAAAATAGTTTTGTTGTTGAAAATGAAAATGAAATCCTTTTATTGAAAATGAAAATGAAAACCGTTTTGTTGTTGAAAATGAAAATGAAAATCCTTTTATTGAAAATGAAAATAAAAAATTGTTTTGTTGATGAAAGTGAAGATGAAAACGAAAATCATTTTGAAGTTGAAAATGAAAATGAAAATCCAAGATGCGATGTTGAAAATGAACTTTAAAAAAAATAAAAAATTGAAAGTGATGTTTTGGATAATCTTCTGGTAAGATTTCTTGGAGACAAATAAGAACGCATGTCGATAGATTATACAAAGAATTCTTTTATCATAAAAAACTTTCATTTCAATGTCAACTAATGATGCAATTGATGAGAATGTAGAAAATGAGAAAAGTAATGAAAAAGTTAGGTATTTTTGTTAAACCAGAAGAAAAGATCAATCACTAAAATATATTATGTCTACTACTGCTAGTGCCATTGAGTCTATTGGTAAAAATAGTTGATCTAAAGATAAGAATGTAACAAGAGCTATAGCAACTACTATAGTTAATAAAGAAACTTTGAATAAAATAATGGTAAGCAATATTAGTGAAATTCTAAAAATACATCCTAAAGCATTGCTAAGAGCGGCAAAAAGAAGAGAAAGGATAGAAAATGATCCAATCAACCAATGTTGGAGTTTTAGTGGTCGACTCCCAAGGTTTGACATGAAAGTGAATGTTGAAATCAAATATTTGATTGAAAAATATTGGCATGATAATATTAGGGTATCATCTAATGCTAGAGATTTTTTAAAATTAAGAGCATGGGGTCCAAAGTTCGCAATCCTCATCCAAAACACCTATTAGATATAACACAAACTAAATTTTATAGAAAATTTTGTGGTGATTTAGTGTTACTTGGAAATATTAAAATAAGTCAAAGGTCTTTTGAAAAATGTAAACCTTGGTATGTAAAAATTAATAAGCAACGAATATCTTGTTGTAAAACACGTGTTCAATTTCATTATTTTTATGATATTTTTTGATATATGTGGTGTACTTTACATACTAACATGATAATGTAGGAATTTGGTATTAATATGTCACCTGAAACAATAAGGGAGTTTATATCAAGTTTGTTTTGTGAAAGATCTAATGGGAAATTATTTTATTTAAGTTCATGTGTTTATGAATAGTGCACTAGTTGTGGCAATCTTTCATTCTTAAGAGTTTGTATGCATGAAAGTGTTGATAATGATTTTGGACAACAATTAGTGGATGTTAAAAGATTTAAGAATGTTGACTATTCTTTAAAATATGGAAAAATTGGAAAGCGTTGTGATTTAATTACAGAAAAAGTTAGTGTATATGCATTCATATCATAATTTAAGAATAAGATTGTACCAAAATATGTTATGCACTCTCAACATGCTCGATGGCTTGATGGCCAATTTCACACATGTAGAAACATATTTCTAGTTGGTACTATACTATCAGTGGTTGATTTTGCGAAAAAAATATACTCTAGCTCTGCAAGAGGAAGTCCAATCACAATATTACAACTCGGTGCAAGTGGCTATGTTTGTTCATATTGTTTATAGACATGCAGATGATAGCATAGAGGATTATAGAAAAGTTTTGAGGGAGTATCATTTCAATTTGAATGACAATCGGTTACACTTGTCAAAGTTTGTTCAATACTATTTCAATATGTTTTATACAAATTTAAGAGAGAGAGGAATCCAGATGACAGAACATCTCTTATGGTTAGATAATTGTACGAGATAGATCAAGAATGCTCAAATGTTCTATTGGTTAAGTAGGGTTCAGAAAGAACATAATGTCCAACATATGTTGATTTTTTTTTAAGTTGGGCATGGTAAAGGAGAACATGATGGAGCTGGTGCGTGTGTTAAAATAATTCTTGCTAGAGAACATTGAAATTTGAGGATGTGATAAAATTTAAAGATGCATGTGGCATTATGGATTAGTGCAATACAATATTTTCTACACCTGGTTTGAGTGAGTACTCTACATTTTGCCAATTCTTTTGGTTGGTTGAAGAAGAGAACATTCTACCTAGACTTGATTGTGAGACAATCAGTGGATCTACTAAATAGCATTCATTTAAGAGTTTGAATGCAAGCACATGGACTATCTGGACAAGGGAGCTTGCATGTTTTTGTCAGTTTTGTATTTCAGGAGATTGGGAGGCATGTGAAAATATAAAATGGGTTGAAGAGTGGAAGCAAAGATCGTTGAAACTTGCACAAGCACACAATCAATATGAAACAACAATTGAAGACAATGATCAAGTGTTTGCATCAGACGACTATGACCGTGTTTTAGACCTTGTACAAGAAGGTAATTTAATTTAATTTATTTCATTTTATTTCACTTTATTACTATTTTTTAATACTTTTATTTATTTATATACATATGGATGGATGTATGTAGATTGGTCAAATTATATGAACACGTACAAGTTACTAAATCATTTTTTTTGCAAGACATGTGTATATTGTTTTTGGACCTGAGGGGAATGAAGAGGAAACAAAATATTGGTTGGCCTGTTGTGTGGAGACTAAACATAAGTTAATATCATATCGAGAAGATGATGATGCCTATCATTATCCAATAGGTACGATGATCCCCTTAAGACATCCCCTTAAGAAAATTTTGATAACAATTCTTTGATCCCCTTAAGAAAATTTTGAGAACTTCTTTGATCCCCTTAAGCAATTTTTTGAGAACTTCTTTGATGATGGCTATCATGTTATCCAATAGGATTGGTAGTGGTTGTTGGCACTTGGCTACGAAAATACCTAATAAGGAAGAATGGTCTGCCTGCATTCAAAGATTATGAAACACATAAGAAGATTATGCACTACTCACATTTGGTGGTGGAAACAAATATAAAACTAGTGAGGTATCGTGGAAGACCTACAAATAAAGAGCTATGGAAAATTTCTATGGAAGAGCATGAGACAATCATAGATGTGTTGCAAAAAAGAGAGGACGCAGATGGTATAATGCAATAAGTAAATACAGGTAAATATAGTTTTAGTTTTATATTATCCTTTTAAATAGATTAAATACATATTTTGATATTTCTTGTGTGTTATTATCTGAAATTGATTTAAATTGTCCTTTTATATCCTTAAGCCATCATCACAAATTCATTACATACTTTGAGACAAAAAGGAGAGTCCATGCATATTCAACCTAGACAACATGGAATACTTGGTAAAAACAAGTAATTATTAGATAAATTATATTTAAATACATGTTTTGATTATGTATTGATATTGCTTGTACATTAATAGTTAAAATTGATTTATTATCCTTTTTGTATCTTTAATCCATCATCACATTGATCTCATACTTTGAAACAAAAAGGAGAGGATGCAAATTCAACCTACACACATGTGTGGAATAATTTTAAATACAGGTACTTGAGTTGTGTACATATAGATATTTTTATATAAATTAAATACATGTTTTGATGAGTTCATTGATATTGCTTGTATCATTTTGATATCAGGTGGCGTGAAGACCTACTACATTCTGGGCACAATTTTCAGATTTTCTTGAGATGGAATAGCCAAATTTTGTAAACATTGTTTTAAGTTGGCATATATGTACATACATAATTACACAATTACACATTTTGTACAAATTTGTATACATGTACATACACAATTATAATCTACAATTTTATGTATAAAAAACAATATTCTATATATTTTGTTTGTTAAATGTGCATGGAAAACTTCACCAAATTTTAGGAACTTCTTTTATCCCCTTAAGACATCTTATTAGGACCCCATAAGAAATCATATTAGGACCCCTTAAGACGTCCTATTATGACATGAATTAAATAAACATTAACACTTTTTAAATTATATAGAATATGATTGTTATGATGAGTTATCCTAAATTCTAAGATACTTAATTATATCAATTATGATTAAATATAAGACATGTACTTTGAAGTATTTCATCCCCTTAAGACGTCCTATTAGGACATATCATCCTAAATATTTATACTTAATCATATCATTTGTTATGATAAGTCACCCTACTTTGAAACTTTAAATTTGATTGTATAATCACTAAATATCATGTATATTATTGTTAAATTTGGTTGACATTGGCAATTTCACCAAATTTTGAGAACTTTTTTGATCCCCTTAAGATGTCATATTAGGACCCCTTAAGACATCCTATTATGACGAATTAAATAAACATTGACATTATTTAAATTGTATAGAATGTGATTGTTATGATGAATCATCCTAAATTCTAAGTTACTTAATTATATCAATTGCGATTAAATATGAGACATGTGATTTAAAGTATTTCATCCCCTTAAGACATCCTATTAGGACATATCGTAAATATTTATACTTAATCATATCATTTGTTATAATGAGTCACCCTACCTTGAAACTTTAAATTTGATTATATAATCACTAAATATTATGTATATTATTGTTAAATTTGGTTGCCTTGGGCAATTTCACCAAAATTTGAGAACTTCTTTGATCCCCTTAAGACATCGTATTAGGACCCCTTAAGACATCCTATTACGACATGAATTAAATAAACATTGATAATATTTAAATTGTATAGAATGTGATTTTTATGATGAGTCATCCTAAATTCTAAGTTAATTATATCAATTGCGATTAAATATGAGACATGTACTTTGAAGTATTTCATCTCCTTAATTATACTTAATAATATCTTTTATACGTCTTTGATAAGTTAATGCATTGACTATGGATCACTAAATTTGTAAAGTACAAATATTGAAATGTCCTATTAATTTCAACTTCAATTTCATATTTGTATTTAATTTCATATTAATGCCTTGAATATAAATATTTTGTAAAGTACAAATATGTCCTATCAATGACATATTCAAATCACATAAAATACATAAATGCACATGTGTAAATTAAAATTAAACAATAATAAAGTCCACGATTCATGATTTACAATATATTAAGTCCATGAAACCAATATATTAAGTCCATTAGAGTACAACCCATGAAATAAAGTCCATGAAACAATATATTAAGTCCATGAGAAACCAAATATGTAGTCCATGAAATAATCAAATACAACCTATGAAATCATCTAACTCATAGCGTATCTATAATCAAGAGACCTCTTCACACCATGCAGACTACTCGGATGACATGAACCACTCTGTACAAGAGAAAGAAAGATGAAATTAGATGTAAGACGATTAAAAATGATTTAATAAAAAATTAATTTATAATTCATCATAAAATTAAATTACCATGATATCTTGCTCTGTGTGCTTTGGTGCACCTGGACCTGTCTCTAAATGTTCTGAATCAATCTGCATATATAAGAGAAAGAAAGTTAAAATTAGATGTAAGTCTACAATTAAAAATGATTTAACTCAATTTAATTTATAATTTATCATATTTAAATTGTACCATAAGAGGTTGTGCACCCTCTGTTCCAAGACCTGTTTATACATGCTCAGCTACAGGATGTGTCTCATGTTATAAAATAAAAAGAATTTAACATGTATGATATATATATATATATATATATATATATATATTAAATTTTAAATTTAATTTAAGTTATTCATAATGTATAATTTGTTATTGACTTTAAATAAATCAAAAATTTAAATTACGATGATATTTGGTTGCTCTACATGTGTCGGTTGAGGTGATGTGACCTCATCAAGGCAAAAAGTGGCACTAACAAAGTCCTACAAGGTCAAATTTATAGCACGCATACTTGAATCAGGTTAAAATATATATTCAAGTGTGCACACATTGTGAAGAAATTTTTTTAAACAACCTAAAATTCAGATGCCTCTTGAGTTTTTGTCACATCAAATGTTTGTTTGATCCCCATTCTCATTGTTGTGTCAGTTCCTAAACATACATATAGACATGAGACTTATAATATTTACAAGTGTACATTTGATATATAGTGAATTCAAAATTTATAATTGTAAGTATAGTAACAAGTTAAATAATTTACAATATAAATGTAACTACACCTGATGTGAGACGCTCGACAATGGATGAGTGCTCGAGAACCCCTCAAGTGGAATTGACGTGGAAGTCCATTGAGTCCCCTGAACCGACCTAAATGTTTAAAACATATGTTCATGATTGAATTACGAATTAAAAAGTCAAGTTAAAAAACTATTTCATATATAATTTAAAAATTTGAAATCAAAATACCCCATAAGGGCTTCCAACTTGCACTGGTTTCGACATATGTACTCGAGGAGCAGATGATTCCCCTATGGTTAGTGTCATCTACACCAAACAATTTGATTGTTAAAACATTGCAAAAAAAATTTGATATATGTTCATTAAAATTCTTATAAATTCAACATGTAGATGCATATTTATACTTATTTTGCACTATCTTTAGGGTGATGCTCTGTAGTAATAAATTTTACGAATGAACTGATGCAACTAGATGATCCACTAGAATCTTCATGTCCACCTGAATTGGGTGTAGCCTGATTAGGTCTATAGCATAGTTGATGGCAACTAGTACATATATGGGGTGTTGACACTCATGGAGTGCTAATCCATAGAATGCTCCTCCATCATCAAGGTCTCTAGGCTCCCCAACTGCCATCATAGAAGTATGCTCATCAAGGTTTCCTGCGAGTGTACTCAAAGATCCTAATGCGGATATCACCACACGTTGATGCACAAGTGCAGGAATGGCAGGAGCAAGAGGAGAAACAAGAGGTTACACATGCACAGGGCATTAGGGATCAACCCATGCCCCTAACCTTTGTTGTGGCATGCTGCCACCAACACCTTGAAATGATTTAAAATCAAAATAATTGGGCTTTTACCCCAAAACAAACTTTACATATAGTTTCCTCAAAAATTATAAAGGGAGCTCCAGATTAGCATGTGGTATATGGTCAAATACCATCCACCATCGCTCCCAAAAATGTGCAGTTAGTTGTGGATGTATGCACCACCTCATGGATATTCTAGATTTATTTGCAAGAATGGGCTAGTGAGTGTTATTGATAAAAAAAAGGTGTTAGATGGGCTTTTGTTATTTTTAGGTCCAAAGTTTATTTATAAGAGAGACCATCTAAATAAAATTCTCATATCCTCCTTATCTCGTCATGCCTATCTAAGTCGGAATCAATAAACCTAATGGCATCAATTGTGATGCAAAACGCCTCACATGTGGTGGAATCAATGCTTCATTTTGCATAGCATTGATTTGATTCTGAATGGATGCAACATTTTCATTGATCCATTCTTGCAAACGAGCCTCATTGGATCTTTTAGGTGTAGGTGAGATGTTATGAGGTGGAGGGGGAGGAGGGGGAGGAGGAGGTTAAGGTGGATTAATGATATCATCAATATCAAATTGATCCATGATATGTATATATATAAGTGAACTTGCATTAAATTATACAAAATTAACAAACAAACTTA
Organism: Sequoiadendron giganteum; assembly: GCA_007115665.2. NCBI lineage: Eukaryota > Viridiplantae > Streptophyta > Pinopsida > Cupressales > Cupressaceae > Sequoiadendron > Sequoiadendron giganteum. The sequence continues at coordinate 331,683,437 of CM021109.1, read as the reverse complement.
CAAAATTACAAGAAATAGTTAAATTTTTAATGTACATGCAAATTTGTTTAAATAGGGTGTACATACATATACATATACATACATGTACATTGATTCAATTTGAGCATGTACATACAAATTTCAAAATTTAATATACATACATTTAAAATAAAAAGTAGGATATATAATGCATGCATACATCATTCAACTTTACCATGTGTACATACAAATTTCAAAATTTAAGATCTAGAACTATGTAATTTTAATGCATGTACATACTAAAAAATAAATTTAAAAATTTCACAAAAATCTCATTTATGTCTAAGGCATGTAAATTACATTTTTCCAATAGGAGAAATTATGATAGTAGTCATAAATTATACTATTATAAATTCATCATTATACTATTATATTCATAAATTCAACACTAAAAAATAGCCATCCAGCCAAATTCATAAATTCATCACTAAAAGTATCCATCCAACAAAATTCATAAATTCATCACTAAAAATATTCATCCAACCAAATTCATAAATTCATAAATAAGATCATTGTCTTAATAAAGTGTTGTGGCTCTCTACTGCATATCTTCATTTCTTTGTGTTTTCCTTTTCATAATAGGACTTTCTCCTCTCCTCTAGCCATCATTGATGCTCATCTAAGACCACATCCATGGACCTAACCACATCAACAACACTTTGCATCGTAGATGCAAAAAGCCTCAAAGGTGGTGCAATACATTCTTCATTTTGAATAGCATTGATTTGATCCTAATGGATCTAACATTCATATTGATTCATACTTGCAAGCGAGCACCATCGGATTCATGTGGTGGAGGTGGGGGGTTATGAGGTGGAGTGAGTGTAGGTGAAGGTGAAGGGGGTGGAGATGGAGGGCGTGGAGGTGGATTACGGATATCGTCATTATTGAATTGATCCATGATCTCTAAGATATAAGTGATCTTGTATAATATTTGTAATTTCAAAATGTAAGATACATGTTTAAAAATCCCCTTAAACCATTCAATATAAATGGCCTAATTGAATACAAATGATAAAATGTGTAAGCCTCATTTATGTCTAAGGCATGTTACAAATGAAAAAATAATTAACTGTCAATGCGATGTGAAATCTCATTAAAAATTACATTAATTCAGGAGAAATTATGATGGCTTAAGGGGTCCTTGTAGGATGGCTTAAGGGGAACTATGAATTAAGGTCCTGGGACAAAATGACACGGCTTAAGGGAATAAAATTTGGTGAAGTTTCCCAAGGCAACCAAATTTCATTAAGGTCCCAGGACAAAATGATGGCTTTAGGGTTTAGGGTAATAGGATGGCTTAAGGGGATCTATGAATTAAGGTCCTAGGACAAAATGATGGATTTAGGGTTTAGGGTTTAGGGTTTAAGGTTTAGGGTAATAGGATGGCTTAAGGGGATCTATGAAGTAAGGTCCTAGGACAAAAAATTTGATGGATTAAGGGGATAAAATTTGGTGAAGTTTAAGATAGTGCTTCTAGCTTTAACTATTTTTTTTACATCAATGTCAAACTAGAAATAAATCGTAAATCATCAAGCACTATCTTTCTCAACTCTATGTGTTTACTATAAGTTAATAGTTTAAAGGGTCAAGATCAAAAGTGTAATGCCTGCGTTGTTAGTGTGTTGTCCTCTAGGTTCCTATGGTGGGGTGTTACAAAAAGACCTTGCAATGTTTTATAAAAAAAATATTGGTTGAGCTACTCATTATTTAACTACAATGTTAGTTACATTTTGAAACATAAAAGGCTTCCGAAATGAGTTCCTTCCAAATAATGGACTTGATAGTTACTGAAAATGTTGAAGCTTGGGTGGCCCTTGGAATAATGGACTTACAAGTTAGTGAAAAAGGTAGTGTTCATAAAGGAATAGAAAATATGTGTAGAGCGTTTGAATTATATACCCGCATTGTGCAATGGAATTCAATCATTTAGCAAATCATTTTTTCTTCACAAAATAATATTTTCTTGTGGAACAATTGATTGAGATAGCTCTTGTTTCGAATGACCGACCTCTCATGAAATCTTATTCATATTATAATCTTGCATGATCTTATCATGAGAAGCCTTCATCCTCCCCTTCCATAAGAAGCCTCTCTTTAAATGTTTGAGGCCTTAACACCCCTAACAAGAGGAAGGTGGGAAGGCTCTAGGCTATAGTTTAATCGCTAAATATAGAATGTATATTATTGTTATATTTGGTTGCCTTAGGCAACTTCACCAAATTTTGAGAACTTCTTTGATTTCTTTAAGAAATGTCATATTAGGACCCCTTAAGACATCAGTTTAGGGTTTAGGGTAATAGGATGGAAAGTAAGGGGGTTAATATTTTTGATTCATCACATATGCAAGAACATTAGTTTATGAATATTTTTGAATTTATGAATAGACTGAATATTTCCTTAGATTACTTCTATGAATGTGTATATTTAGAAAAAATCAAAATGTGTCTTGACAAGTTGTTGGAGCTAGATCTTAAATTTTGGTTATTGAATCCTTGATTAGTATTGATAATTTCTATTCCTTCCCTAATCGTCTTCAGAGTCTATGAATAAAAGGAGTTGAAATATAACCTATGACCATAGTTGGATTGATTTTCTAAGATCAAGGCAATCATCCATAGTAAATTTGAGGATTGTTAAGCATTCAAGCATAGGGAAAAATGATTCATTGATCCTAAAATAGCTACATTATTCTTGGGAACAAGGTCAACAAAACCCTTAAGAGGTGATTCAATGTAGAGTTATTTTAAGAGTATTTCTAATGCAATCACCTATAGAAGGAGAAAGGTATTTATTTATGGGGGAGAAAGTGATTGAATTAACCTCACCATTTAATCATATAAAGATGTGCTTGACACAATCCATTTCAAATATAGATTAAATATTTGATTTAGATATATTAAATATTTATTACACACACTCATGGACATATAAATTATAACTAAATTATTTAAAATATTTTTATTATCTCTAATTTTTAAATTTAATTTTTACTTTTATATCTATTTAAGATAACACTTGGATGAAATCAATCTAGCCTAAGATAATTCAATCATCTATCTCCCTTCTCCCAAAGGGTTTTTTTCTCATTACTTTTCTCATTAGTTCCTTCCAAATAATGGACTTGATAGAACCTGAAAATGTTGAAGCTTGGGTGACCCTTGGAATAATGGACTTGCAAGTTAGTGAAAAAGGTAGTGTTCATGAAGGAATGGAAAAGATGCGTAGAGCCTAAGTTGAATTATATAGGTCATACTATGCAATGGCATTGAATCATTTAGCAAACCATTTTTCTTCACAAAACAAATTCAATCAAGTCTATCTCCCTTCTCCCAAAGGATTTATTTCTCATTAGTTTTCTATTAGCTTCAACTCATGGATTTATTTAGAATAATAGACCCCAGTTTCATGGTAGATATGATTAATTTTAAGTCATTAGAAACCATTCTTAAATTTTTGATTGACTCTAGATCACTAATGTCACCATTTGGATTTGGTTTTGAAACGTTCCTTGCATATGCCAATAGACAAAATGGTTCAATTGTTGGATAAGAAGGTAGGAGTTTTTTTGTCTAAATTCAACTTTTATTGATTGATTTGATCAAATTTAGGTGAACCTTGTAGTTTTTTAAACCTAAATCATAAACTTGAGGTTCAAGGATTACTCCGATAGACAACTATATGTATATTAATATGTTAGAGACTAGTGTTTTTTAATATGCAAATGAAATATAAATTCCATAAATTGAAATATTCAAGCATACATATTTAAAACATATTGACAATGCAAATGAAATTTAAAACATAAAGCGATGCAAATGAACTTTTTCTATTTTCAAATATGCAAACTTGAAATTAGGGTTTTCAAATGCAATTTTTTTTGTTTGATTTCAATATAGGGTTTTCAAATGCAAATTTTTTTGGTTGAATTCAATTTAGGGTTTCAAGAAGAAATTAGGGTTTTCAAATGCAAAACTTTTTGTTTGATTTCGATTTAGGGTTTTTGAATGCAATTTCTTTTGTTTGATTTCAAAAATAAATTAGGGTTTTCAATTGCAATTTTTTTTTTCATTTCAATTTAGGGTTTTCAAATTTGCAATTTTTTTTGTTTGATTGAACAATTTAGGGTTTCAAAAGGTAAAAATTTTCTTTGGTTACAATTTAAGGTTGATTTTTTTGTTTCTTTTCGATATCTAATTGTTTCATTGCATGCTTTCTTTTGATTTCTACAAATCACCATTTCTTTTATTACAGGTAAAAGAATGCAAAAAAATGCATAGAAATTGAAAAAATACATACTAAAACCTAAATTTTTATTAAAAATTTCAAAAAAAAGTGAAAAATGCAAAAATTGGGGATCGAGCTTGTACCTGGAGGTCATTGTTTTCTCTTCTTCAATCGGGATCCCGTGCACAGAGGTGAAAATGACTATTGTTTTTTTTTTTTAATAAATACCACTATAAAACGAGATCTTATTTTGTAAAAAGCGAGATCCCGTGTCTCAAAGGCTGGCTTGGGACACCATTACTAAATGGGATCCCGTTTAGATTTTAGGCTTGGGACCCCAAACCTAAATGGGATCCCATTTTCTTAAAGCCGATTTTGAATTTTTATCTAAGGCAAAAACTTCCACATTTCGTGGCCTCGTCTTCTTGCATTTACCATAGACCTTATATGAAAGATTGATATGGATTACTATACTTTACATAGGCTAGGTTCTTAAAGAAGCTAGAATTGAAGGATGTCAATTGAACAAAGATCTTGATTTCAATTTTAAGTTTGACTTGGGAGATGAAAAATGAATTTTATTTTGATTAGGAAAACACGTTTAGATTTAGATAGTGATTTCACATAAGGTGGAATATGAGATTATGATTCTTGGATATTGATTTGGAATTCCTTCAACGTTTTGCAAGAGGATTTGATTATAGTCTTTTCAAAGTTGGATTTTTATTTGATATGTTTGATATTGCAAATGTTTTTAGACTCAAAGATTGTTCACTAGCTTTCCACAAAAATAAAAAGCCAAGCACATTAACATCCTATTTTATTCAATTAGGAGTGTATATACTTGTAAGAACAATAAAATTTCTTATCTAGTTGTCATGTGTAAGTCCCATGATGAGGAGCTAACTATTCTTTATCATCCAAGGTTGCTCTATGGTGCAAGGGGAAAGCATATGCAACATACACACTTAGTTTTGTAGGCTATGAGGTGATTAAATTCTCAATGATAACCACTTAAACCAATGCATTACAAGAACATATGATTGAAAGGCCATATCTAGGATGAACAAGATTCTATGGGATGTCCTTATACCTAAGGGTACGTGATTCCTAAGTTCATGAACAAGAGTCCATCTACAAGCATGTGTTCATGGACAAATCGGATTCAACTTCACCTTATCTTCTTATGAAAGGGGGTGGTAAGGCTAAGCCAAACATGATGGTTCTCCTTTGAGGTATAGCTTTCACTCTCCCCTCTTTGTATACCCTACCAAAATATATAGTTTAGGTCTTCCCCTAAGGTAATGGAATCCTTAAGTAGGTCCACTAAAGGGAAATAATTCCAAGTTTTTATGGTTCCCAAGATCACCTTGTGGTTTGATGGAAGAGTACATAACTTGGGTTTTTTGGTTCAATGCAACATAAGAGAATTAGAATTCTTTTATCTCCAAGATCGCAATTCAGTGTAAGTAGAGCATACACGCTTAAAAGTCCTCACAAGCATGGAAAATAATGCTTATTTCTCATTAGAGAATATAAAATGTGTAGTGAATCTAGTGATTAAAAATATGGTCTTCAATAAATGTCGTTTCATGTAATGGGTTAGTAGTTTCAAAAATAGTCCTAGACAAGCATTTTACACCCGAAAATATTAGCAATTTGATAAACAAGAGTCTTGGAAAAGTGATTTTGTTGTAAGAAATATGTTAGCAATGAAAATCAAACCCCTTAAAAAATAGAAAATAATGTTGTCATATAGAAAAATAGAGATCACCATGATGTTCTTTATAATTTTCTAGTCAATTTCAAGAAAACACTAAATAAGACTTTTGTATGCAAAAAATATAGGCATTTCAACATCAAAGACAAAGAGGGAGGTTTGAATGACTATACCTAAAATTTGAGCCAAAATATTTAAAATCTACCTCCTCCATAGCAAAATTCTCTATTTCTTCTTTCCATTGTGAGGTCTATTTTGCACTAGGAGGATCCTTGTAAAATCTCACCTCTAAAAATCTTTGAAAAAGGGTAAAACTTACAAGTTTGAGTTAACAAAAACTTAAAAATACAAGGGTTAGATGAGGGACATGGTCCCACCAGGCATTCCAAAAATATGTAAAAATAAATGTGAATAAAAATAAATTCTAATATTTTAAATTTGTATAAACTAATTACAAAACTAAGAAAATGAATAAAGAATTTTTATATTTAATATTATGGAGCATAGTTACAAAGAGTAGCATACAAATTATATATTCCCCTTACATCCATGAATTGAGGAGATGACATATCCAAAAGGTGTGAATTTAACTCCTAACCGCTCAAGAGGTGAGTTAACTCGATCTAAATGAGATAGTGGTGGAACCTAAATGTACCATAAATTGAGAATTGATGAGGTGACATGAGGTGGTCGCACTAGTGTACCTCAAGTTAGGTGTACACATGTCATTATTAGCTACTTATATGAGAAAATTTAATTATTCCTAATATCTTAAGTAAACTTATTACATGATGCAATATCACACTTAGGATAGAGACAAATCCAAGGTGAAAAATATTACACCAACACCCCCTATAAGTGCAACTTAGCAAAAATAAAATAAAAAAGAGAAAGGGTCTTGATAACAAGGTCATGGTAGGTACCCATGTACAATAAGTCCTCTTCCTCACCCCCAATAAAAAAAAAAGAATAAACCCCCAAAGAGAGACTAGGTGGCGCCACCCCCCTCCCCATCAACATTGCCCCAACCAAAGAAAAAGAACCTTGCAAAGAGAGACTAGGCATGCACCAAATATGGAAGAATGATTGGCAAGTTGAAGAAGATATATGCATGATGAACCACTTTTATTCCCTTCAGAAGAAGTAAACTCAATGATGCATATGTGAATATCTTCCCAATCTAGAGAAGAGGGGAGAAAATAGAAGAAATATCTTTGGTAATTATGTTGTAGTCTCCAAGACAATGATGAGAGGTGCCAAGATTGGATTGGGTGTCCTAGGCCTAAATAAAGATGGTGGCAAGTTAAAGCATAGTATAAACTAAAATAGCATGGGAGCCAAAGATTATGTGACCAATAGCTACAATGGTACTATTAGCAAAGAAGAAAATTTAAGTCCTCAAAGATACATTCTCCAAGTTTGCAAGGTGACTCACAAAATAGATAGTCAAAATCTACTAAGTACTCATCCCAATGAATTGCCTCTAGAAAAACATATATGGGCCCACTAAATTGAATCACTAGAAGCCCCATTAGAGGTTGCACTAAACTTGATGAAGGCATAATATGTTGATAAAATTCTCAATGCATGTTATCATACTACATTGCTCATCCATTGATGTCATGTCCACACTAAATGGTTGAGTATGAACAACTAATAAATCTACAAGTGTTGGAGTGGAGAAGTTCCCAATCTCAAAATCAATTAAAGTCTTAGGATAAATCTTCATCATATTAATGAGCAAGGTCTTCCCAAACTTTAAATGCTACAATTTTATCACAATGATATGGTTGAAATTTGTCAAGCGGTATAAGATTGTACATCATAGGATCACTTAAGAACAAAGATTCATTGAAATATCTAAACATCTCCTATATTTTAGTCCATAGGTCACAAGGGCACTCAATATTAGTGGTGTTCATCATGGTGTTGATATCGGCATTACACAAAATTAATCCTAAGATATAATCAAGTCAATCCTTCCATACAACTTTTCACCAAAAGCTAGTGGTTCAAGAACTAGTCCATGAAGAATTGGCAACTGTTTGACCCACTTGAAATGTTTCAAGAGTCCATCTTCCAAGGATTTGTTATTCCATCTATCCAATTTAATTACTATAGGATGTTTTTTTATACCTATATTAACTCAAATTAAATTAAAAAAATCAAACCAACATGAAAAACAAGAATGCCCCTCAAATTTGAAAATATATATCAATTCATGGAGTTTAAAATATCCAATGCATGAAACCCCCAATAATTACAATTTTTTGGCACATTATCTCAACGCGATTATAGTTGTCATTCACCAAATCAACGAAGTAGTCTTGATCTCAATACAGGCATATGTCAAATTAGGGCACAAAGTTAAAAGTAAAATTTTGACATATAATGGGATGCATTAGAATACACTAATAAGAAGTACACAAAAAATTATGCACTTTCAAAATAATTGCACCCAAAAATGTTAACATATGAAACTGAGCAAAGCCCTAAAAGTTTCCAAAACAAAATCCATTTAACATCACCTATAAGATTTTACAACTTTTAGAAAATCCAAACACCAAAATCAAAAAAGTTTGTACCACTATGGAGCTCTCAAAAAATTAGCCCATATAAAAAAAATGACAAAAGAAGTCAATATGGCCTAGAATGGAACCTCTAAAGATCAAGTGCAAAAATTAAATCACTAATCACAAGGGAAAGCAAATTTCGGGGTGAGAAGGCATATGACATAAGTAGTCACAAAGGAAGATACCCAAATATTCCCTTTATTATCTTAGACTCCAAATCTATCAACCAAATTATGCAACTTGTTGACAAAAATTTGTTGTCCCAAAGTTTGAAACCTTCAATTAGATGGCAATGGTGATTTTGTAAGAGGTTGATTTAAGGGTAATATTCTCCAAAATATTATATCATGGTAAGGGAGATTGTAGGCTCAATTTAAGGAGTGGTATTGCTTGGTGGCAAGGCCTAAATAACCACCATCTGGCATAAAACCGATATCAACTAGTAATTTTATTACTGATGAAGTTGTGGGTGTTATACTTTGTTGTGTAAGGTACAACAAGCCCTTGTATTAGCAAGGTACACAACACTTCACAATGCTACATACATAGTTTTTGTATTTTTTAAAATTTTAATCATTTTTTTAGATGAACAATGCACATAAAGATGACAATTATCTAGACATGAATTTGTCTACATAAGCAACAACTATAAGATTTGTACAACTAGTAGAGGGAAAAAAATTAGGGCATAGGATAAAGAGCTCTAATTTCCACGATGATAATCAAACTATGGATTTTTGGACCTTTTTATTAAAATGGTAATGTCAAATTTTATCCAAAATAATGGTTGCATGTTAGATCTTGCAAACACCTCCAAGTGAAAACCCTCACAAATCTAGGGTCCAATGTCTAATTTGAACAAAACAAAAAGGAAAATTCCCCTATGTCACATGCCATAAACTTGAGGTAAGCTCAAATTTGCTCCAACAATTTCTCAAATCAACTTTCAATACAAAGCCACAAAGAACCCCCTAGAATCAAATCAACTCTCAAATCATTGAAATTGACTTACTTTAAGACATCATGGCTCTAATACCATGTTAAAGTTTTACCATAAAAATAATTCCACCTAATATTTAATATCTATAAATTAAACACAAAACTAAGAAAAAATAATAAAGAATTTATATATTCAATATTATGGAGCATAGTTACAAGGAGTAACATACAAACATATAGGCCTCTTAAATGTATGAATTAAGGAGGTGACATGTTCAAGAGATTCAAGTTTTCTCTCAATCACTTACAAGCAAGAGATAAGTAATTCAATCTAACTATACAAAGGTGGTCTTCACTAAACAGAGGTGACACTATTACTAAACAAAGGTGATACCTAACTACTATCAATCAAGGATTGATGAGGTAGTAATGGTGGCACTTGTGTGCCTCAAATCAAGACATACACATATCATCATTAGTCATTTAGATGAAAATTAATTACGATTAATAATCCTAAATAAACTTAATAAATGCAATATCACATTTTAAGTAAAGAAGTATGCAAGATGAAGAAAATATTACACCATCAAACACCATCAAAATTCTTGATACTATACTTCCAAGGCCACATTAATTATTTGTCGATTATTAGGAGAAACCCTTGGTACACTTTGGTCAACCATTTTTCTCTAATATTGGTGTTCACATGGATGCTCTGTACAATCATCCTCCTCATGCTACAAGCTCATTTTAACAGCATGAAGAATCGCTCTAATACCAATACTCTTAATTCTTGAGTTGATCAAAGTGCAAGCCCACAAATTAGTTTGTTATCTACGAAGTTGCAAAATACTTGAAAAAAAAATCTTACCTAAATGCAAATGGAGAGCTTATGTACAAGGCACCTAGGTATGCTTAGGTTTAGTCAAGAGCAGGACCTTAAACATTATTCGCAAGACTATACTATTGGCTTCCTCGTTCTCGCTTTTCAACACAGCACAGGGAGCACGAGGCACGAAGTTTATTGGGTTCCTTTTGCAGAAACGACAAGAAGTTTTTCAGAAACACGAAGGTCAGGCGCAAAGCTCAGAACAAAAGGCACAACCTCGTGGGCCCAGGTCACTTTTGGACAAGCGACAGCAACAAAACTTTCTCGGAAACACTGAAAGAACCCCTATAACAGGACAAAATGAATTATGGGCAGTGAGAGGTGAGTCTCCAACACTATTCTTGGGTTTCCTTTTGTCTTCTTCTGAAAAGTGCTCTTAAAATTCTGGCAACTGCAAAGATAGGGCTAGGTTTTATTTTGCTATTTGTCATACAAGGCAAACTGTGTCTGCTTTAAAATTGGGTTCATATGATATGGTGGGTAATCTTAGCTAGCAGGCTATAGGGTCAGTAATAGAGCATTCAAATCATAAAAAAAGCACGATCAATATTTCTTTGGTAGAGGTTGGTGGGGACAGGGGTATAAAGAACATGAAAGAACTTGAAACAGTACCCAGGTTGGCATGTTAGTGTCATATGTCCCACCTTGCACTTTAAAAAACCAAAACTCTCATGTTGTCATAGCATTAGTTGTCGCAGAGACACCTTGGCATAGTCAAGGGCAAAGTAACATGCAAGCCAAAGAAGAAAACCCAAGGGGGAGGTTAACATTCATAAATGCCAAGCAATATGAAAGGATCTTATAGCGAAGACAAGCCAAAATAACAACAAGACTAAAATGGTTGGGTTGCAACAAGTTTGTTGCAATCCTTCCAAAGCTTATGAGACTCGTTCGTGCAACAGTTAACTCAGCAAGTTAGAACCCCTATAACAGGACAAGAACACCATGAAAATTAGTTGGTAAGGGGTGCCATAAAGAATCAGCATTTCAAGTTTGTTGAAGAGGTGAAGCAACAGGAAGAGGTGGCAGTTTTAAAGGCAAAGGTGGAAAGCAAAAATGATATATATAGCCCTAGTTCAACTCTTTTAATTTGGTCTTCAGATCTATATGTTAGTGAGCTAATGGGGCTAAAAAAGAGGCTAGAAGAGCTAGAGCTGTCTGAGTGGTTGAAAGACGACAAATGGCAAGAGGCCATGGTTGTCATTGAAAATCTTTCGCAAGAAAACAAACTGCTTAACATGGAAATAGGCAAGCTGCAAGTCAGCATAAAAACAGGACAACATGAAATTTCAGTCTTAAAGCAGGAACTAAAACATTTCAGCAATGGAAACATTCCTAAAGTGGCGGAAGTGGGTGGCACTTCGCATTTGCAAGAATTTCAAGCAACAATAGCAAACATAGAAGCTAAAGAGGCTAAGTTAAAGGAACAATTAGACGAGGTAAAGTAATGGGCTCGAGTGACAAAGGGACCAACAACGAATCAAAAAGAACTCATAGAGAAGCAAGTTAAACAACATATATGGGAGGAAAGAAACCGCCAAGATAAGGCAGCAAATTTAATAATAAAAGGGTTGAAGGATCATACGGAAGGAGAGCACACTGATAAATTAATAAAAGACTTTTTAGTAAACAAATTGGAGTGGACAAGACATATCCACAAAGCAAGCAGAATTGGTAGAATGTTACAAGATGGCAAAAATAGGAATATAAGGGTAACATTGAGAAACGTGGAAGACAAGAACAAAATCCTAAGGAACAAAAGGTTTCTTAAAGGTACACATTTTTACATAGATGACGATCTAACTCCAGCACAATTAGAGGAAAGAAGAAAAGAGTGGGATAAAGTTGTAGCAACAAGAAGTGCAGGTAACGAGGCATGGTTGTATAGGGGAAAGGCTCAAATCAGTAATAAAATGGCACATGGCAAATAGGAAGGCGGGCCCCCCCAAGAACACCTCTCTGGTTAGCTGGAATTGCAGGGGCTACCCTTAGAGCCGTGGTCCTAGTTTAGGACCCATAGCAGAGTGGAAGGACATAATTGTCCTCATTGAAACACATGAGCATGATGGCTGTAAGATCCCAATTTTTGAAGGTTACTTAAAAGTATTGGTTTGAAATGAATTAACAGAAAGTGGTGAAGGGCATGGGGGAGTGGTAGTTTTGATAAAAGAATCATGGGAAAGAACCATACAAGTGGAAAAAGAAAATCCAAATAACCAATACACATGGTTGAAAATAAAGATCAAAGATTTCACAATCTATCTCGTTGCCTGCTACTTTGCTCTGCATGGTTCAAAATTTTATAAGAAGAGGAAGCTAAATAAGGACCCATATGCAGCTTTAAAAAATCACATATCAGCATATAATAATATAGGAGAAATTATCCTAATAGGAGACTTTAATGCAAGAACAACAAATAATCAGGCTCTATATCTTACAAAGGAAGAGGGAATAAGAGACAACCTCCTATGGTTAGAAGAAGAAGAGAATCAAAAA